>CM061525.1:78332758-78659047 GCA_030068015.2 Neoceratitis asiatica | reverse complement strand
TTATGTTAAGAGAGTGATTTAACACTCTCTATTTGCTGTTATTTAAATACAGTTTAGTTTGTTCTAAGCTTCTATTTGGTAACTAAAGCGTATAAGCCATGGCAATTCAAATAAAAACGAGTTGAATTTTATAGAGACATCGAAGACGGTTGTTTCATTAAAATAGTTGACTATATTCAGTACGCATTTTCGTTTCCCTATTTTAACCGCGCCTCTGTCCTCACATTCACTTTAACTTATCTCTCTTTTGGCATGTATCCTCAAGTAACTCAAATTAATCACATGGAAACCTTCATACTCTCTTGCATTGATTCTGCTATTCGCATAGTGCTTTTTACACCTATTAATGAGGTTTTTCTGTTATCGATTTTAGCTTATTGCTCCACATCATTTTATTTACTTTTTTAACACATCTTTGGATTGACTAACTACCTTAATAAACATGTGGGTAGGATCGCGTACACAAATGTGCAACTCTGCATGTGAACAATAACTTATCTAACTACTGAACGAACAAAACGAGAATAAAAGTGTTCATTACGAACCAAATATTTCTATTATTGTGATATATGTAAATTTGATTGGAAAAGGAGATGAATAGCATCATTGCCGCACCTTTTTATTGGGTTGTTGTGTAAGTTCAGTAAGAAAAGAGTAAAAAAAAAGTGTAAACAATAGGTTGAGTGAAACATCAAAAATATTACATTTTTTGGCAAAAATCCAAAAATATATATTCATCTCATATAACGAATCTTGGTACTCAAGCAGACACAAACAACAAAGATCACCCTTAGCAACGAGATCAAACTATGGCAAGAAAGTAGCCGCTAAAGCCGTTTAGTTGTAAGCTTTTAAATCTGTAAAACTTCAGTCTGAAAATAAAGATTCAACTGAACGGTCAGTGAATCGCAAAAGCACGCACTTTTTAATAAACTAGCTAAAGTCGCATTTCTTTATATAAAAATAAATTTAGTAAACTAATGTCAATATAACGCACCGGCAAGTAAGATTATAACTAATTCATAAAATACAATACCAATTTGCGATGAGCACTAGCATATTTCATAAATTCATTGTAACGAACCCTGGGCACAGCTGTTATATGCACCTCAGCGTTTTATGATCACATTTATATAATTGAAAGTATTTGCACATTTTAGCTTGTGCACATTTCATCAGATATTAGATTTATATTGCAAGGAAATATCTCATTTATTACGTGTCAACTTGGTAGAGACTAAATATTGTAATAGAGATTTAAGCCATTTAAGCTGTATGTTAAGGATGAGATAGGTAATGAGTCAGATCATGACTTCAGATTAACAATTATAGCTTTCCGTGAGTCGGGTGCCTATAATATGGCCAATACCACGATAGCGCCGCATTACAGAGTGTTGTCGTCGCAGTCTACACGAATATAAGCGTATGTAGTACAGCATAGTCGTAGAGCAGCGTATAACACGTTTCCACGGAGTGACGCCGCTAGTTAACGACGTGGCCTCACTTGCCTACTTTTCTAATCACTCTAGCTCATGGTCAGCAAGATGAGCGTTTTCATGTAAACAACACCAAAACAGCAGGACTTGGTTTTGATATGCATTTTCGCGAACCACCAACCGACAAACATCAGAACTGTGGAAACGCATTATCTGATACAACAAACAATAATGAACTCATTTGGTAAAAACTATTTACGCTCGTGACGATTAACAACAATTAACAACGGACAATCGACGCATCTCAGTAGTATAAATATAACTACAAGATTTATGTAAAAAGTTGAGTCTTGGAGGAATATCAATAAAAAACAACACGTAAACGATATTAACTCGCTCAAGACACTATTTTGTTTAAGTATATCAATTGAAGTAGGAATTATAACTGATTCATAAATAAATACGACTTAGGAAGGGCCAAATGGTTTAAAAATTTATTGCAATGAACCCTGGGCACGACAATTGTTGAAGACACTCGCTTATTTAAGAAAGGATGCAAAGGAGGCAATCCAGAAGCAACAGTGGGATAATTAAAATTTAGATGTTGTTTCTTTAAACTATTTCAGGGTGGATAAATGTTAATTCATAAAAAAATTTGAATTAGGTAGTGATGTTAATGCTAAGTGAATTTTGTCACGAGAACAAAGCCCCCACAAGCAGTAAGTTTAAGATTAAAACGCTGGCTGTTTAATCCGCAAAAAAGAAATGGCAACGAGTGAGCTTTCGTGGGGAAACCAGCTCAACGAGCTCAACGGGATATTCCACTGCAAATAACAACCGACACATCTCAGTAGTATAAATATAACTAAGATTTATCTTAATTTGGTGTTAAGAATATCGGCAGAAGAGCATAAACTTCAGCGTAGGGATAAATATATTTTTTTCACTCATATCGTGTAAGCGATATTTAACACACTCGAGGTTTAAGTGGAACCAACCGAGTGTGCGAACTCTAATAAGAGACAATAACAGGTCAGGCAGAGTTCACCATCTGCACTGTCAAATTAAAAGCATGCCACTAACTCCCACGCATAGTCAGGTCACAGCTCAGTGAACAAACTGCTGGGGTATATAGAAACTTGCGATTGGCCGTCCCGAACTTCTAGGGGCAACGCCGATTGGAAATTACTCTAGACTCCAAACATTTACTCGCTACTGATTCATTATTACAATTATTGTCAAAGAACCAAAAATTAGAGGAAATGCCGTGATTAGGGCCTATAAAAGCATTTCAAATCAATGAAACTACACATTTTAAATTTTATTGGAAAGAACAAATAATTAACTTATTGCAGCAATATATGTATATAAAAGACATACACGGACGGACATATGAAAGTAATACAGGAAGCAACCCTGCTAGACCGGACGACAGGCAACACTGAATCGACGAATGAAGGAGAATAGTTGCTTTTCTGAATCTGTATGAATATGTACTACAAATAAAACTAAAGCCAACGCGTTTTATTCCTGATTACAAAGTCAGATCATCTGAGACGGGTTGGGTTAAGTTTCCAAGGATGGAAAAGCGTACTTAGAAACAGACTTTTAAAACACCATAACCTCGTACAAAGCGATGATGGTGAAAGTGAAATATAATCCGCATATATTGATCTTCATCAACTACATATTTACATACATACATATACAATATACTTACATACATAAATACATACTTTCATAATCGTACTATAAGTTAACTCGACAGTTTACCAAAGTTCAACTAGGTTCACTTTTGCCAATGGTCCACACGCGCATCCGCATAACCGCTGACGCTTCAACACAGGTAGCGGAAACAACAGTCAGCAGACGATCGAAGTAAACAACAGTCAAGCAGAAAGATCGATTCTGCAACAGCAAGAAAATAGGGCGCACATGGAAGTGCAACGTGACGTGAGGCCGATAGTAGGTGTAATTTTAAGTTAAACAAATAATTGCCTTATTAGTCTTCAGTTCGGATGTAAAATAAAGTAATGCTTGCGCGGACGACTAGTCGTGCCTGCTTTTTAAAAAATAAAATTCCGTAACTAAAAACTCAACAACTGGCGCCCAGGAGCAGGGACCGGTTTGGGTTCGCGTAAAAAAGCAATATCGAAATTAATACTGGTTAAAATCGCATCGTTTGACGCGTGTGAACGGGTTAGTGACAACGGTAAAACCACAGAGCGCGCTAGAGAATAACTTTTTCATTAAACTACTAAGCAACGAGCAAACAAAGTGGGATAATCTACCCCAGAAGGACGCGAATCTAGAGCCGGTCCAGCGTTGAATTCTCGTAGGAAAGGAACGCACGAGTTACATATGCGGTAACTGGCACCGCCGCCGATCGTACCGCTGGAGCACGAGCGTATCGTAACAGATGCTAAAGAAAAGTCAGCATTTTCCTAATGCTAGCAGTCAGTACGTGATGGAGATGTGCCGGTCAGCAGTTTTGTGCAACGATCCTAGTGCTGGCTACGAATAGAATTATAAAGTAGCAGTTAAGAGCAGTCTTGGATCCCTATTCTCTCAATAAAGATAAAACAAAAGAATAAAACGGTGTCTCGCTATTAATAAATATAACTGGCGCAGTCGACGACCCTGCTGGAATAGCGGTTTGAAAAAAAAATCTACATTTGCAGTTGGCCGGAATTGATGAAAGATTACAACAAACTTCTGTCTGGGGTGGCTACGCCAAATGGAATAACTCAAACAATGCGGAATTAACCTGCTGGCATTTAACAAAAGCAAGTAAAAATATAATTAATTAATTAATCAACAAATCAAAAGACTTTACTTAAACAACGTGGTTACCTCCATAGTCGAGAATTGCAGTTAGAATTGCAGCAGCAGCAGCAACAGCCGTGGAGCCACATTCCTAATAAAATACGAATAACACATACATAAATAAGTATCCAACACCAATCAACTAACAAAAAAAAAAAAAAAGGAAGGAAATCGTAAGACTAAATTTCAATTATCAATATATTATAATCCGTATATTATAATAACTACATAAGAAGAATAAGAAAAAAAAATCCAGTGCATCAAAAATTTTTAATTAGCAAATACAAACACCAAATTAGAGATCTACTGTTTGAGAATTTAATAAAATAACACTGCATAAATAAGTGTAGCATAACGCTAGGAACAGGTGAAATATGATTAAAGTGGAAGGTATTATACTATTTGAAACAAACTTAAGTTAAAAAAAAAAAAAATTATAATTAAATTAAAATAAAAACTCCCAGATGGCAGAGGCGCAACAACAACGTGCAAGTGATACAAAGCTGTTTAGTGGCGAAAATACTGGCTGCTACGGCAAAATGCCAGAACAGTAACGAACGACTACGTGACAGACAGTAGAAAGAGGCCTCAAATATTTAAAACCTTTCCAGAAGGCAGTCCATTTATATCGGCTGTAGAAAGAGTTCTGATGGACTACATAGGAAGGGAAGATGGTGTTTCAAGTAAGCTCTGACATGAAAATACTAGGGGCTACAAAGAATTTTTTGCAGATAGACCCACTGCTAAATTGGAAGACTGTAAGAGCAAACTGAAACGCCCCTACAGGCCATCAAAAGATCTTCAGACGGTCACACAAGAATTATCGTCCAATAAGAGTTGAAAGCATTAGCGAATTAAGTACAGAAGTCAAGAATGCGATCGACAATATTACAGAAGTATTGTACGCTAATGGATAACGGAGAAGCCACGTAGAAAGAAATATTCTCTGGTATACTCCTCCAACGAACTAAAGCAGCTATCAGCAGGGGCATTTGCACATACAATAATGCAAGTTACCTCGCTGAGCGAAGCAGCAAACAAAACAACAACACACAGTACAGACCAACAAACTCAGAACGGATACGACCAAAGGACTCGACAACCGGGTCAGAGTTACCAGAACTCAATAGGGTCAATTATAATAATCAAAATAGGAATTTCAATGGTAGCAATCAAGATAGAATCCAAAGGAAACGAAAGACAAAATAGCAGCTCAAATCCAAAATCAATGCTTTTCAAAGCCAAAAATATTAGTCAACGAAGTCATGGCAATACACAAAATAATCCAAAACCAACAAAACGAGTGGTAGGTACTCGTACCAAAAACAACAGTAGAAATAGAAAATTCTATAGCAACAGTAATAACTATAGACAAGGTTATAATACTTCAAACAACATTAAGATCTAATCGCACTACGCAAAGCGCTATACCTATGGAAGTAGACATAATGAGTCAGACCGAGGAAACTAACAGTGTTATCGACAATAGGGATTTTTATCAATTAGCCTCGGACGATAACAAATAAATTTTGATTACTCTGACATTTATTTAATAAAGAATGGTGTACATTGGTGGACCCAGGTTCAACTATAAGCATAATGAAAAGAAAAATGTTCGAACAATATAAATTACCTGTCGTAGAAAATAATGGCAGACCATTATTAGCACCCTAAACGGTGATATAAATAAACCAAACAAAAAAGTTGCAACTCCTTGCCCATCCGAATTTAATTTATCCTGTAGAAGCTAAAATGAAATGGCTAGCATTAGATTTCGAAAAACCATACGACCTTCTAATAGGAAACGACTTTATATTCAAAAATGTAAAAGTTTTATACATAGAAAACAAAGAAATGATACTACAAAACGGTGTTTAAAATCCCGTTTCACACAAAAGTAGTGGAAGAGCAAGTTTATTAATTTGAAGTAAGTGGAGTCGGAGATATAAAAGTAGATCACCTACAATCAAGAGGAAAAAAATAATGATTAACAAATTATTAAACAAATTTGAAAAAATTAATTTATAAGGAGGGGGATAATCCAAATAAATAAACCAAAAAGAGCGGTGGTGCATGAAATTAGAACGGTAACCGACCAAACAAATAAATTCCTAAAATTTATAGGCTACCGCCGAAGCATGAGGAAAGAAGTCCGGAGACAGATTAGCGAACTTGAAAAGTCAAGGTATTATTAGAAAAAACAGAAGTATATATAGTTCCCCTATCCTAATTGTGCCAAAAGAAAATGGATAGTTCAGGTATTAAAAAGAGAGAAGTATACTTAGGTTAGTGGTTGATTACAGGAGGTTGAATCAAATAACTTTGTGGACGATAAATATCCACTGCCGAATATTGATGGAATCCTAGACAAATTGGGCCAAAGCACAGTACTTTAGCACTTTAGATCTGGCGAAAGGTTACCATCAGATTTTAAGTGGCAGAAAAAGATATTGAGAAAACAGCTTTTGTGACTCCGGCAGGTCTACGCGAATACGTCAGAATGCCTTTTGGGTTGAAAAACGCCCCAGCCACTTTCAAAGAATGATGAACGAGATTTTGAGGGACTATATAAGTAAAATCTGTGTTGTCTACCTCGATGACATCCTTGTTTTTTCCACATCACTGGAAGAACATAAAATTTCAAAGCTTCAAGAACATAATTTAAAAATCCAAGCCAATAAGTGTAGTTTCTTAAAAAGGGATACAGAATTTTTGGGCCATGTGTTAACAAGAGACGGCATTAAGCCCAACTCAGAAAAAATTTCAGCCATACAAAAGTTACCGATTCCAAAAACAGAAAGGCAACTAAAAGGTTTCTTAGGAACCACAGGCTATTATCGGAAATTTATTAAGGACTATTCAAAAATAGCCTACTCGATGATAAAGTATTTAAAAAAAGGCAATAAAATAAATCCAAAAGACCCACAGTATATAGCCAGTTTTGAAAATTTAAAAACACCTATCTCGTCACACCCAATTTTAAAATATCCTGAGTACGATAAACAATTTATAATTACCACGGATGCAAGCGAAATTATGCTATTAGAGCTGTGCTTTCACAACAAAGGCCAACCAGTATGCTATATTTCAAAAACATTAAATAACCATGAGCAAAAATATGCGACAACGGACAAAGGAATTTCTTGCAGGAATTATTTATGCAGTAACTTATTTCAGGTGCATACATTTACCTGGAACAAAATTCAAAATAATAACTGATCACTGCCCGATTCTAAGTATTTAAATAGCAAAGTATAAAGGGAAAGAATTTACTCACGCCATCAAAGGTGGCTCCCTAAAACTTCAAGAGTATAATTATGAGATTGAATATGTCAATGAGTAAAGATAATGTAGTAGCCGATTTCCTAAGTCGAATTGAGAATTCACAAAAATAACAGAAGGTAATGACAATGAATCAGAATTTCGAAATGTCGGATACAGTCCATTCTGCAGAAGAAGAATAATTAGAACACTATGTTAACAAAAGAAGAAATAGATGGTTTTGAAATAGACTTTTATAAAATTAAAACTGGCCAAAATATGAGTTGTGGCAATCAAAAATGAAGCAATAAATATTTGCAATACAAATTCCAAAAAAGTTTTTTAACGAACATTTGCCAAATAAAGAAAAATTTGCAAATAGATCCAGAAAGAATTCAACTAATTGTAACAATAAATAAAGAACATTTGTATATAAGAGAAAATACTGTATTTAAAAAATTAAAAGCTAAAGCAAGAATTGTATCTTTTCTAATGATTGTGAATTTAAAGTACAACAACAAAACAATAATCCAGGAAATAGATGATGACACCTTACTAGTAAAAAATGCCTATAACGAAAGTCCAACTTCAGAATTGTGATGGGAGAATTTCGTATTACAAAATAATTATATTATAAAGTTTGCAAATTTGTAAAGTACAAATAAAACAAGAAATTTTTAGTAACAACAAAACAGAATTTATTGACAAACTTGTACATCCGGTAAAAATGTTAAACCAATCTTATGAGACAAAAGTAAATTTTGATAATATTGTGTTAAATAATTTTTGAAACTCTAAAAGAAATCAAAGAATTGAAGTATCATAAAAATGTTTCATATAGCCTTAACATTACCTTATTAATTATACTGTTAGTAGGAATAATTATGATTGTAGAGCATGGAGACAAAAATATGTACGAATTAAAATTTTAAATAAAAGGATTCAGGAGAATCCTTACACAAAACCCGGAGGAGTTACATATAAGTGTAACTGCACCGCCGCCGATCATACCGCCGCTGGAGCATGACGTATTAACAACAGATGCCCTAACAAGAAAAGTCAGCATTTTCTAATGCTAGCAGTCGATACGTGATGAAATGTGCCGGTCAGCAGTTTTGTGCAACGATCGTAGTACTGGCTACGAATAGAATTATAAGTAGCAGTTAAGAGCAGTCTTGAATCATCTCTCAATAAAGATACAACAGCGAAAAGAACAAAACGGTGCTCTCGCTATAAATAACTATAACTCACGCTTTTCAAGCGATCGATTACATATCAATGTATGGGAAATGCAACGCAGGCATGTGCCGATCAACACGCGCAACTCAACGATTACGCGAAATACTGGGCAGTGGTGGGAACTGCAACGTTAGCAGATTAACTTAGGCTAGAAGTTAGATGGTAAGAAAATAAACTGATAACATATAGTCTTGAATTGTACCGCGACAAGTGCGGAATAAAATCTCTTGTATTCAATATTTTATATAGTGTGTTTCATTGCCATTGTAATTGAAGGCAGTAGGCCCACCACGACTTTTAATTTTTTTAATAATTCATTGTCGGTGACTTAAAGTTACATATAACACACTCTAGATATTTTAGGAAACGTATTTCTTATCACAGAATTGAGACACATAAGAAATATGAAAATAGAGGAGATAATAGGGACGCGCTCATATCTGTGACGCGTTACCAATAGTTATGGTAAGCATGTACATATAAATACTTACGTATGTATATTTACACACTGGAGGAACTGCGCTCGTTCGCATAGAAGATAAGAATAGGTTAATTTGCCATAAATAAAGGGCTCCGGGCAACGGAGCAACAGTGTTCTTTAGTAATCAAAGCTAGTGAGTTCTTTCTATTCAACACTCAGCTTTTGCTCACATCTGCCTTACCCACCATATCACTGCTCTGATATTCTTCACAGTATCAGCTGACTTCGTCAGATAAATATTTGACAGATTGGTATACGTGGCCCATATAAAGCGTACATAATATTGTACATGCTTTTTTCTATTCTCTGTTTTCAGCTCACCATCTCCATCATGCTAGCGCCTTCATCCAAGCGATATCGGTAAGTGTTAACTTGTAAGCATATGAGCTAAAAGACTCAACTTAAGAAAATAAAAATAGTATGCAGGAAAAATAATTAGGGTGAGACACTAAAATGATAGTGACAATAGTTTAAATATTGCTGATAATTATATATTAATATATGGAAGATGTTCAAAGTGGACATATGACAGTTTTACTGTTGCGTTGATGTACAATAATCAGCTATGAGCGAACGATCTTTAATTTTACACAAAAGTATGTACATATATATGTATGTATGTACTAACTCTTAAATGTCGGAAGGAAGGCTTAATAATATACTAAATTAATAATATCAAGGATAAATTGAATGATTTTTTTGGTGCCCACGATCGCAAACAAATCGATATTTTTCAGTAAATAAAAACGTTTAGGAAAATTTATTTGTTACGGCGATCTGGCACCTCCGAAATCGTTTCAGTCAGCTATCTTTTTTCTTTTACAAGGAATCCCCGCCAGTAGCAGAGATCCTGCTTTCTAGACATGTAAGGTCCGTAAGTGAACGAGGAGTTATCCCCGTCAGATTGCACAACTTCCCGCTTTGTAGGCAATTTCATGTTCATTTTCTTTTGCTTGTTCATCGTTTCCTTCAACTTTTTTATTGTGGTTTATGAAAAATGGGGCGCTATATTTTTCAGTGTTCGTACTTCTTAGGAATTTTCTGTACTATAAAAAGTGGCAAAATATCCCGAGACGCTAACACGTAAATATAGGGCCTTCCAAAACTCCCCTGCAAAATATAGTCCACCAAAATCAACAATCGCCACAAAACCTCGGAAGGATACCGATCAGAAATAAGAAATAAAATAATAAGAAAATAGAAGGCGCAACAGCACCCCCAATAATGCGCTCGGTCAATTATAGGCCCAGCATTATTGACGCTAATCGGGCGAGGAGGCGATACGATCTGTAGGCTATTCCACAAAAGATGCTCACTGATAAGATATGCAACATAGGAAGTTACCTAGCGAGTCACAACAAAAACTAGATTGGTTATTGGTCGAAAGCGCTACAGCCGCTCTCGAGTGCCGCTGCGAATATCGACTGATCTGTGGCAACACATTATCAATTTATGCGGCTGGCGAATGCCAATTTTGTTTGTGCCACTCCGACACGAATAACCTTCGGTGCCGATGTGTTCGCCCAATAATAGTGGGTGGCATACCAACTATTGGCGGTTTGATGACTTATTTCCACCATTTTCGGCCTCGTTATTTCAAGAGCCCATCAAATGTAGAAACTTTGAACTACAATTTTTTTTTTAATTACCATTTATTAAGAAAATATGTTTTTAATAAAAGGTCACTGACTTTACTTTAAATCGTTTGATACAGTTTATGTGTTATCACCCTAATGTGTGGTAACTTACATGCATTCATGCAAATAAGGAACGATATTTTTAAGTTCTTATACGTGACCGAATTTAAATCCGTTTTTTTCTGCTCTTCGAGATCCCACATCTATCCACAGCTATAGCGCCATAAAGGTAAATTTTAATCATTTTAACAATCACATTTATGTAATTACAATTAGTTTTACGTACATTTTTTCCACAATAACTTTCATATAGCAAGAATTAGCATATTTCATTATTTATAACAGAAACTTCATTAGAGTCAAATCAATAAAACCATTTTCCTTTTCTAACTAACAGAATCGGAAATAAGGTGAGCTTCATTTAAAACAGGGCGATGTGATTCCCCCCAGCAGGCATACGGGAGGTGTAGTTATGTACATTAGTAACTCTCCGCAAAAAAAACACTTTTTATATCAGCAGAGTTCCTATATAGTATACTTTTTGGGAACTTGGCATGGCGCATTACCAAAGTAAAATCACTGTTATGTATGATTCATTCAATATCGTTTTTTTTTAAAGGAGCATGTTCATCGTAATTCAGTATAAAAAACAAAAAAAAAACTGTTGATGAGTTACTTAAAACTACCCTGTGGAAGAAAAGAGAGTACAGAAGTAACGATTTATGTTCTGTTTTCATATAAGGATTTTTTTAATCATCACTACTTAAATATACTTCATTTTATTATTTGAAAATTCAGCTGACAAAAAGAAGGTGGGAAAATTGATTTTCTAATATTTCATTTTCTTTTATTGAAAATTTATACAAAAAATTTATATATTTTGCAGGAGGATATCAGCGCATAATCGAGGTTTGTTTATTTGATATATTTAAATGTATATATATAATAATGATCTTTTCACTTTCAGTTAGTCTCCTATTTGCAAGAAAGTGAACGGCACAAAAATAATTTAAATGAATACAGATTAAATCAAAGTAAATTAAAAAAATAGGAATAAAAAATTAAAAAATTAAAAAAAATACAAAAAAATTAAGTAAAATTAAAAAAATAAATAAATAAATAAAAAACATAAAATAAAATGTAAAAAAATATAAAATTAATACCAAAATAAATATAATAAATAAATAAAATAAAAAATAAAATATAATAAAATAAAATAAAAAAACGAGATGAAAAATCACACCCACAATACTTTTTTCCCGAAACTAGAAGAAAAAAGAGAAGTTTAGTGAGAACTTTCGTAATTAGTGAAAATAATATTATGAAGCGCTTATGAGATGAGATACTCATCCGTCTTGCAGGGATGTGATATTATGGAAGATACTTAGATAAAATATAAAAATATATAAAAAATTCAACAAAATAAAATAAAATACGAATTAAGGAGGGTGAGGCTTAGGTATAGATGGGCATAAGTGTGCATGTACCTACAATTTTAGTTTTAAGTCATAGTCTAAGCAGAGTATAATTATGCGTGTTGAAAATTGGATATTAAACGAAATAGTGAACGTTCAGGACGTCCGCGAATATTCAGTTCACAGCTGAGAGCAAATTCAAAGCAAGAGCAAAATTGGAGCTTTCAATGCCAAACCGTTTAAAAGAAATTATAAAAAAAAGGCTTCAATATTCGCTATGAAATCATACAACCGATATATATTAGACATTTTTACTTAAATAGTTGTAATAAAATAATTTAAATCAGTAATTACCTGAAACCTTGTATATTGTTAGGAAATATATATAAATAGAAACTACAAAATTGTGCGACTAATCTCTAAAGAGAGAAATCAGAGATTTTAGCCATCTATCGGGTACAATTGGTCATCAAGTATTTGCAAGGAATCATAAACGGGTAATCGATAGAATTTAGTGCTGTCGCAATTTTGACCCAGCTGTTCAAATTCATTTGGAAATCTCAATTCGTATGTATATGTATTTAGAGTGGGAAATAGATTTCATTCAATTTTGATTGAAAGATCATCAGAAATATTTTTTAGAGCCAGGGAGGTGGAGTCACGTGGTAAAAAGTCGACTGCGCCAACTGCTCTATAATTTCGGACTAATAAGTTTTACACATTTGCATGTAGTTTTACAAATCTTAAACCTATTTTATGTTCAATTTCTATAATTTTATGTACTCGTATAAGAGTATTCACTTACATATATTTATTTTTAAGTCTTTGAAAAAATATTCACACAAGAGCGCAACACCAGGAGTTAACATTGTAAGTGGTACACGGCATATCAGCTTTCAAATTAGTTCACAATAGATAGAAATGTATTCATTTTATATTTAAAAAAATACATTCTCTATTATATTGTATTTTTTAGACCCACGGAGGGTAAGCGTTCCAGCTACAATAGATATTTAATTAAGTTATAAAATAAATTTATTTTACAGGAATCGGCTGTGTCATCCATATTTTGTAATTATATGAAGAACATCTCATTAGTACTTAGGACGCAGCTGATTCGTTAAATAAATGTTAAGAATCGCAGGAAAAAACAGTGGGACTGAAATCATTACCCCACACTTGTAAATACGTTTAGAGGTATGTCTACAGAACGGTTATTCATATTCATGGAAGGTTAACACACATCCCACACAATAGCTACACAACTGCCGCCGTAGCGTTGTTCACCAGCGCAAGTAAGGAATCAGGGTATTCAAATAATCAGGAATCAAGTAGTTAAGTGTTTTTTTTTTTTTTTTTTTTGGAGTTACGAAATAAAGTTGACCCATAGTGTCTATCAATAAATTGAACTCAAGTCAGGCTAACTTTACTAAGCTACAACAAGACTATTTAAGGCAGTTACACTATCTTAAAAGTGCACCACTCAATTTTCAATTCACTCCCAACTAACAGGAAGTCATTGAAAATGAGCATGTAAGGTTTCAGACTAGCGTTCTTTTTGCTTTTGGTTCATTAGAACCAAAAGACAGAAGAATAAACACTCAATTAACATTTCAACTTAAACGCAATAGTAAAAAATTATGTAACTACCGTGCGCGTGGAATAACTCTTTTATTCCCACTATTTCCATGTATTCCTGTCACGCGCCAATCCTTCTATTCCTTTTAGCCCAGATTTCGTTAGCCGATCGATCGATTAGCGGCGGCCGTTGAAGCTAACGAAATAACTGTCAACAACCTACAGCGCTCGCGAGTGCACGGAGTAATTGTTTTATTCGGTCTTCTCAGAAGTATAGTGAAAATTACATTTGTGAAGTTGTATATAGTCACATGCGGTCTCCTCGCATGAACACTTCGCCCCACCGTAGACATTCCACATACTTCCACACATTCCCACATCAAAATCCAAACGTTGTTGACATTATAGTCACGAACGGTTCCAGTTTCAAATGCAGCTGCATCTACACTCCTAAGCTGCATCTAGATTTTAAGAATAAGCTATGTATCCCAATTATGTATGCCATTTATTTATTCAATTATAATAAGACTCAAATGTAAAGCTTAAAGATTCAATAAAGTCAGTTCTTGTGAAACAAGCAACCCGAACACAAGTGTGTTTGTATAACTGGCGACGAGGATGGAATATTTTACTCCGAGGCAAAAAGAATTGTCTTTTGGGAAAGTGAGCTGTGAGCGGAGTTGTTAATGAAGTGCATCATAGTCGAATAAAATTGTTCATAAATTTCTGCAAATCTGCAAATCTAAAAAGAGCAATCTACCATCGTTAATAATAGTGACACAACAATAGCGATTGGAAAAAATTAAACGTTATAGTTAATAGTAGACAACAACAAAATATGCATCTATTAGCGCCCGTACTAGAAGAAGGCGTCCATTAGCTTCCACTTTTACGACCGCGGTTGGGGCAATGGAATTACACGGGCGAAAATTGTTATTTTTTATCAGCGCTTGGCTGACGAGACCACTTCGAAAATTGGTGGACAGATTTCGCAGACTTATATCCCGTCTGCCCCGGTGTCTAGTTATATGCATGTTTGTTTGTGGGCGGAAAGGCCTAGTTTCCCCTAAACGTTGTCGAATTGGTGGGCGAGGCCGGAAAAACCGAGTTTCCGGTCGTCGTTGTCTCCTTCGCTCATGGGCTGGAGGGGGTCGGAAAGTCCGAGTCTCCGATCCCTTTTGTGAAGTCGGGCGGAAAGTCCTAGTTTCCGCTCCTGAATCACTTTTTTCTTGCCTTTCCTGTAGGAGAGACCTGGTCTCCGTCCCAGATTCTGTGGCGCCTATGGACAAGATATATTCTTCCTCAGCCACCTGTTGGCTCCAAGTTCTTGGCTCCTCCTCAAAATGTAATGAAGCGTGATGCTTCTCTCCACACCGACGGCATCTGCCCTCGCTTGTGCACTCTTCGGATTTGAGCGATACCGACAAGCAATTTGAGCAATAGCGACCCAACAATTCTTCTCGCAGCCTTTCCTCCGGTGTTTTTGCGCGATAAATTGGACATACCCTAATTGGGTGCCTTTCGTCGCACAGATGGCATGGGACTACGAACCGCTGGGGTTCCCGCTCGGCCTTCTTTCTAATTGCGGTGAAGCGGGTCATTTTTTCTGCAATGCGATTACTCCTTAATTTGGGAAGGGAAGATATGTTTGGTATCTCAGTTGGGTGGCGAGCGTCATGGTGAATATATACATATATGTGTATAAGTTAATATGGATCATTTTAAAGATATGATTGAATTTCGTAAATGAATTGGTGTATGGGCTTTTCGGGCTCTGCGGGCTTAATATGTGGTAAATTCTAATTATAAGTTCATATTAAGAGATATTTCTATTGCTTGTTCCTGCAATTTATGAACCTTTCAGAACTTTCAGAATGAATAAGTTCGATCACAAGCTAGAGTATTTATGAATATTTTTCAAGATATATCACATCGCGAATACGATCAGGCAAGACATCTCAAATTCTAAATAACAATATTGCGGCGAAAATGCGGAGCGAATGTCAGAGGAAAGACAGAAGTCTATGAAAGGCATGTTCCAGAATGTAAAATCGAGAAGATTCGTTATTGAGAACAATTCGATCCTTCCAGGTATTAGTTACAGACAACCGACTAGTATATAAGGGTGAAACACAACTATAAAGCCTATCAGTCGTAAAGTAGACGCATTGGTGATCACACTACAGTGAAGTAATAAATAGAACATTGCGAAAGTTGTAACACAAGTCATGGTAAATAGTGAAGCAAATTGTAATTGAATTGTGAACTACTGAGTAATAAAGGATAGTAAATAAATTCTTTATAAATAAATAGCCTTTATTTAACAATCCAGTGATTGCACCCGAAAGATTTGGGAAATCATTAAGGTTAATTCAGCAAAATCGTAACAATACAATATTCTAAATGCGTTCGAAAAAATAATCGAAAAATTTTCTTTTGGATCACCCACTCTTTACGTTCATAATACGCAGAATAAGCGCGAGCAACAGTTGGCAGCACTTCATTCAATTTGCTGAATGAGTGGCAATGCTTGCTTAATGAATGGCATCTCATTCATTCGGTTTTGTTCAAACGGTGATCGTGCGAATAGCGGTAAAAGTTTTCCTAATTAAATTTGGAGTGCGGGCATTTATATTTATATAAAAAAGTGTTTAAAGTAAGTATTTTTGACAAATTTTACAAAAGTGATAATGTGCAACCGCGTGCAAATGATGTTATAAAGTTTATAACATATATATATATATATATATATATATATTGTTTGTTTGGATATGCATAAGCGGATAAACGGCACACAAATGGTAAGTTTATTAGTGTTCCTTGCTCGGGTGCCATTACGCACTATATTGACAGACCACGTTACAAAATTGTAAGTTTATATTGTAATTTAATAATACTTCACATATTAATACTTTTATAAAATTTCATGTTTGTCAAGTCAACGGTGGCGGAGTTAGTATAGTGTGCGTGTTATTTCCAATTTTTCATCAAGCGAAAAAATCAGCTGAATATTTCGGAATGAGCATATCATTACCGCATGGGTAAGGAGGATGAAAGTTGATTCAGAAGGAATCATTCCACCCCACTGTCATCGTAAGTACTTCATACATACTTCATAGATATACATATGTATATTCAATTATAATTTAGATTAATTTAATTCTTCAGAACTTTAATATTGAGTGGTTAGCAATCTGAATGAGAGATGCATATGTGGATGTGGATGATGTTGTGGTTATGGATGTGGTAGTGGTTGTGGTTATGGATGTGGTTGTGGTTGTGGTTATGGATGTGGTTATAGATGTGGTTGTGGTTGTGGTTATGGATGTGGTAGTGGTAGTGGTTGTGGTTATGGATGTGGTTGTGGTTGTGGTTATGGATGTGGTTATGGATGTGGTAGTGGTTGTGGTTATGGATGTGGTACTGAGTGTGGAAAGAGTGTGCTCGAACGTATGTTTGTAGAAAGTTGTGAATGGGGTACTATAAAAAAGACAGACAAATCGCGAGTTAGTCTAACAGAAAATACACTACTGTACCGATGACATCATCCAATTTATGATACAGAATCAGTAGTTTACATAAAAGATTCCTATTAAACATTATCAGCAAATAAAACATTCCTATTGAACATTATCAGCAACCAAAACATTGTCAGCAAACAAAACATTGTCAGCAAACAAAAGATTCCTATTGAAGATTATCAGCAAATAAAAGATTGAACATTATGAGCAACCAAAACATTCCTATTGAAGATTATCAGCAACCAATAAACAAAAGAAACCAGAGCCTATAAATAGAGGATTAAGCATAGAAATAAGTTAGTCTTCTATTATACTGAAGCATATGAACTTCAGGTTAGAATTGATTTAAGTCTTGATCTTGGTACCAATAAAATTATATTTATTTATGTACATCAAGAGTATGAATTTAACTCGCGCAAGTCATATACATACTTTCTGATTTGTTAACACTCCATATATTTAAATAAAGTAGTGTATATTATAAATGAATATATGATATACGTTTAATAAAACAAACTACACGTTTTTGATATTCATTTAATTAAACGAGCCTCAGGATTATAACAATAAGTGATTTAGTTGCTATAAATTTTTTTATAAATACACGATGAAGTTGATTTTTGCGCGAAAGATCATTCTCTATAAGAAATAAAGTATTATTTTTGTAAAAATTTGATTTGTAGTATTTTCCAAGTTTTTTACATATTTATATCATGTTTGTGGCAAAAATTTTTTTGCTAATTCAAAAGCCTGCATGTTATAATATATTTAAAGTCGGACGAGTGCGGGATACCCGTCCTTGGCAGCAAATAGGTTAAACTTTTATTCGATTGTAAATCGATTGGATTATTATACGTTTGCGGACCAAAGACCCTTGTTTAGATTTCTAAAATAGAAATTATGATTTAGCAATAAAAATATGCTGTGTGACATTTATAGGCACAAACATAAATTTTATACATACATACATGCTCAGATAAGAACATTGATATGACAGATGCACATGCAACAACCCTTAAGTGGTTGTGATATGAAACAGTATCAAATATCAATGTTCTTAGCATGAGAGCATAATGTACTAAAATATAAAATAAGATCAAGATTATCATTGCATTGGTAATCTTTCTTATTTTACGTAAATATTTAAGACCATGACATGCTTATGTATTATCTAAATTTATGTAAATATCTTTGTAAAAAAAATATATAAATAAACGCTCCACGGATTGTGGAGCCAGTTATACGTTTAAAGTGATAAGTGAAGTTGTTTTTCTTACAGCCTCTAGTGTTTAAACACCCTTGTATGTGTTATTAGACGATATCAAAAAAAAATTTATCAAGGAAGAAAGTTATCCGAATACCATAGTGAAATTAAAAAAAAGCACTTAACCTTGCGCTTTCAAAAATCGAAATGTCACATGAACAAAACGGTGAAGCCATGAAAACATATGCAAACCAAGAAGCTGTTCGTACATTCATTATAAGACTGAATAGCAAGTACATCAGTGGAACCTTGTATAGCCAAAATCCAAGAGACTTGGAACATGCGCATGTTATTGCCAGCACAATCCTTTCAAACGGGAAAGAGACCCATCCTCACACAACTTCAATCAATACAAGCAGCAGAGTACATCAAATTGCGGCAGTATCTACCAGTAGGAACAGTATGAAACCGGAACTACTTTTTTAGGCGAGTAAACAGGCACACCCGTTATTATGTTAATCGCCACAGGATCTACAAATAATTATATAAGTATCACACAAGCGTGTTTCATTAATATAACTATATTCATTATTGAAATCTAAAAAAAAAATATCACTTTGTTTAGTTATCATATGCCATTTTAATGGACATACAGCTAAATATCAGTACTCAGTTACAGCGCTGAACGCTCAACGACGAACGCTCAAGTTGAATGCATACGTAGCACGCTAATCGAGCTATCAACAGCTTTTAGCGCAGGAAAATCATACGACACCAGGAGAAGAATTATTCAACGCTGTGAAACAGTATAACAGGATGATTCATTCCTCCACAGGATTCAAGACTGAAAAAGTATGTTTCAACAGACAAAAATATCCTGAGATAAGGATATTTTAAAGGGGGGAAAACAGGGTAAACTACTGCAATATCACAAAAAGAAAACAGACACTCAAATCCATACAAAAAAGGTGAATTCATATACGTATGATCTGATAGAAGAAATAAGTTAGCAACGAAATAAATTAAAGATAAAGTAGAAGATCTCAACATATCTCAAAGAACTCAACTGCCGACAAAAAGTGAAAACCTACCTATGCGACTTAAAAAGGGATGTAAGGACGAAAAGCCAAAACGCTTAATCAACTGGATTGGGTCAGCATAGAAATAGATAGCTGGTACACCAGATGCAAGTGACTGGGACCAACTCTTGCACACGCAGTAAGTACTTTTAAACAACAACACCCAATAGGTGAAATCTTTAAAAACCCTAACGAGCAATTATGGGTTATCAATGGGATTATTGCAAACACAAACTACACGCAAGAGCACGCCAAACTGAAACAAGTGTCCCATGAACTCTTGAGTAAGATACTAATCCTAAAGGAAGACGTCTGCGAATTAGTCTTGCTCTGATGATTTTCACAGTATCAGATAAATATTTGACAGGTGTAAACGTGTATAAAACGTACATACATGCTTTTTTTCTATTCTCTGTTTTCAGCTCACCATCTTCATCATGTTGGTTCATCAAGCGAGATCGGTAAGTGTTAACTTGTAAGCATATGAGCTACTAGCTCAATTTAAGAAAATAAAAATAGTATGCAGGAATAATTAGAGAGAGACACTAAAAGTATAGTGACGTTTGGACATGGAAAATTCCAGGGCTGCCGCGTCAGGAACTGGTGTTCCCCCAGGAACCAGCAGAAGAACTTGTAGCTCAGGCTCCAGTCACGGAAGCGCATATAAGAGACATCAGCCGGTTTCCCGACTGTATCAAAGAGCTACAAGTCTTCGACGGCAATCCAGTTCAGTACGTGTCCTGGTTTCACTCGGTGGAAGTTCATTCATTTCCGACTTAGAGGTCGTGAGAAGCAAACCCCTCTATCGTGCGATATTACAACATATCAGGCAAAAGGTGCAGGGTGCTGCTGATTCCGCTTTAATATCCTACAACATATTTGATAGCAATTGGGCAAAAATCAAGGAATGACTTTCGTTGCATTACGCAGATAAACGCTTCATCTGTACTCTTGAGCACCAGTTGCATCAGCTACAACAAGAATTTAATGGAGAGGAAGGCTAAGAGTAGGCTTGGAGGCTCATTCACCATTTGTTGCTTACCATCTTACCGTTTATTGCTCATTTGCGCACATTTTTCTTACAGAACCAGTGTTGCCAGATTGCCAGGGCTACATAGTGCCGATTTGGCTTTATGCCTTTGCCTGCGGTGGAGCGTTTACAATATAAATACTCCACATAATTAAGACGTCAACAAACATAAGACTAAACTTCAAAATGGAAGATGTTCAAAGTGGACATATAACAGTTTTACTGTAGCGTTGATGTGCAATAATCGTACGTACAATCTTGAATGTACATACATATGTATGTATAATTCTTAGATTATATAAATCAAATTAGTGAATTTCCCCAATAACTCTTATGTTACAAGTTGCAGGAGCTATCGAGGGGCTAAAAGCATAGAATGACAGTGATCAAAAAAAGCACCAGCAGCTGGCACTGAAGGCAAAAAGACACCGTCTGCAGGCAGGTCAATGAACCAGTGGAACAGCTGGTAAAGCAACATCAAGTAAGAAAATTATGCAAGAGCGATCATTCAAAGCCGGGTGAAGGCTTCAAGCTCTCTCATGAGCGCCGCAGGGTGAGAAATTATTTTTCTTCTATGCCCGCTAAATCTCAGTGTGGAATCTTCCACCATTTATTTAGTAGATATCAGTACAAATAGACAAATAAGAGATAAACTCTGAGTAAGTGATTATCTCCTGTTACAGTCTTTGATGTGCATGCACACATACATGGTGATGCGTACATATAACACACTCTAGATATCTAGGAAACGTATTTCTTATCACAGTATTGAGACACATAAGAAATACGAAAATAGGATAATAGGGACGCGCTCCTTATCTGTGACGCGTTACCAATAGTTGTAAGCATGTATGTACATATAAATATTTACGTATGTATATTTACACACTGGACGAACCTCTGATATTCTTCGTCAGATAAATATTTGACAGGTGTAAACGTGTATAAGTTATCAGAAGCTATCTCAAACATCTAAATCAGCCAGCTGGCGAGCACAACGCTTCACACAAAATCGTAGTTAGCGTTAACTATCTCAAATATCTAACTCAACCAGCTATCAGGCACGGGCGGTTCACACAATTCGTGGGAATCTATTTGTGCTGACGCAGCGTCTGGATGAACACCTGCAACTAAAATCGAATGAAGTGAGTGATGAGGGAGGCAGCGCGGTCGTTTGCGGCTGCGGTAGCGATGACGGGACGTTAGGGCTAGATTTAAGCTTTTATTAGCCTTTAAGTTTAGTCTTCTAACGGAGCTCAATAAAGTAAAACATAATTTGATAATTTATACAATGTAAGTGCATGCTAGCGCCTTCATGAAGCGATATCGGTAAGTGATAACTTGTAAGCATATGAGCTAAAAGCTCAACTTAAGAAAATAAAAATAGTATGCAGGAAAAATAATTAGAGTGAGACACTAAAAAGATAGTGACAATAGTTTAAATATTGCTGATAATTATATTTTAATATACGGAAGATGTTCAAAGTGGACATATAACAGTTTTACTGCTGCGTTGATGTACAATAATCGTACGAGCGAACGATCTTTAATTTACACAAAAGTATGTACATACATACATATGTAAGTATAATTATTAAAAAAAAAAAAATAATATCAAGGATAATTTGAATGATTTTTGTTTAGACCTTCGGGCTAAATCCCACCTTCTAACACACCACCCTAATCTAAATGCTCCGTGTTGTACACAAATTGTGTTACACACTCATACATGCACATATGCACTACCCTGTTCATATGACAAACCGCACTTTTCCTGGTATTGCTTTTATTGTTACATTTCCCCTTTCAAAACGGGAATAACTAACCGATTTGAGGGTTAGTGGAACTTTCTCACATTTTCACTTTCTTCTTGTCATCTCAACTCGCTAAGGATAAAGACGTTCCGCCGCCACACCGCAATTTTAAGGTATAATCAATTTATATTTAATTAATATATTATACTTTATTATACACTAATTCACTAAATTAGTATTTTAAAAGATTATAAATAAATCTAATTCAAAAAAAACTAATTCATTTCCTTTTTTTTAATTTCCTTGAATTTACGAGAGCAAAACCACTGGAGTATATGTATGTATATCATATTATATACTTCACGGGTTTTCATGGTCCTTCGAGCCGGTAACTTTTATGGCACCGATGTTTTTATGAATTTAAATAATAATAGTTTAATTCAGCAGGCCAGAATTGCTTGACAAATTCGGTGAAACATTGTTACATGGCAACAGCTACAATCGTTGGTTAGACAGAAGCCAAACCCATATGCAGCTGTAGTGGCTCACCTACAGTCCATATACATAAATTTATTTGTGTTTGTATTCGTATGTATTTATGAATTTACACTCATTTCATCATAGACCATCTGATAATCAGCCTGCGACCTCTACCGTATATTCATGAATACGTATATTAATATTGGGTGAACTTACCATAATTATGGTTTCAGCCTCTGTCGACACAGTGTACGACATTAAAGCAAATTTACATTGAAATATATGTCCTTACGTTTAAATTATATATGTATATGTACAATAAGCAGACCGAAATCGCCACCCAACCAGTTCGATAGAGGGTAAAATACTGAATTCCGTTATATATATATATATATATATATTCCGACAGATAACCATGACTCCTTTCGCCGCCATGTTAAAGAAAGCTGAGCAACAAGGGCATCGTTTCCCACAACCGTGTCGCCTTTGCGAGGGCAGGCACCCTATAAGGCTCTGCCCGGTATTACGGTCGAAAACCCCAGAGAATAGACTGCGCGAAGCAATACTAGGCAAGTACTGCGCGAATTGCCTGTCGTCACATGGGGCCGAATCGTGCACAAGCACCGCAAGATGTAGACGATGCCACGAAAAGCATCACACGACCTTACATCTCCCAGAAGATAATAACGTCCCAATTGACACCTTTTTTTTAATTTCCTTGAATTTAAGCGAGCAAAACCACTGGAGTATATATCATATTATACACTTCAATGGGTTTTCAATTTTTTTGGTGGCTATGATCAAATGATATTCAGTAAATAAAAATTTAAGGTTTATGAAAATTTATTTATTATGGCGATCTGGCACCCGCGAAATAGTTCCAGTCAGCTGTCTTTGTTTTTCTTTTACAACACATAAAAACCAAACGCCAAACAGAACAAAAGGGGGCGGTAAAAAGTTTGAGGGAGAAGAAGAAGAAAAACAATTTATAAATTCAAGAAAATTTAAGAGTTTGTGAGTTGCAAAAAGAAAAAAGTGAGAAAGAAACAAATAAAACCAAGTACATTGAAGTTTAAGTGAGAATACGTCAGTGGTATTTTTTTTTTAATTATTTGCGGTGCGGGAGTAGTTCCCATTGAAAGGGTTAGGTGGGTTTGAAAATTAAAAAAAAATCGATTTTTTTGTCTTATTAAATTGTAGAATATGTTCGAAATATTCTCCTAAAATTTCAAACCTGTCGGAGTAAAATTCTGAGAGATAGACCCTTTGGAAGCACCGCCCATCAGGCCATGTCCGTTCAATTTGAAAATTTAAACGCATTTATCTCAAAACTCATCTTTGTAATAACATTATCTAGTCATTGAACGATTTTTTAACCTCTGAAATCCACCTAACCCCTTAAAGGAAGAGGAACAAGTCGTCAATATTTCACGATCAACGAGTCCACCATAGAAATTATTAAGGCAGACACTATCTACCTTAAAAATTTTAATTAATCTTATAAGGGGGGGGGGGTCAATGAAGGAAGACGCAGGTGAGGTAGCGGAGCAAGTAGTAGAAGTAAATGGATAGCGCGTGACATGTTGTGGTAAATAGTGGAATTACTCATACAGATTTCATTGAAACTAAAGTATCTCATACATTCTTTAGGTATCAATTTATGTCTGGAGTATTTTGCTTATTATTCCATTTCTAATTGAATGTAACAATATCAGTATGTAATTTGAATATGTTATAATTTGAATACTTTTCATTTAATTTAAATTTATATATTAATAATTGACTTTTAAAAATAAAGAACAGTCGATAGACAGCAGTCAAGACTTAACTATAGGTTCATAAAGTTCTTTTATTATTATAACTAAGGTAGCGCCAGCCATGATCAACAACAACATCACATAGAGCATCAAGTTATCACAGTTGAACTATTTGCGGCATTGCAAGACAGCGTCAGCTGCTTGGAGCTAAGTGAGATGTACTGTTATAGTATTACATACATACACGTTATAATATTACATACATACATATGTTGCTAACTTTATATTGCTTAGGTGCATATCTGCTAACGAAAATGCAACGTTAACATTTTATTTTTTAATTTTATTTTGGCCGCATTTCCGCTAACGAAAATGCAGCAATAAGCAAAATAATAGTATTTAAGAAAGCAGAGAATAAAGAAATATGCTGTTGTTTACTGAACCTGAAACGAGTTGTTTTATTTTTTTTCATTGCTCCGCATATCGGGGTAAAAAGTGCCGCAGTCGGTAGGATACCCGGGTATCCTTGTGGATTTAGTGAAAAAGTTAAAGTGATACTTGACATTTTTATGCCTTAGCCGGTATCGAAGCGAAATTTTTTTTACATAAAAGAGTATGTTAAAAACGAATAAGTGTTAATAAAACATAAAAGATTATGTTAATTGACAAGACAAATATTAAAGAGCTTTTACATAAAAGATTATGTTATCAACGCAAATAAATGTGGTAAGAAGTGAGATAAAAATTAGCAACAACAAAAACAGCAGCAGCATCATCAACAACAAAATTTAAGAACAACAACCATAACAACAGAAAATAAAATATATTACAACGGCATCAAATTCACCAGAAAACAACAAAGCAGGAGAGTGAAATAAAAATTGGCAACAACAACAACATAAACAGGAACAGTAGCATCAACAACAAAAACAACGACCATAACAGCGGAGAAGTGAATATATTACAACAGCATCAAATTCACCAGATAATAACAAAGTAAGACTTCCATTTTTTATAAGTAGTAAATAAGTTTATTCAAAGAAAAATACTGTATTTATCTAAAGAAGAAGTTAAAAGACTACAAAAAGAAATTTTTTTCATAAGATAAGTTTAATAAAAATTAAACAAGAAACAAATATTTAAAAAAAAAAAATTTTAATAAAAACAAGAAAAAACGTATTAGAATATAAAAAAAAAAGATTGTGAGAATGGCAGAACAAGATCAAGCTCAGGTTAACAGATTAACTTTAAACCGTTTAAAATATTTGAAAACCTTACCAGAATTTTGTGGAGACCCAAAGGACTTACAGACATTTACCACACTTGTTGACCGAATATATCCACATTTACGCATGTACGATGAACTCTCACAACTACTTTTTTCCGACATTATTAAATCAAAACTCAAAGGAAAAGCAAGGCAGGCGATCGAAATAAACTGCCACGTGGTTTCCTGGAGAGACATAAAAAATACGCTGCAAAATAATTTCGGAGACAGGCGATCATGCGAAGAACTTTTCGACGTGCTCAGAGGTGTGTCCTGCAAGACAAATACACTAGATTTTTACAAATGAAGTGCAGAACAAGCTTCATAGATTAAATAGTAAATTAGTCGTGATACTAGGGGAAACAGAAGCAACTAGGCAAAGTGCTATGAATAACAAACGCACCGCCCTCAACATCTTCAAAAGTAAAATCCCAGAGCCTATGAAATCCATTCTATTATGTAGAAACCCAGAAGACCTAGAGCAGGCTATGGACATTCTAATTCAAGCTGGGTATGCGTATACCGAGAATAGGACACAGTCTAACATACACCATATTAAACGGGGGAATCACCGACCCAAGACCAACATACAACACGGAAACTCCCAACAACCATTTAACAATCATGGAAGAAACTTCCAACAACCATTTAACAATCATGGAAGAAATTTCCAACAACCTTTCAACAATCATAAAAAAATTTCCAGCAACCTTTCAACAATCATTTCCAACAACCATTCCAAAGCCATGAAAGGAATCACCAGCAAATAGGCGTGCAAAATCATGCTCAACAAAATCCTCACCTCCATCTTAATAGACAAACCTTTGGAAACCAACCTGAACCGATGGACATTGGCAAGATCGAAACAACGGAAAATTTTCGGGAATCCGCCTCGGATACAAACTTCCATTTATAAAAATTAAAACTAAATTAGGATTTATAAAATTAATTATTGATACAGGAGCAACAAATTCCATCCTCAACCCAGGAATTTGTCACCCAAAAAGAATCTTCGAAACAAACTCAATTCTTATTAGAACCCTGCAACACCAAATTTATATAAATAAATAAGCAATAGTACCCACTTTTAAGGAATTTAATACTAACGGATCGAGTGAAACGCTCGAGTTTTACATAACAAAATTCCATGACTACGATGGCCTAATTGGCAATGATATATTAAGACCATTTAATGCCCTTATAGATTATAAGAAAAGAGAAATAACCATTGGTAATGAGACGTTGCCAATGCATTTTGAAAACGAAAAACGGATACAGACACCAAATGACTCCGAGTTAATTTATTTTAAAGAAGAAAATGATTCAATGATTTTAAATGAAGGCATCCAAATACAGAAAATCAAACAGTATATATTAATTTATTGTCCGAAAATAATCGTGTAACTACGCAGAAGGTAGACCACGAAAATTTTAGCATAATAGAAAAAAATGAACCTAAACCAATTCTTGAACAAATCCGAACAGAACATCTTAATTCCGAAGAGAAGACAGAACTTTTAAAAGTAGTAAAAAAATATTCAGATATATTTTATCAAGAAAACACTAAACTAACCTTTACTTCAGCTATAAAGCATAAAATTAGGACCCCAAACAATATTCCCATACACACTAAATCATATCGTTACCCTTTTGTACACAAACATGAAGTCCAAGCAGAACTTCAGGATATGCTTGACATTATTAGACATAGCAATTCTCCTTATTCTGCACCCATTTGGATCGTAGCGAAGAAGGCCGATGCAAGTGGAAAACCCAAATGGAGGCTTGTCATCGATTATCGGAAACTCAATGAAGTAACCATAGATGACAAATATCCCATTCCAAATATCGATGAAATCCTTGACAAACTGGGAAGATGCCAGTATTTCACCACTTTGGATTTGGCGAAAGGATTTCACCAAACAGAGATTAAGGAAGAAGATATTCAGAAGACCGCCTTCACCGTCGAAGGAGGACACTATGAATTCCTACGAATGCCATTTGGGCTAAAGACGGCCCCAGCGACATTTCAAAGGTTAAGGAATCACGTACTTCAAGATTATATCAACAAAATCTGTGTAGTTTACCTGGACGACGTAATAATATTTTCGACTTCTTTACAAGAACACATTAATTGGCTACAAGAAGCCAACCTCAAAAAACAACTAGACAAATCAGAGTTTTTAAAAAAGGAAACCGAGTTCCTTGGTCACATCGTGACATTAGAGGGTATAAAACCCAATCCGAAAAAATAGAATGCGTAATGAATTTCCCTATACCAAAAACACCTAAACAAATTAAACAATTCCTTGGCTTAACTGGTTACTATCGCAAATTCATAAAGGATTATTCAATGATTGCTAAACCTATGACTAAATATTTAAAGAAAAATGCCAAAATAAATATTGTTGACCCACAGTACTTAGAGAGTTTCAACACTCTCAGAACATTGCTAACGCATGATCCGACTCTATCATATCTAAATTTTTCAAAAAAATTCACTTTAACAACAGACGCAAGTAATTTCGCTTTAGGAGCATTACTTTCACAAGAAAACCATCCTAACCATGCTATGCAAGCCGTACCCTCAACGAACATGAGTGTAATTATAGCACTATTGAGAAAGAGCTTTTAGCCATCATTGCACCAGGCCATCCGACTACAAACGGGCTAGCCGAACGTACTATTCAAAAGTTGAAACAACGTCTTAAATGTATGATAGAAGACCCTCGTCCTATGCGAAAAAAGTTAAGAGAAATACTTTTCCGCTACAGGGCAACGCCATTGAAAAGTGGAAATACTCCAGCAGAACTCTTATCTCGGAAGACAGATACGAATTCAACTTGACACACTCAAACCACTCAAGGTGGATAGCCAACGAACCGTTCAAAGACATGACGTTCATCAACTAAAGGAGGGAGAGAGAGTGCAAACCCGTTATTATAGCAACAATAAAAAGTCATGGAAATTCGGTACAATAATCAAAAAGTTGGGTCATCTTCATTACATGATCAAATTAGACGATGGATACGTTTTCAAGCGCCACATAAATCAATTGCGCGCAACAAGAGTTCCATCACATACCCGAACAGCGAGTTCGAATGACACGTCATCACAATCCTGTGAACCAACTAGTTGTTCCCCAAATTTACAGCACCTCGTACAGGTTCCAATGAATGCAAACAATCATTCAAGGTCATTTGATAGCGACGGACCGAGCACTCCGGTGACAACAACACCCCGGAGAACCGGACGGCAGCGTCGGGCACCAGCATACTTGCAGGACTACCGACGTGATACTTAAGCAGGGGAGAACTATTGTAACTTAACATGCCATATGGCAACCCTGTATATAAATATGTATATATTGATACGTGGCAGCACACAAGATATCGAGCTGTCATATTTGTATTACTAGACACTTTTTTCCTTTTTTTTATAATATATAGTACATAAAATTCTCGTTAAAATAACTTCATGCATTAAAATAATATGAATTACAAAGAAACCTATGTATGACTCTTTCATTATCCACAATAATAAGGTAGTAGAAAATGGAGTTTTTTTTCGTTCGAGGTGCGACTGCTTCCAATGCAGTACACATAGAAATAATTTGAAATGCAAATACAATAAATTATTCAATGGATATTCCTTAAATATATAATCTTTCATTTACGTCCATAATATTCCACTTAAGAATATCGATTGACAGTTTATTATATTGAACAATTGAGAAAAGAAGATCGATAATGAAAAATGCAATCATATTCAAATGGCTTGAGCACATTCTGATAGATGAAAACTGTTGAGAAATAAATGTAATAGATCCTCAATCAATTTGAATACTACAATATTTCATTTACTTGTATCACCTTATTGTTGAATACACAATATGTATTACCATACGAAACAGATTGTATGTATTTATATAGACTTGAAATTTCTGTAATATCCTATTATACATACTAAATATCTGTTCTATTTCTGATTAAGCGCTCATACAGTAAAAACGTGTTATTCTTATTTTCTATCACTGCGCACTGCGGCAAGTGTAAGTCTTCACTATTCTTGCATATTCAATCCTCGGTAAAATCTCACAAAAACAAAGAATGTCATCAAGTCTAAAAGTTATAAAAGAAATAGTTCTCTTTACAACAGCAATCTCTTTCAGTTACGAAGTAAGACAACAGAGTTAGATTTTTAAAAAGTGAAGTTGTGTAAAATTCCAGTGTACAATCTTCAACAAATGCATAATCAAAGAAGTTTACCTAAGGCAAATACCTGCATACAACTTGACGCAGCACCTTATATTTATGTACCCGAAAAAACGATGGTCTGAGTTGTACCTAATGGTTACCTTTCAGCCATTCTTTTTTTTACTCAACATACATAGATTTAGCTCACTTTGCTGTATACCGACAATTTTTCTGCCCTTTTCAACAAACAACCATCATCGAATCAACAGGCAGGAGTGCAGGCAATATTCGTTTTGATTACCTAGTTGAACTTAATTTGTACATTCATACAAATAAAAAAAAATTATCAATTAATCGGAAGGAGTCGCGTGAGTTACATATATGAATCCCCCTACAACAAATAATAAAGTTGACAAATTTGCTGAATTTCTTAACCAAATTAATCAGACAGCCGGAAGTTAATAAAATGTAATGCAACACCGTTTCCTTTACTTCTGTAAAAATAATTGTAAATGATAAAAACAAAATTACTTTGTTCAGTATATTTCTTAGAACCACATAAACTTATTAAAATGTTATGTTCACAACTTAGTCAGCATAAGTATGTATAAGCAAATATGATTAATCAGCAAATGTATATTTTATTTTAAGTTTCAACCAAGGTAATTAATAAATGTAAATTCAGTTTGATTCCCCTATCCAAATTAGTTGGTTGTGTCTTTTTGTTAAACGGAAATTTTAAAATTTTTTTTTTTTTAAATTCCAAACGCGGTAACGATAATTAAAGTGGCGCAGTCGGTAGGATCCTTAATAGAAAAAGTTAAAGGATCCAGTGAAACGAACCGCATTTTACGAATATAACCGTTATACATATAATTCCCTTAATAATTCTGCGAATCTGTAGCCAACTCAGGAGTTGACCAGACCCTCCAGAATATAATAAAATAAAATAAATTTAAACACGAAAATAGACACCACTAAAAGTGCAGTGAATATTTATTGCGAAGTGTGCAGTGAACGCTATTAAAGTTAACACCACACCATAAAATAAACACCACTAAAAGTGCAGTCGATATTTATCGTAAAGTGTGCAGTGAACGCTATCAAAGTTAACACCACACGAAAATTTAAAATAAGGAATTATAAAAGTGCAGTGCACGTTTAATAGTACAACGGCAAAAACAAGAAGGCAAATTCAACACGACCGAAACAGAAGTATGGAAGGGGAACATACTCAAATACCAGGAGAAGATTTGGTAGAAGAACTTGCTCGCAGAGAACAGCAATTGGAACAAACGCGGCAAGCCTACCTGGAACTCCGCAACCGAACAGAAGAAAATGACAGCAGTAGGCATGTTTTGCTGAAAACTGTAAATGACTTACCAATATTCACCGGCACAGGAGATATAACAATCAACTCGTTTTTTAGTGGCATAGAATATCTGCTATCCACTATAAATAACAGTGAACTAAAGAAGGAAGTAGTAAGGCGAATTTTCTACAGGACAATCCAAGGAGAGGCGAAGAATACAGTCATAAATATACCACAACCGGATAATTGGCAGCTAATCAAGGAAACTCTAAAATTGCGCTACAGACCGGACGTAGAACCACACCATCTTTACAGAAAGGTAGCAAATCTCAAGGTGCGCTCGGTAAGTGAACTAATGACCGAAGTACAGAACATTAAATATAAAGCAGACGAACTGACAGTTTACTATAGGGGAGACCATTACATTGACCTAAGTAACATGGACAGTCTATTAGTAAACACTATAAAAGAAATGACTCAAGGAGTTCTATTAGATAAAATTTATGAAGAAGCAAATTTAAATAATATTATAAAAATAATGACAAGTAGAAGATTTGAGGATAGTAGCATTAGACCAGAATATAGGAAATTCAAAACAAAAGGAGATAGTCCAATGGACAGTTGGAAGAATAAGTATACAGATAGAGGTCATAGATTTAATAAAAACTTTGGCGATGCAAACAAAGGTCAATACAATCAAATAAGCCCAAATGACGGTAGGCATAATATATCAGGTCGATATAAACGGAATGATAGTGGAAGATATAACAATAATTATAGACCAATGAATTCGGGTAACTTCCAACAAATACAAAACACAGGGAATCCTAGACAACATTTCGGTCAATACCAGTCGAATCAATTTAGACAAAATTACTATAATAATAATAATCGATTCAGACCAAACCAAGGTGAACCAATGGAGATAGACAATATTGAACACAGATCAAGGAGCCCTCAATTGGCAGGACACCCTATTTCGAAGTATGGCCAAGAATGCTTATGCTCGAATAGGCAAAGCCAGGCAGGATACTCAAAAGCTGAGGTCAATAACGAGGAAGTCAATAATAATGTTTTTTTTATGAACCAGCCTCGGAGTCCCTACCCAAAATAAAAATTAATATTAGAGGAAAAAATTATATTGCGCTAATTTATACGGGAGCTAGTTTGAGTTTAATTAGTAGCGAAATTATCGATTTCCCAAAAATTAAATTGAAATATCCTTTGACATTTAGTACATTAACTAATGAGGATAAAATTAATTACGAAGTACATACATTAGCACCAGAAGAATTTAACTTACCTAACAATACTAGAGCAAGGTGGAAAGCTACACCACTAAGAGGACGGAAATATGACTTTATAATAGGCATGGATATGCTTACTTCTCTCAATACTTATATAGATATAGAAAATGGTAGAGTAATATTTAATCGAAAAGAAAGTGCTATTTTAAATAAATTAAATGACTTAAATCAGATTTGTACTCTTGACGCTGCAGATCTAAATTTGGACAGGTTAAACCTAGAACATTTAAATGAGGAAGAGAATAAGGAAATAACTAAATTACTAAAGAGATATAATAAATTATTATTTAGAGATGGAGATAAATTAACTAACACAACGGAAATTCAACATGAAATTAAAACTACAACACAACAACAAATCAATTCAAAATTGTATAGATACCCACCTCAGCACGAAATTGAGGTTAGAAAACAAATTAAGGAAATGGAAGAACAAGGAATAATTCATAAAAGTTATTCAAGGTATTCGAGTCCACTAATAGTAGTGCCGAAAAAAATAGATAATTCAGGCGAAAAGAAATACAGAATTGTAATAGACTATAGAAAACTGAACGAAGTCACAATAGATGACAAATATTCTCTTCCAAACATTGATTCCATTCTAGACAAATTATGGAGAGCACAGTATTTTACTACTTTAGATTTAGCAAAAGGGTATCACCAAATTTTAGTAAAAGAAGAAGATCGGGAAAAAACAGCATTTGTAACACCACATGGACTCTATGAATTTATAAGAATGCCGTTCGGGTTAAAGAATGCCCCAGCCACATTTCAGCGGCTAATGAATGAAATCCTTAGAGATTATATAAACAAAACTTGCGTGGTGTATTTGGACGACATCCTAATTTTTAGTACGTCACTGAACGAACATATTAGGGCAATAAATGAAATTTTTAAAGTTCTCGAAAGTAAAAATCTAAAAACTCAAATTGATAAGTGCAATTTCTTAAAGAAAGAAACAGAGTTTTTAGGACACGTTCTAACGGAAAATGGCATGAAGCCAAATCCCAATAAAATAAAAGTCATTGAAAGTTTACAAATCCCAAAAACAGAAAGACAAATTAAAAGTTTTCTAGGAATTACCGGTTATTATCGTAAATTCGTAAAAGATTACGCTAGAGTAGCCCAACCAATAACTAAATATTTAAAAAAAGGCGTTAAAATTAATATTAAAGACCCGACATATATTGAAGCTTTTGAAAAATTAAAAACTCTAATGAGTACCCATCCCATTTTACGTTATCCAAATTTTGAGAAGCAATTTATATTAACAACAGATGCTTCCAATTATGCGATTGGTGGAGTATTATCACAAGAGGGACACCCAGTGTGTTATGCCTCAAGAACTTTAAATAACCATGAAAGAAACTATTCCGCAACAGATAAAGAATTTTTAGCTATAATGTGGAGCGTAAACTACTTCAGACCATACCTTTATGGTAGAAAATTTAAAATTTTTACAGATCATCAACCAATAAAATTTTTACATTCAAAGTACAGAGGTAAAGATATGTCGCCGCGACACCAAAGATGGTTACTGAAACTAGGCGAATACCAGTTCGATATAGAATATTTAAAAGGAAAAGAAAACAAAGTGGCAGATTTTTTAAGTAGACTAGAAAATTGTGAGGACACAATTTCAGAAAAGATGGGGAGTGAAATAACAAAAATTAATACTTTATCTAATAATATTAATACTATTAACAATATAGAAGATGATAATGACTCAATTGCAACAGCTCATTCAGCTGAAGAAGATTTAGGTGACCATTTTTACATTAAAGATGAAATAGTCAACAAATATGAAACGCAAATTATCCTAACAAATAATAAGACAGAAGAAATGAAAACGATACACGGGAAGAGAATAATCTTTGTATCAGAATACGATTTCAGTTCAATGGGTGAGATCTTTAAGAAATATATGTCGAAAGGAAAAATTGGAATATTTTCAGAGAAATGTTTTCCAACAATAATCAAATAGAATTCATAAAGTGCACTATGAGAGCACAAGATATAGAAACAGAGGTTGAAGCAGTAAAACAAATATCTTTATATCATGTCAATTAAAAACGAAAATTTATTATCCGCGATTATTAGAAATGATATATTTAGTTATCAACCAATGCGAAATATGTCAGGAAGTCAAATATGATAGGAAACCAATCAGAGCTAAATTTTTATATACGGAGACACCATCAAAAAAGAACGAAATAATCCACATTGATACATATATAATAAAGCGTTTTCATTTTCTTACAATAATATATAAATTTTCAAAATATGGTGTAGCATATCCATTAAATGATAGGAATCATGTTACTATTATAGAACAGCTAGAAGACTATTTTACAAAAATAGGTAAACCAAAGAAAATAATAGCTGACAACGAATTTAAAGCCATAAGAATCAAAGAATTTCTAGATAAAGAAAGTGTAGAGCTACATTTAACTAAGCCGAACAGCCACACCGGAAATGCACACATAGAAAGATTCCATAATACGATAGCAGAAAAATTTAGGATTCTATACAAATTAGAGAAAGGTTTATCTATTAAACAATTAATACAAAAAGCTATTAGAAATTACAATAACAGATTCCACTCAACAATAAAGTGTACCCCTTATGATGTACATAATAACAAAGTTAGCCAAGAGTTAGTTTAAAAGAATATAGAGCTAATGAAAAATAAAATTATTACAAAACTTAATGACAATAGAGAACAATACTCTGAAAACAGAAAAGAAGGTTTTATAAAGAATTATAAGGCAGCTAGACATAAGGAACAACCAACATATAGAAGAGAAACTAGAAAATATACACCCTTGCAATATTAAAAGACCTTTAAAATTTACACATGTTACTGATAATAATGACAATAATAGGAAGGATCAATTTGACGATAGGCACAATGACGATAACTGAACTAACAGATATGAAAGGGTTTGTTGATTTACAAACTCAGGACATTGTAAAAGAAACAGACATTGTTATACATGTAATTAATATAAAACAAATAGAAAATATCATTAATATAATGACCGATAATATTATATTGATGAAAACAAGAAACAAAGACTTACTGCAAAACGAACTTTTGGATGTTAGAAATAAACTAATAACATTGATACCCAAGAATAACAGAACAAAAAGAGGACTAGTAAACGCAATAGGTACCACGTCAAAATGGTTAGTCGGAACGATGGACGAATTAGACAGACAAGACATTCAGAGTAACCTTTTAAAAATTAATGAAACAATTAAACAACAAATTACAATTAATGACTATTTTAATACGGCTTTTGAACAATTAGAAAATATTGTTAAAATTGATAGACGAAAAATTGAAAACGAATTTAATTCAGTAAGTAAAATTTTAGATGACGAATATGAAGAAAATGTATATTTAAATGAACTTGCAAAAATAAACTTGTTAAAGAATAAGTTAGAACATTTACAAGACAACATTGTATCTGCTAAATATGGAATAATACACCCTAGTATTTTAACAAACAATGAAATAATAAAGTACAATATTGATTTTGACAAATTAAAATATTAGCAACTTGGCACAGCAACATTTAACAACACTTGTTTAATATTTGGAATTCGAGTACCAAAATCTTTTGTATCTGTAAAAGTTAGATATTTAGTACCAATACCCAATAAAGAATATGAGGAAATAGATGCTAAAGTTGAGCAAATATTTAAATATGAAAATAAAGAATATAAATTTGAGGAAAATAAACATTTAAGAGAATTAAAACTAAGTAATCATTGTGTAGTAAAAAGAAATTGTAAACTTTTGAAAAATAAAGAACTTGAAATATTACCATTAGATACTAATATTATTGTTATAAAAATGCATTCAATTTAACTGTTAACCAAACCTGTAAAGACGAACAAATTATAATGAATGGAAATTATATTATATCATACAATAATTGTACATTGAAAATTAAGGATTACTACTTTTCTAATTTAGTTGAAGAAGATAAAGAAAACATTGTAAATATCAAATATGAAAGTTTGCATAATTTTATGAAAAAATTTACATTCGAAGATATTGTGGAAGAAAGTAAAAATCATAATAGAAACAATGTTAATTAAAAATTTCAAAACAAATTGTCAAATATAAGTAACTTATTTATTTTGGTTCTAATAACAATACTAATTTGCATTATTTTCCTTAAACATAAATCCATTAAAATTAAATAAAAGAATTCAGGAGAATTCTAATCTAAAGGAGGGGGTAGTTACATATATGAATCCCCCAACAACAAATAATAAAGTTGACAAATTTGCTGAATTTCTTAACCAAATTAATCAGACAGCCGGAAGTTAATAAAATGTAATGCAACACCGTTTCCTTTACTTCTGTAAAAATAATTGTAAATGATAAAAAACAAAATTACTTTGTTCAGTATATTTCTTAGAACCACATAAACTTATTAAAATGTTATGTTCACAACTTAGTCAGCATAAGTATGTATAAGCAAATATGATTAATCAGCAAATGTATATTTTATTTTAAGTTTCAACTAAGGTAATTAATAAATGTAAATTCAGTTTGATTCCCCTATCCAAATTAGTTGGTTGTGTCTTTTTGTTAAACGGAAATTTTTAAATTCTTTTTTTAAAAATTCCAAACGCGGTAACGATAATTAAAGTCGCGTGACATGTAAGCGCCAGCCATGATCAACAACAACATCACATAGAGCATCAAGTTATCAAAGTTGAACTATTTGCGGCATTGCAAGACAGCGTCAGCTGCTTGGAGCTAAGTGAGATGTACCAGTCAAGTGGTCCGGTAATGAAGGAAGGTTTCAGCAAATCGCACATTGGTGGAGATGGCAAGGAGTTTGCTGGTAAATTCAGGTATGTGTCAGGCGCTATGGACAGAGGCGAACAGTTAAGCATTTGCAGAATCGTTTAACAACAAGGGCGTTGGTGTATAAAACGCCGTTCGAGGCACGGTTTGGTAAGAAACCAAAGGGTTGCGTACGTAGTGGCGTTAGATAAAACTCCGCATAAGAAATTTAAAGCAGTATCGAATAGTTGGATATTCGATGGTATCAAAGGGGTACAGGCTGTATGATAGTTATATACGGCAGGTCGTAGAAAAGCGCGACGTAATATTTGATGAGACAAATTGCATGGAAACAATATGCAGGCATCAGACGAAAGTACAGCAGAAATTTCAACTCGTGAAATTTGGTGGAGTTATCAAAGGGACAATCGATAGGTGGTTGCTAGCGGGTTACTTGCTCAAAATATATTTTTTTATTATTTTCTTGACGCGGTCTCTAAACCGGGGGCTTAACCGGTCTTCAAATCATTAGTATTCCTAAATGTAAAAAGGATAGGAAAGGAGATATACATTATTACTATTGTTAGGTTAGCCCGGTTCGCCGTTCCCATATTTTTGTTACAAATGGGGAAGGTAACATGAAAACTTTATTAGATTTCATAGACGTTTTGTTTTTCATAAAGCACTTTGTGAGTGCAACACATATATTCCAAAAGTATTTCATAAATAGATTCTAATATTCTATGAATTGACATTATGCGCACGGTAGAGTGCCCAGACAGGAAGAAGGTTGCCTAGCTGAAGGATGAAGACGAATATATAAGATATTTCAGTTTGGTGTTTAAAACTTGTGTAACTTTACATTTTTCATTAAAATGCCGCGTAGCTAGATGTCGGGAATCTATTATAATTATTGTTAATAAGTATATATGTTTATATGTATAATATAACTTTATTCATCCCACTTTTGCACTTGTTAAAATTTTTGATTTTGAGTAAGATTTTTATTTGGTGCTTGTGAAAATATTTTTTTCATTCTTCAAGAAATTTTCGAGCTTTAAGCACTATTTTCAAAAAAATTGAAATAAAAAATTATATGACCACAATTTTGGCGCTCCTGCCAGAGGAGATATTGTATTATAATTAAATAAATCGAAAATTTCAAGGAGGTAACAACCTCAGAAAGTCATTTGTCTTTGTCGCATCGTGCTCCAACGTGAGAAAGAAGAAGGAATATTGCCAAATTTAATAAATTACAACAACAATAAAATTTGAAATAATAAAATTATATGACCACATTGTTTTATGATCGCACTAGATTAATAAACTCTTTTTTTTTTAAGATTGCTAAAATGATTGGAATCATGGTTATAGTGGTGCGCCAATTTCGACTCCTTCCTTCCTTCATCAGCTGTTAACTTTTTGAATTTTAATTTTTTTTTCACTTTTTTTTCATATACTATGTGTGTATGTATGGACACAGTTTTTCTATATTTTAATATTAAAAGTAAAAAAATAATAGTAAAGTTTGATTAATGAAGTCTGTTGGGTCAACTTATCAGACACCCTGTTTAATATCACAGCTGTCGAGGGTCAATAACATTTAAGAATCATTTACTTCAAATTCAATCATTTTCTTTACATTTGCTAATTTACCTAACTGTCGCATTAATATGTCTAATATGAGAGCATGCACTCAATCATACAAACATACATGTACTTATGTATTACCTAAAACACCTGATGCATTATTTGTATACACACACGCATGTATGCTTACATATGTACAAATGCTAAGACAATAGCGAGAGTTTGTCACCTGCTTTGCATCTTCTTTCGCTTGTCTATCGCAATGAACATACATATGTACATACAAACACTTTATAATTTTAAGCACAACTTGAATTGTTATACCTTTTTGAAATATTGAAATCATTAAAACAGTCAATCTATTGTCGACCACCAAGAGGACGTGTTTATTTGCGCGAGGTTTTTCTTTTCTTGCCCCTTTAATTGCACAGCCCCATTTAAATTTTACTCAGTTGTTTTTGTATCTAAATCGCGGTTAGGAAAAACTATTTCTGACCCTACAAAGTCATTTCATATAAATAATTGCAGTTAGTTATTTAGACTTGTGATTTATTATTTCAGCGATTGCTTTCACTGATTTTCAATTACTTGCTTCTATCTTTATTATTTGTTTTTATATTTGTAAAACTTTTGATCTTTTATAAATCTGTTAAAAAAAAGTCAGCAAACATGGAATATTAAATCAATTCGATTCGTATCAAAAACGAGTTACGAAATTTTAAATACCATGATGATACAGTGGCTCACAGCTTATTTCACGCAGATTAAACTTATCAGCTTATATTGCCATAAAATGGAAAATAGTTACAATTTACACAGTCGCCGACTATCATTCAAAGCGTTCAGACGTTGTTTTTCTCAGTGAATAGTAGTGACACTTGCTATTGTGTTAATAGTTCCGTTAATTTTCTTATTTACTTTTCATCGCATTCTTACCTTTTATTATATTGTTTCTCTATACGCACGTGTAAATTAACTTTACATTTGCATAAATATAACCAAGAAAATGTCGCCGGGCCTCCGGATAGGTCACCAAATCGCTTTTCTTTGTTAAGTGATTACGGAGACCACCCAAACAGGAAGAAACTAAAAACCAATACTAAACAAGATTTCCCAAGACTTCGTCAAAAGTTCTCATCCTATAACCCCAAATTCTTATTAATATCCTCTGCTGACGATAGTAAGCCACTTTCCCAGGTGAGCCCATTCGCAATCAAAAAATCCATCGAAGCTATATCTACTGAAATAGACTCAGTTACTCAACTCCGAGACGGTAACATACCTGTCTTGGTGCGCAGTGCTCAGATTGCTGATAGATTTCTAAAAGCTAAATCTATTTCCAACCTTTGCTCAAATAAAGCAAAATTACACGACACCTTGAACTCCGTTAAAGGCGTAATCTACGCCCCTTGCCTTAAATTCGTCGAAGAAGAAGAAATAATCCGGGAAATGAAAGATCAAAAAATCACAGGTGTATACAAATTCACGAATAAAGTGGGAGACAAACAAGTTTACCTTGGCCAAATGGTTTTAACCTTTGATCTTTATCGGCTCCCTGAAACCGTGGAAGTGGCTTGGTACAAAGTCAAGGTACAACCTTACATCCCAAGCCCAATGCGGTGTAGGGACTGCCAGAAACTAGGTCATACAAAAAAAAGGTGTACTAACAGCCCAAAATTCATCGAAGCCAGGGAAATCCTTAAGATAAAAACCTTGGACAAATGCAGTATGAGCGAAGCACGCCTTTAATATAAAAATAGTTTGCCATTTTCCCAACGACTAGCTTCCTACGCCAGCGCTACAAAAACTGGCACATCCACCAACACTGATTTCGCAAGTTCAAATAATAAAACGCATGCTGAAAAAACAAATCTACCGATTCCAATGTATCAACACAAAACACCCACATTATTAAACAGAATCCAACTAATTTATCCGAAAAACCATCAAGCTCAAGCAATTACAACAAACAAAGCTCTACCATTTCCTCTTCTGAAATTTTTTCACTTCAAGAAAATGATAAACCAACTACACGAAATAGCCCAACATCTGAATCAAACCCTACGCCACAATTATCACCAATACCCGTTTTTACTCAAAATCTATTAAAAAATAACGACTACTTTCTCAAAAACATTGAAAACATTAATAAACCCCTCTCGATGGATTATTCCATCGATGATCTATAAACCCAAGCTATGGGTCAATATTTACAGCTGAAGCGCTAGCGATCTACAGCGCGTTAAAATCAGCTGTGAGAACTGAAGAAAAAACAATTATTTGCTCAGACAGCATGTCCACAATATCCAGTGTTTTAAACACTGCAAGCAAATCGCCTCTCATCTCCGATATACGAAGTTTGCTCATCGATAACCAATCCAAAATAAAACTCATGTGGGTTCCGGGCCATTCAGGTATTAAGGGCAATGAACTTGCGGACCAAAAAGCGAAAGATGCCGGGAAGCAGCCACTACATGTTTTTGATTACATAGCGAGCAAGGATATGTTCAACCTAATAAACAAGTATTTCGGACTCCAACGAATCTCTGAATGGAGTACTTCTCAGCACCAATATGCCGAATACAATACCACTGCCGCCAGACCTGTTTATCCCGCAAATTGTCGTACAGGGGACATTACTGCTTTTGTACGCCTTCGCATAGGACATACAATTGCTACACATTCGCATCTACTATGTGGATCGATGCCAGCACCTTGCCCATTTTGTACAACTACGCCTCTAACAACGAAACACTTACTTGATAACTGCGAACACTCAAAGGCTACTAGAGAAATGATTTTTACCAACGGGAGCCCGTCTGATTTGTTGAAATCTGTCACCCAGAACAATGTCGAAAAAATTGCAGAGTATCTGATCAGAGCTGATATAAGAAAAATTATTTAATCTAAAACATATTCTATCCTAATAATTCCATTATCAATTGATGTACATCCACTTATATTCTCATTTTTAATATCATCTATTAATATATGTTGTAATATTATTAATCAAACACTCAATTAACATTAATTTAGTTTATTAAACCATATGTTAAGTAAAGTGCGAGCCGAATAGAATAGCAATTTTATTGTTATTTTTCATTTAATAAAATTAAAAAAATTAAAAATAAAAATTAAAAATTACAATTTAAGGAAAAAAGTTGTTGCATATATATTCCGCAATGCTTTAGTAATAAAGCAAGCAAGGTAAAACTCGTAGGCCATTTTTTTTAATCCCAACGGTCACCTCCTCCCGCCCAACCGACACGAGGGGCGCTATCCGCATAACGTACGGAATTTGCCGAGTCATGAAAGCAAGAGTTTGTTAAGCGTCTTACATCTACAAAGGCAATGCTGCGTCCCAGAAATTTCACTCACAGCTTATTTCATCCACGCACTTGTCTATGTTGTAGCGGAAGCCAGTTGCGTTTGTAACGGTAGTAGGTAGTAGGCTTTTCTAATTCTTACAACTGATAATCAGTAATAGTTTGAGGCCAGTTTTAGTGTGTTTTTGAGTTATCAGCGTATTAATTACAGTTAAATGGGCCGCCGCACAACAATCGAACAGCGAGAATTGCTCATAAATCATTTCAAAAATAGAAAATCGCGGCGAAAATTTGCTGAAATAGTTAATTTAAATAGTGCTGCAGAGTAAAATATAATTGAAAATCGTATACAAAATAAAGGCCGAAACGCACCAAATAAAATTTTCAATGAACGTGACGACCGTGGGATTAAAGAAAATCCCAGACTATCAGCTGAAAAATTAACCACAGAGGTTCAGGAGTAATTAGGTAAATAATTTTTTGCTGAAACTACGGCTACTGCGAGCGTACGAAAAAAAAGCTGAATTGCCAGGGAGCTGCAAACTAAAGGCTTTGCATTAAATAAGCTGTGATACGAAATTTGTTAAAGTTTCCCTTTTTTTGGGTAATAAGTTGTTAATTAATAACAAAAAAAATAATAAATGGCGTATCTTGTATGAACTATTCATTCATATCAACAACTGGGAGTTTGAATTATTTCGATATATGTTTTACTGTCAATTTATAGCATTTCGAGTTTTACAATTGAACGTGCATGAAGTAAGCTGTGAGCCACTGTACATTTACTAGGATTAACCAAATTTATCATGGAGGTATAAAATAATGATTCTCATGGATTTTAAATAAACTGAAGGTTTTAGAAAATATGCTCAACAATATTAAAGGAAGTGAGATATACACCTGACTGAGTTGTCCACATTCCCGAATCCTTCACAGTTTCCATTTTTTTCACGATGTGCGATTCATGATTCCTGAGTTCCACTTGGCTACTACGTAATTTCGAAGTATATTCTAAACGGATTCAGTATCATACTTTCGCGACATATACGAAAATCGAAACTACAATGGATTAAAGAATAGGTGTGACTGACAGCCTAATTAAATAAATATTAAAAAATAAAAATAATAATAATAAAAATGAATATTTTTTGCCCACGTTTCACGTGTACAATGGAACTTTAAAAACAATTGTTCAAAAAAAGCCATATTTAACCCAATCATAAGTTCAACTTTCAACTTTAAATGATTAAACTGGAAATGATTAAATTAACTGAAATACGCGTGGGCCTGAGACAAGCGGCAGCAATTGTCCGTATTTCACATTTTCATTTTCTTTTGCTAAACTTTTGGAAAAATCATAATTTTTGCTAATATTTGAGACAGAACCTAAGCTTAGAAGTACCACTTCTAAACGTACTTCTTTTCTAACATATATATATATATATATATATATTTTTTTTTTCTTTTTGCTTCAATATACATACACTCATACACTAGAACTAAAAGTAAGGTAATTGCATAATCAATTTAAATCTCACACGATTGTAAAGTAATATTATTTATGTACATTTATAAATTTATTAAATATAAGGTATGTGTGTGTGGGGGAAAGGAAAAAATACTTTCTTCTCTGAATGTGGTTTTAGTGTTTGTGTGTTTGTACATTGTCTAATTGTAAAAATATTGTTCATTAAAACCTACCACATTTGTATCCATATTTATATCCTGCATATCATTTATCCCTTCCCCACCCAGTCCCACACCAACAGCTGCTTCAACACTTCCATCAGCGCCAATATTAACATCACCGTTGTCCGCCGAACGCATATCCTTCGTTAGACTATTGTGCGGATTTTCTAAATAAAGCGCATTTGGGCAATATTAACTTCCGGGGTCGTTGTATATTGCCCGCTGTGCATGCCGGTATTGCGCGTGCATTTGTGCAGCGCTTGCCATATTCGGTATTAAATCAGACTCTAATTTGAATCCCTTGTGAAGTGTCTATTCGTAGCATTGTCATGCCATTGGGATCTAGTTCTTCATCTGTTTGCATTTGTTGCAACAACAATTGTTGGTCTCATTGTTGTTGCTCTTCCAACTGCTGTTGCTCCACTAATTGTTGTTCTTCCCAAATCTGTTGCCGTTGTCGGAATTTTTCTTGAAAACCTTCATCTTGCTGTATTGAATCCATCATTTCTCGCGTTAGATGGATGACATTTCCAGATTCGTCTTGCAAATCGAGCGCATTTTCCATACAACGCTTAACCTCAAAAAATTGTGGGTAACCCATACTTAATTGCTCTGTACCAATTTGTATGTGGAGGGTATCCTCTTTACAACTTGAGGCGCCGGTGTCAGTTCTACTGTTTTGTCTGCATCTGGTGTCAGTATAGGATGTCCTATAAGCACTTCCTTTGGTATGGGTCTTAATTGCTGGTCACAGACGGTGTAGTAATAAGGCTGAGCAACAATCGGCACCCATTCATCGCCCACTCGTCGACATAATAGCAAAGTTTCCGGATAACCTGGTACTGCTTGTGAGGGCACCGCCATTACAGATGGAGTATGCTATAAAAAGATGAAGAAAATGAGGTTTCAATTAGATGTAGAAAAAATTGTATGTGAAATAATGTAACCATACGTTTCAAAAAGAAATTCGTAATCGGCATTAGGTCATCTGACATATTTACCGGCTCAATTTCGCTTTAATGCACCAATGCTAGTTTTAGCCAAAATAATGCACCAAACTTAATGAAATTTACACGAGTTGTTGTTGTAATTGATATTTACTTTTGTTTGGACCAATTTACTTATTAGTATTGTTAAATTATTAATAATATGCTGTTAAGCTATTCACATATATATCATTAAATTTTCACATAACACGCGTACAAATGTTTCATATATGTTGTAATAAAGATACTTTTATATGTTCACATGCGATTACAAGTGTTATTTATATTCTTATTTTAATTTGTTAAGTAGAAAAATCAAATTTTATATTTGTATATTTTTATCGACACGAATTGCAATAGAAATGCCCGACAATAACAATAAAAGGGTGTTGCCATACAGCATAAAAATAAAAATACTTGACCATACAGGGTCGTATGTGCAAACTCACAATAATATTGTTACGATCTTGCTGATTAACCTCGATGATTTCCTTATTCTATCGGGTACGACCTCTGGATTGTTAAATAAAATCGCCAACTTAATTTGCAGTCTCTTTATTTATAAAGACTTAATTAATGTCCTTTTAATTATTCGGTAATTCACAATTCAATTACAATTTACGTTACTATTTACAATCACTTGTATACAACTTTCACAATGTACTGTTTTTATTACTTTACTGTAATGTAATCTCCACGAGTTTAATTCACAACTGATTACTCTTGCAGTCGAATGTCGTCCTTATATACTTGTTTGCTGCTTGAAAAACGAAACCCCTGGAATAAACGCGTCGTTTTACGATAATCGCCTCGTTTAGGATAATCGCCGTTTACGATAATCGTCGTTTACGTTCCTCTCTTCGAAGCGAATGACAGATGAAAGAGAGGAGCCCACAACTGGCATGTTCTAGATCGTAAACGAGGCGATTATCGTAACCGAGACGATTTTCGTAACGAAGAAATTTTTCCGGGGGTTTCGTTTTCAAGCAGCAAACAATTATATAAGGGCGACACACGACTGCAAAGCTAATCAGTCGTAAAGTAAACGCTTTGGTGGCTACACTACAGTAAAGTAATAAAAACAGTACATTGTGAAAGTTGTATTCAAGTGATTGTAAATAGTAACATAAATTGTAATTGAATTGTGAATTACTGAGTAATCAAAAGGACATTAATTAAATTCTTTATAAATAAAGAAACTGCAAATTAAGTTGGCGATTTTATTTAACAATCCAGAGGTCGTACCCGAAGGATTTGGAAAATCATAGAGGTTAATCAGCAAGATCGTAACAATTGGTGTCAGAAGTGGGATTGTTAAATAAATTCCAGAGGATAATAATTAAAAAATGGTGAAGATTCAGGATTTGACGATACCTCTTCTCAAGAAGGAGTTGGCAAAGCGAGGATTGTCTACAACAAGAAATAAGTCAGAGCTGCAATCGACTCTGCGAGAAGCAATGGAAGCCGAAGGTATCGACTGGAACCAATACGAATTCCGCCGCGAGGATGAAGATGTATCTTTGAAGGAAATTGACAAGGAAGAGGGTAGTAATTCTGCGAAGGAGTTGGAGCAGCCCTCAAGTAAGATTAAAGAAAATTCTTCTAGCTCATCTGCTGGTATGGACATGAACATGTTATTGGCTGCAATATCACAAAAGCTAGATGCACAGGATGCCCGTAATTCACAAAATATGTCTGTACAGAGGGGGCAAATATCATCCTTAGGAGGAACCATCGCGCAAATACAGCAAAATCTGGGAAAGACAATGCAGAACTTAAAGAAAGACAGGATCTAATTGAGAGCAAAGTCAACGAATTGCACGGTCGACAAAACAAAATAGAGGAGCTAATTGAGACCAAAGTGAACAAATTGGAAGGTCGGCAAGAAAAAATGGAAGAGTTAATTGAAGCCAAAGTCAACACATTGGAAGGTCGTTTCCGGGATTTGCAGTTAAATCGTCCAACCACTTCAGTGAACGCTCCTAAGGTGAAAACATCATCTTTTGACGGAAAAATTCCCTTCCAAGTCTTCAAGCTCCAGTTTGAGAAGACGGCTGAAACAAATAAATGGAGCATGGAGGAAAAATCTGCTGCACTATTCGTTGCGTTGGAAGGACCAGCGGCAGAACTTTTGCAAACTATACCTGATTATGAGAGAAATGATTACGACGGATTGATGCGAGCCCTGGAAAGACGCTATGGTAGCGAACACAGAAGAACACAAATTTACCAGATGGAGTTAGAAAAGCGCGACCAAAAACCCAACGAATCTCTACAGGAATATGCTTCGGAAATTGAGAGATTGGCTCATTTAGCCATCGGAGACGTTTACACCAAGCGAGAGACATATGCGAATCCAAAGTTAACATTCACTGAAACTGTTGTGTATGCTCAAACACGTGAAACGGCGGCACTCATAAGCAGACCAGCATACAAAGTCAATAAAGTGGAGGTTGAAACAGCAGATGTGATGACCGAGATATTGAGAACTCTGAAGTCGTTAGAAGGAATGAATCGTTCTGGTGGTAAGAATCAGGCTGAGAAATGCTTTAAATGTGGAAAGCCTGGTCACTTCGCACGCGAATGCAAAACGGATTCCAGCATACAGGAAGGACAGCGCAAACGGAAGGCTGTGCCAGATACTTGGTATTCGAAAAACACGAACGACAGCCCTGCATCCTCAATCAGATGGCATGGTAGAGGGATTCAACCGGACCCTGGAAGAACACTTGCGGAAAGTAGTGGACAAGCATCAAAATGATTGGGATGTACACATACCGCTTTTCCTGATAGGTTATCGGTTGGCAGTGCATGAAACAACAGGTCAAACACCTGCGAGGATACTGTTTGGTAGTGAACTTCGGTTGCCCAGTGATTTAAAATTTGGAATAACTGGTGATGCAAGAAGAATTGGGAAGGAAGCGTCTACTGTTCTCGAGGAAGAGTTAAGAGAGATACATGCTTTTGTGAGGCAGCGAACTGAAATTATGGGTGACAAAATGAAGGCTAGGTATGAGTATGACAAGGCGATGACCTCCGAAGGCTTCCCAAAATGGAGATGTGGTATTGCTGTACAATCCACAACGGAAGAGAGGTTTGTGCCCAAAACTTCAATGCAATTGGCAAGGTCCATACAAGATAATCAAACGACTAAACGACGTAGTGTATCGAATACAAACTGTGGGGAGGCCGAGAAACAAGATGAAAGTGGTCCACCTAGAGAGGCTTGCTGCGTTTGGAACAGCGAATGTGTCTGATCGGGACGATCAGACTTAGGTGGAGGGCAGTGTGGCGAAAATGCGAAGCGAAAGCGACAGATGAAAGAGAGGAACCGACAACTGGCATGTTCTAGAGCATAAAACGAGAACATTCGTTATCGTAACGATTCGATTATTCCACGCTTTCGTTTTCAAGCAGCAGACAAGTATATAAGGGCGACACACGACTGCAAAAGCAATCAGTCGTAAAGTAAACGCGTTAGAGATTACATTACAGTAAAGTAATAAAAACAGTACATTGTGAAAGTTGTATACAAGTGATTGTAAATAGTAAAGTAAATTGTAATTGAATTGTGAATTACTGAGTAATCAAAAGGACATTAATTAAATTCTTTATAAATAAAGAAACTGCAAATTAAGTTGGAGATTTTTATTTAACAATCCAGAGATCGTACCCGAAGGATTTGGAATCATCGAGGTTGATTCAGCAAGATCGTAACAATATTAACATTCGCCTCTTTCATTCCACACGACATAAAAATTACCACTGTGATAGAAAAATAACTTTTTGTGATGTTTAGAGGAATTTTTGGTATTCTATTACGAAGAAGAAGACAACAATCATCCTAAATTGCAATTTCGACAAGATTTATTAAAAAACAATCGAAGATTTAATTTTTTTTTTGAGTTTTAACATTAAAACTTGATTAATTTCTGCTTTAATATTTCAAACAATGGATTTTATTCTATTTTTTTTACATACATACATGGTGGCACTAGTGCCTTTTGCACATGCGTGATGCACATACGTGATGCCTTTATTTGCTTATCCAAGGCACATTTTGATAACATTGTAGGTCTTCATAATCGTATTGGGAGATTTTAATCTAAGTAGCATTAATTGGTCGATAATAATCTGTTTCTGACACCATGTTATGTCAGTAATTTTCTGGATTGTTATCTCGTTGACAATTTTCAGCATAATGGACTAGTTGCTTTTCCACAATTCCGATCAATCAGCATGAAAAAAAGCCTGTTTTCCAAAAAATAATAATAATATTAAAAAAAATCGAATTAATTGACGAAAAATTCACTTAAAGATTTTTTGAATTAATTGCAAATTTCTTGTATTGTGTCTTTTGCAATTTAATTTTGTTCCACCATCGGCTATTTATTACTTAAATTCGAATGGAAATGATTTGAAATCGTGCAATATATGTAGCTGTTTAGAATATGTCTTAAAGTTTTATCATTGCTTGCTGGTTACTATTACTCCAATCAACACAATCTGAAATATCAGAGAAGTAAATGTACTTACCGCGTCAAATGCATAAAATAAATGAAATTTATTGCCAATTAAAATGCATATTAAATATACATACATATATGAATACACGTGTTTGTATGTTTATATTTACATTTTATTTATTTGTAATATCGTTCAATTATACATATATGTACATATGTACGTAGTTGTATGTTAAGTGTTATACATTTTCAGAATATACTCGTATATGCATTTATATACTTTTTGTTTGTAATAGACTTTTCTTTTTTCAAATTTTATGTTACTAAAACTACATCATTTTGCATATTATCGTACATTTACAAACTATTTTTATTATTTATAGTTTTTTTTTGTTATTGTATTTCTGCATTGAAACTATTTTTGAATTTCTAATTTATTTTTATTTTTTACTGAGTACCTCAGCGCTGGCTGCTGTTGCAAACTATTACTTACGTATGCTTACATAATGTATGTATGTATGTATGCACGAGTATGCGTTGCAACGGCGCCGCAGCCGTGGAGAGTGTGAATTTGTTTCTTATCAAACCCAAGTTATGCACATATGAATGCAGGCAATTAATTAAGAGTTTCAATTGATCAATTTCATTTTTTATTAACACATTGTGTTGTACATATTTAATACACAACTTAACTTTTTATTTATACATATATACATATTTATATTTGAGTTTTCGTTGTGTTTTTATTATTTCTTTTTTATTTAATTTCAATTTGTGTATTGTATTATATTTTTTATTTTATTTTTGCTTCTTTTTTTAATTTTTTTTCTTTTTAAATGAACTTTTTTTTTGTTCTTTTCTATTTAATTTTTTTTTTACTTTTTTCATTTTTTTTAAAATATTTTTTTTCATTTTTTATTTTTTTTCTTTCTCTCATTTTTTAATCTTATCAAAACTAGCATTTTTTACTTTACTTGTATAGATTTATTTGTTACATCTCAATTTCTTATTCAATTATTTATAAATTTTAACGTAAAAGTGTAAACCATTTTTTTATATAAACTAATTACAGAAAATAAAACTATTTGCAATTCTAATAGTAACAATTATATTAAAGTAATTTATGTACTTATACATACATAATTTTTCAGTTTTTTTTACATTTTAACATAATTTTTCATTTTTCTTTGCGCTTATTATAAACTCGTTTAAAAATTATTATTTTTTTACAGATTTTTTTTTGTTTCTTTTTTAATTTTTTTTTTTTCATTTTGATTTACGCTACTTCAGCGCCTGAAATAGGCTTTTGAAGATTCTTAACATTTTAACTTAAAATTTATTAAATTTTAACTTAAATTTAATATAAAATCTAAAAAAAATATTGTTTTTATGCATTTGTATGTATGTATGTATGATTTATGCTCATATAAGCATTTACTTTTGCAAATAGTGTAAAAATAATTATTAATTTTATTTAATTTAATGTACTTAAAGCAATAATTAAGCAGGTTTTCTGTTAAATAAATATTTTTACTTAAGACATACGATATTCTCAGCAAAGGAGAAGGCTACACATAAAGCTGGTAGTGTGTGGGTGCGTATGTCAAGGAGAAACAAAAATAGAGAGATTGGGTGGGTGGGAGAGAGAAAGAAAGAAAGAAATAAGTTAAATTTTAGTTTAAAATATTTGCTTTCTTCATTGTACATAGGTAGATGTGTATGTATAAGTGTGAGCAAAATAAATTTTGGTAAAAAATTTTTTTGGTTTTTTTTCTTTTTCAATAAAAAAAAATTATAAGAACCACTTATATAAATAGGTTAGAAAATCACTATAAACGAGTTTTCAAAGCAATTATAATTAAAAAGTTTAATTTTTTGGTTTGGTTTTGTTTTATAAATTATTTAAATGGATAATGAAAAATTCAATGCCGGAAATGATAAAAAAACTAAAGATTATATTTTATTATACAGTCACTGTATGTACTAGAGTGCCAGATTGTGCTCAAACATATTCGAGCGAGCGAGCGAGCACTTGAGCAACGAGCACTCGCATACTTGCTCAATGCTCATTACTCGACACTTTTCGAGCACGAGCATGAGCATTTCGTGTATTTTGAAAAATACTTTGACATTTTTCTCAGAACATTTTCTTTTTTAATAATTTTAAATTTATTCAAGCAAAAAGTAAAAATCATTGCAACGCCAAAGAAATTTTGATAAACAAAATTAAGTTTTTTGTTCTGCCGAGCAGTTGAGCAATGAGCGAGCATCGAATCGAGATGTTTGCACTGCTCGATACCAGTGCATCTGGAGCTCTAGTATGTACAAATGTATGTATATGGTTACAGGTATGTTCATTAGAAATTAACTTTTAAATAATTTCAATTTTCAATACTATTACTTCCCTTTTACAATTATGTAACTAGCTATCAGTAACCACAAAACTAACTCAAAAATATTAGCAAAATTATGTTTTTTCCATATTGAAATTATTATATACGTTGAAAAAGCCCAACTTTGTGAACTAATTGCTGTTCAAAATTCAAAAACTACTCTCGAACAACTGATATGGCTATGGCTTTTTTCTTCAGTTTTCTTTTTTCAAAACTCAAATTTGAAGGCGATATAATAAATTTGAATGAATAATAAACATATTTTACGTTTTATTGACCAATTCCCATTACTTTTTTGACAGAATGTTTAACAATTTTGCATTAATATTAATTCCGATGGCGTTGTGAACGTTGCTTTATGTCGTTGATGATTCTCAGTAGACATGAAACCAAGTTTTTTCCAATGTTGGAGAAATCGTTTAAATAACAATTGGATATCCACCGTGTTTCTCCACTTGAAATTTACATTCCTTTCCAAACTAGGATTTCAATTGGAAAGGGTACTGAGGTAACTTTTCAAAATGTAACAATCATTTGACATGTGGCAGCACTTTTATTGGCTTAACGATTTTATGTCCAATGTGGTAAAAACATTAAATCAGCTGATAAACAAAATCAACACGAAAAAGTTGTGTGTGAATGGTGAAATTTATTATTATTGAAATAAAAGCAAATAAAAGCGAGTGAAAACCATAAAAACGGAAGTAGAAAATATTTTTTTTAGATACTTAATGCGATGCCAAAAAAAAAAAAAGTGAAGTTGGGCAAATAAGGGGGGGGCGGGGGCGGGGGGGTGTAGATGTTGGTGTGTTATAGAGGTCGTTACCACTCGATTTTTTAAACAAGTAAATTTGTTATAAAAGCGCGATCATTTTAAACTTTATAGTTCAATGTCAGATTACGTTTATAGTGAATCGGAGTGTTCGTACGCGTATTCAGAAAATATTAATGAAAATGGTAAAAACAACAAAGAGTGCGACAAAGAAAGTTTCGTTTCTGCCAGCTCCTCGAAAACAGATGGAAAGGATGTTAACGATTTGAGCGTATTTTCAAAAGAAGAAGTAGCAGTGGAAGCAGTAGAAGAAGCACAGGAAGTAATTCATATCCCAGAGACTCCGGACATCTTAGCGGAAATAGGATTGTTGGAAGAACAGCCGGGTAATTTATTTGTTATATTTAATTAATTTTAAATTTAATAATATTATTTAGAAACGAGTTCTCAAGCAGCTGCTCGATCAAATCTACAAGAGAGTGGATTAATACAACTAATTTCAATAATGGATTTGATAGAGTTACTATGGGAGTAAGCGATTTTTATACACAAAATACTAAAAGTTTTAAAAATTATAGAAAGAAATTGTATTAAAGATCACAATCTTCCATGGAATAGAGCCATCTGTCTGATGCAACAAGACGTCTTGAATACAATGAAGGCCCTGAAAGCGCAGTCGATAGAATTACACAAGTGTTCTTACGAGGATTTTCAGAAATGCCTCCAAAAAGGCGAATACTCCAAGATGTTTACAAGAAAAAATATTTTTCCGAAGCTAGTAGACCGGATTATGCAAGTTTACATGACACCGCGGGGCAATCTTCATCGTGTGCGACCATGGAGACCACTACCACGTTTTCAACACATCAAACGAACAGAAAAACGATTTTCTAGACGAATTAGTGTGATTTGTCAATCTATTTCATGCGGGACGGAAGATGGTTGTGTTACTTGGACATCGGCCGGCGAAATTGGGTAGCAAGTAATAAAGCTCGATGTTTACAATTTCAAGAAGATTGTCGGAGTGGACAAGAAAAATTGGTGGAAGGATGCCGAGATCCGCTCCACATTTTTAACGAGCAGTACTTTGGACAAGAAACATCAACTAATACAACAACTAATCAAGGAAGTGGCTCAAGAGATACTAGCCAAACCCGATACCAAGAAGGAGCAAAGGCAGAAAGGGTTATCGAATTTCTCAATAAATATCCCGCATCGCCAATAAATCATATTTTTAATTTAAATATATGGTTAACTTCAAAGTCGAAATTTTTTAATCGTAATAGTCCACTAATGTTAAATATTATAAAACTACATGCATCAGTTGATAATGAATTGAGTATGGAAGAATTATATACTCATTTTTTTATCTGTAGAACCACAAAATCTAATTTTTAATGCACCAACTGTTGATTATTCCAAATATTATTTAAATTTAGAAGATAGTATAAATATTTAAGAAAAATTAATTAATTTTCAATTTTACAATGATTGTTGAATTTACAAGGCAACTCTGTTATTCATTTTGTCGATATTTCACCAGAATGAATTCATTGTATCTACCATTTTGTTTTATAACTAAAGAGTTAATCTGAATAAAGCCTTTTCAAAGTACAAACGTGTGTGGAGTATTTCTCGTGAAATTGTTTTCGGATTCCAACAGGTTATGGGAACACTCCCTTCTAAGAAAAAAAGCTGAATACAAATTCTTCGATGTTTAATGTGGAAAAATTGGACGACGCTTGGTGCGTGCAAGTAAAGAGTATTCTCATATATAATGAAAGAATTGTGGGATGTGGTATCCGCAGAATTTGAACAACCAAATACTGAAGAAGATAATGCAGTTGAACGAAAGGTGTGGAAGTTAGTATTACACCAATACAAATTGCCTACGTTAAACATTGTAAGACGGCAAAAGAAGCATGGAGTGTTTTGCAGGAGATTCATCATCCAAAAGGTCCTGCTAGAAAGGTGTCATTGTTTAAGCAGCTACTGGGGATGCGTATGACAGAAACGGATCAAGTACAACAATATCTGGGTATTTATTTATTTTATTTATTTAAGTATATGTAAATATATTTACAAACACAAACTAAAAAACTGGAACTGGCTACTTAGGCCTTCGTCCCAAAAGTAATTTTTTCGTTTTGATTTCAGGCGAACAAAGGTCATTTGCAATGGGATATAATAAAAAGCAAAACCAGCAGCACAACCAAGCTGAAGAGACTAATGATCGTACCGGTAATAACCAACGTGCTAACCAAAAAGATAACAATGAAAGTTCGAACTCCAACAAGAGGCGCGGAAGGAATAATCCTAGTCGGAAACAGCACAATGATAAACGTGCACAAGCCTTGCGCGAAAAGAAAGGAAACGAATATGTTGAAGAGTATAACGCGAAAATTAAGTAGCGATGGATTTCTGGTGTTGAAACTCCGAAGAAACTGGAAGCTAGACTAAAAGAAGTAGCCAATCAAAAAGCTCAGATGTTGTGGATAACAACACGAGGTGTAGGCGTAAATCTAGCAAGTACAATATTTACAACTACCGCTTATATCTGAGTAATTTTCCAAAACATCGTTGAAAAACTAGCTGAAGTTGGAGTTGACCTTCATTACGTTGCGTAAAGCTTCTTGCAAGCCTCCCAAAGTAGTTTGAAAATTTAGTTGTGGCGTTAGAATCATGTGATGAGTTTCCAAAGCTTAGTACTTTAAAATTGCTTGAGGTGGAGCAGCGTCGTAAAGGCCAAGGCATTCACACTGTTCCCAGCGCTTGCGTCAAACGCCTTACAACTGAACATCTGAATAATAGACAGCGGGCGCAACATCACACATGTGTTGCAACCGCAACATATTCTATGAATTCACTGAATACAACGAAAATATTTTATTAGCTGGGAACCAATTTATAAGTTAAGGTATCCCTTCTGACCGATCAACCTTTTACTTGCTTTTGTATGCCGGGTTAAGTCAACGCATCAGATTGGATGCTGGGTTGGGCGGTAGAAGTTCCAATGCGCCTAGCAACACCAATAGTTAAATGCAAGTGCAATATCATTGCACTAATAAAACAGCAAACAAACAAATTGCCAATACCGTTGCCTATCATTCATAGTGCCAGCAATTATGAAGATCATTAATGATTATGAAGCGATAATGAAGATCATCACACAATAACCGTGATACCGCACGCACAAAGCGACCGATACCTTTGCAAGAATAGCATAGGTTAGTTGAAGGTGAGAATAACAAAAACCAGTTGTGGGTGCTGGCATTGTTGTTGGGACATGCGCGCTAAAGATTGCAAAGGCAACAGCAATTGCTGGTAAGGGGAGTTTGATGGTCAGCGATCATTCATTATAAAAGTGGACGTATGAAAGGCTAGTCGCATCGCTGTAAATTTAACATTACAATTCACATATGTAACTTGAGTCGTGCTCGAATATTAAATAAAATATATTTAAATACCGAACCCGAGTTCAACTAATTTATACAAGCCAAAGGGAAAAGGAAAAGTACGAATAAAGGCACAAAATAAAGAAATCCAGCTGATTGATGTATTTTATGTTCCTGTATTGCAATGTAATTTCATCTCAGTATCGAGGGCAGTAAACAGTGGTTTGATCGTCGATTTTTCGAACAAATTCGCAATAGTGCACGAAGTCAATGGAAAAATTATATTGCATGGAGAGAAGACTGGTGGTATATTTGTATATACAATTAATAAAGAAATTCTACTACCTAAGTAATATTGATATATGTACATATGTGCAAAACAATTTTTGAGATTTTCTTAAATTTACATAACCGCTTGCTTTTTTCGAGTATGCAGTTTTTTTCATCTATGCTTTAGTTGTATTCGCCGTACACTCAACAGATAACGGTAGTTTTTTTATTGTACCATTTGCATTGAACGCAACGAAAGGTAGTGAAATTCTTAGAAAATGGGTATATGAGCAAAATGCTTTATCTATTTTCTGAGTGCCGGTGCGTTAACATCTCCGCGACGAAAGTGATAATTGTAACAAGGAAGTACTTACGTACAAAGCTATATTACAAAAAAATATATTACAAGAATAACAATATATACATATGTATTTCATCTCAAAATGCCACGTGGTACTGAACTTTCAGCAGAAGAGCAGGTAAAAATTAAAACAATGAATGAAGATGAAAAAAAAATTGGCGTAATTGCTGCAGAAATAAATCGTCATCGCAATACTATACGAAATTTTCTAAAAAGTCCTGAAAGTTACATTATAAATAAACGTAGCGGACCAAAACTCACCATAGGTAAGCGCACCAAAAGGCATATATGGCAGCTGACAACACATGACATGATGAGTTGATCTAAGATCAAAGCAGAATTAGGTCTTCAGGTAACACGACAACGCATACAGCAAATTTTGAGACAGGATTTGCATCTAAATTTTGAGTGTAACGTGCCTAAACCGCGACAAACGGATCGACATAAGAAGGCACGCATGGCCTTCTACGAAAAATGCAATTTCTGGGACGACAACAGTTCGAAACAATTATACTTAGCGATGAAAAGAAGTTCAATTTGGATTGTCCAGATGGGCATCATAAGTAGTGGAGGGATCCACGACACCCACGGAAAACTTGTTATAAACGAAACCATGGTGGTGGATCCCTTATGGCATGGGCTGCCTTTAATGCTAAAGGGAAATCTCCAATTTGCTTTATTTCAAACCGTATGAATGCACAAATGTATGTAGAATTGTTAGATAGTGAGCTCATTACATTTGGAGAGGAGTTTCATGGCGACAATTGGATATCCCAACAGAACAACGCACCAATACATGTGACGAAGTATACAATGGAATTTTTTGAAACGCACAATATTCCTTTATTGCAGTGGCCGGTTCCAAGTGCCGATCTGAATCCGATAGAGGATTTGTGGGGAATTCTTTCTGGAGAGATTTTCGGTGCTACAAAGCAAGTCGAGCCATTAAGCCAGCTTAAGCACGCAATTGTAGAGGAATGGGAAAAAATAGACCTGTTCGTACTAAAAAACTTGGTTAATTCAATGTCACACCGTCTAAAACTACTTGCAGGCAAACACGGTGGTTCTATTTCTTATTAAAATAATTAAAATATTTCGTTAAATTTCATACATATTTTTTAAGTCAGTCATTTGGCTTAATGCAGATATATCTATTTGCGATGAAAGAGATTTCAGTTTATTCATTTTTGTTATATAAAATATCAATTTGAAATATTTTTCTGTTTTACTTAATAACACTTATAAATACCAATTGAAAAAAATACAACACAAATAAAATAAGCAGGTAGTTACAAACAAGTACCACAAGAATCAATGCACTTATATCCATTTTACTGGGGTATTTGCAGGACAACCCACCGAAGCTATGAGATGGCATGCTCGATATGGCCATTTGAATTATGGTAGCATGCGTCAACTTGTTGCGGATAATTTAGTTAACGGGCTGAAAATAAGTGTACCAACAAATATAACATGTAATGTATGTATACAAAGCAGTGAGGGTACTGGTGGATACCTATCGAAACCGCGCTTTTGATGTGTTCATTCGTGGTCTAACTCGAATGTTAATAAAATAAATTGTTCTTGTTGTAAAAAGATTTTCCATCGCCTTCATTTCCTTGAGCTGAGGGCTCAATTAATTTTTTTAAGTACATTCGATAGGAGGGCTTTAACTTACGTAGCCAGCTTTTTACTTACTACATACTCAGTGTACAACTCAGGACAAACAAAGTGCATACCGATGCTGGTTGATAAGAAATAAATGTAGGAATTAGTAAATAGGAGAAAGGACAAGTGACTTGCAACTGCTACCCAACAGACGCTAACGGCAACCCAACAAACGCTAACAGCAACCCAACAGACGCTAAAGGGACTTTGAAAAACAGACGATAGCTACATTTAAAAAAGGACAGTTGACAGTCGGCAGTTGTCCGGAGTATTGCAAAATAAACGAACCGTGTTTATCCCTTACATAAATCAATATTATCATCGCTAATCAAGAAATTCAGATAAATTTTTTTTAACAATACAACACCTAAATGTTGTATTGGAAAGGTGGGAATGGACGACGCTCATTCACCATTTGTTGCTTACGCTCTTACCGTTTATTGCCTTTGCCGGCGGTGGAGTGTTTACAATAGAAATACTCCACATAATTAAGACGTCAACAAACATAAGACTAAACTTCAAAATGGAAGATGTTCAAAGTGGACATATAACAGTTTTACTGTAGCGTTGATGTGCAATAATCGTACGGACAATCTTGAATGTACATACATATATATGTATAATTCTTGGATTATATAAATCAAATTAGTGAATTTCCCCAATAACTCTTATGTTACAAGTTGCAGGAGCTATCGAGGGGCTAAAAGAATAGATTGCCAGTAAGCAAAGAAAACACCAGCAGCTGACACTGAAGGCAAAAAGACACCATCTGCAAGAAGGTCAATGAACCAGTGGAACAGCTGGTAAAGCAACATCAAGTAAGAAAATTATGCAAGAGCTGAATTCAGCGATCATTCAAAGCCGGGTGAAGGCTTCAAGCTCTCTCATGAGCGCCGCAGGGTGAGAAATTATTTTTCTTCTATGCCCGCTAAATCCCAGTGTGGAATCTTCCACCATTTATTTAATAGATATCAGTACAAATAGACAAATAAGAGATAAACTCTGAGTAAGTGATTATCTCTTGTTACAGTCTTTGATGTGCATGCACACATACATGCATCACACATACATATAACACACTCTAGATATTTAGGAAACGTATTTCTTATCACAGATTGAGACACATAAGAAATACGAAAATAGGATAATAGGGACGCGCTCCTTATCTGTGACGCGTTACCAATAGTTGTAAGCATGTACATATAAATATTTACGTATGTATATTTACACACTGGACGAGCTGCGTTCGTTCAGATAAAGATAAGAATAGGTTAATTTGCCATAAATAAAGGGCTCCGTGCAACGGAGCAACAGTGTTCTTTAGTAATCAAAGCTATTGAGCTCTTTCTATTCAACACTCAGCTTTTGTCACATCTGCCTTACTCACCATATCACTGCTCTATGACTTCGTCAGATAAATATTTGACAGGTATATACGTGTATACTACGTACATATGTACATGCTTTTTTTCTATTCTCTGTTTTCAGCTCACTATCTCCATCATGCTGGCGCCTTTATCAAGCGATATCGGTAAGTGATAGCTTGTAAGCATATGAGCTAATAGCTCAACTTAAGAAAATAAAAATAATATGCAGGAAAAAAAAATTAGAGTGAGACACTAAAAAGGTAGTGACTGTGGAGAACCGCACCAGAGAGCGAACAACGAGGGCCTACCAGTACCGAGTAAATCACGTACATGTATACACATTCTAGATTAGTATTCTTTATACTGTGAAGCTGTCAAGACGAGTCAATAAAATACCGGAGTAGTATACCATACACCATTGTTTTATTTCCACGCAAATAAGTAGGTTCTTACAGTGACGATAGTTTAAATATTGCTGATAATTATATATTAATTAATGGAAGATGTTCAAAGTGGACATATAACAGTTTTACTGCTGCGTTGATGTACAATAATCGTATGAGCGAACGATCTTTAATTTACACAAAAGTATGTACATATATATGTATGTATGTATAACTCTTAAATGTGGAAGGAAGGCTTAATAATATACTAAATTAATAATATCAAGGATAATTTGAATGATTTTTTTGGTGCCCACGATCGCAAACAAATCGATATTTTCAGTAAATAAAAATTAAAGGTTTATGAAAATTTATTTGTTACGGCGATCTGGCAGCTCCGAAATCCTTTCGGTCAGCTATCTTTGTTTTTCTTTTACAAGGAATCCCCCTGCCAGTGGCAGAGATCCTGCTTCTAGACAAGTAAGGTTCTTAAGTGAACGAGGAGTTATCCCCGTCAGTTGCACAACTTCCGCTTTGTAGACAATTTCATGTTCATTTTCTTTTGCGTTCATCGTTTCCTTCAACTTTTTTTATTGTGGTTTATGAAAAATGGAGCGCTATTTTTTTCGTGTTCGCGCTTCTTAGGAATTTTCTGTATAAAAATTGGCAAAATATCCCGAGACGCTAACACGTAAATATTGGTCCTAACGATCCGGAATATTAACACCTTCCAAAACTCCTGCAAATATAGTCCACCAAAATCAACAATCGCCACAAAACCTCGGAATGATACCGATCAGAAATAAGAAATATGATAATAAAATAATAGGAAAATAGAAGCGCAACAGAACCCCCCAATAATGCGCTCGGTCAATTATAGGCCCAGTATTATTGACTCTAATCGGGCGAGGGCGATACGATCTGTAGGCTATTCACAAAAGATGCCACTGATAATATATGCAACATAGGAAGTTACCTAGCGAGTCACAACAAAAACTAGATTGGTTATTGGTCGAGCGCTACAGCCGCTTGAGTGCCGCTGCGAATATCGACTGATCTGTGGCAACACATTATCAATTTATGCGGCCAATTTTGTTTGTGCCACTCCGACACGAATAACGTTCGGTGCCGATGTGTACGCCCAATAATAGTGGGTGGCATACCAACTATTGGCGGTTTGATGACTTATTTCCACCATTTTCGGCCTCGTTATTTCAAGAGCCCATCAAATGTAGAAACTTTGAACTACAATTTTTTTTTTAATTACCATTTATTAAGAAAATATGTTTTTAATAAAAGGTCACTGACTTTACTTTAAATCGTTTGATACAGTTTATGTGTTATCACCCTAATGTGTGGTAACTTACATGCATTCATGCAAATAAGGAACGATATTTTTAAGTTCTTATACGTGACCGAATTTAAAATCCGTTTTTTTCTGCTCTTCGAGATCCCACATCTATCCACAGCTATAGCGCCATAAAGGTAAATTTTAATCATTTTAACAATCACATTTATGTAATTACAATGAGTTTTACGTACATTTTTTCCACAATAACTTTCATATAGCAAGAATTATCATATTTTATTATTTATAACAGAAACTTCAAACAGTCAAATCAATAAAACCATTTTCTTTTTCTAACTAACAGAATCGGAAATAAGTTTAGCTTCATTTAAAACAGGGCGATGTGATTCCCCCAGAAGGCATACGGGAGGTGTAGTTATGTACATTAGTAACTCTCTGCCAAAAAAAAACACTTTTTATATTAGCAGAGTTCCTATATAATATACTTTTTGGGAACTTGGCATGGCGCATTACCAAAGATCGTAATATTTATACCATTAGTAAAATCACTGTTATGTATGATTCATTCAATATCGTTTTTTTTTTAAAGGAGCATGTTCATCGTAATTCAGTATAAAAACAAAAAAAAAAACATTTGGAGGAGTTACTTAAAACTACCCTGTGGAAGAAAAGAGAGTACAGAAGTAACGATTTATGTTCTGTTTTCATATAAGGATTTTTTAATCATCACTACTTAAAAGTACTTCATTTTATTATTTGAAAATTCAGCTGACAAAGAGAAGGTGGGAAAATTGATTTTCTAATATTTCATTTTCTTTTATTGAAAATTTATACAAAATGTTGGAAATCAACAAAATAGGCCTTTTATATTTCTACTTATGAAACAATATTAATTCAAATAAATGCTCATTCGTTTGTGAATCTTCATTGAAATAACTTGATTATTTCCAAGAGGTTAGGGCACCTCAGCTTTGAACTGAACGTCAATTTAAAGAAAATTTTTTAGGAGATTGAAAATTTTACTTTTTGCTGCGTATAAAAGGAAATTTTTGAAATGGCATCTATTTGCCAAATAGAGAAGCTGAATGATTCCAATTACGAATCATGGAATGTACAAATGAAGAGCATTCTGGTACATTTGGAGCTGTGGCAAATTGCAAGCGGAAGAAGCGTCAAGTCCCAATGCACATCTGCAGAGGCAATTGCAAAATGGGAGTCTCAAGATGAGAAGGCGTTAGCTTCAATGATGTTAAGCGTAAACTCATCGCAAATTAACCATATCAAGAATGCAAATTCATCGGCAGCGGCCTGGAATATTCTAAAGGAAATTCATCAGCCTTGTGGACCAGCGAGGAAAGTTGCACTATTTAAGGATTTGCTGAATAACAAGCCAACAGATGATAGAAACATGACATCCTACATAAATTCTTTTATGGGCATTGTTGAAAAACTAGCCAAAATAAATGTATATTTGCCTGAGGAGATTTTAGTCATCATGTTACTTTCAAATCTGCCGAAATCGTATGAGTCTTTTATTGTCGCGATTGAGACGCGAGATGTCTTGTCAACGCTGAGCACACTAAAGGTGAAGCTAATGGAAGAAGGGAACCGCAAAAGTGGACAGGAACGAAATGCGAAAGGAAATGTTAATGAAAAGGCTTATTCAGTACGAGACAAGGGTGAGAAGACGCAAGAACCAAGGAAGCGTGAAAGAAATTCAAATGTGAAATGTTTTAATTGCGGAAAGAAAGGACATATTGCAGTTAATTGTAAAAACAAGCGGAAGAATTCATCAACGCAACGACAAAATGAAAACAAAGAATTTTCAATAGTTGCATCAGCACAAGAAGAAATACTTAGTAATGATGATTGGTGCATCGATAGCGGTGCGACATCGCATATATGCTGCGACCGGAAAATGTTTTCAACATTCGAGAATCATAATTTTAGCAGGCTAAAATTTCGTACAAGCTAAAGGACGAGGCAACGTGGCGTTAAAATTTGGAAAATCTAAGGTGACGTTGAAAAATGTTTTATTTGTGCCTGACATGAGAAGCAATTTTATATCTGTAAGTAGAGCTGTAAAACATGAACACACAGTAGTTTTTAACAACAAATACGCAATTGTGAAAGACAAATTTGGTCAAGAAGTGATCCGAGGTAAACATACAAATGGTCTATTTATGTTCATAGATGAGAAAAGCAAATGCTTTAATGTAAATGTGAAAAATGAGAATGAAATGAATTGGCATAATCGTTATGGACACTTAAATTTCGCTAGCTTAAACCAGATTTCAAAGAATGAAATAGTAAATAGTAGGTATAAATTTGAAAAGTTTTTCAAAAGATATGCAATGCAAGATTTGCATGGAAAGTAAGATTTGTACTCAAACTTTTCCGAAATGTAGTGAAAATAAATCAGAGAATTTATTAGATATCGTACATTCAGATGTATGTGGCCCGATGAGTAAGAATTCCTTAGGAGGCTCGAGATATTTTGTAACCTTTATTGACGACAAATCAAGTTTTATGTATGTTTATGTTATCAAATCGAAATCACAAGTTTTAAAAACATTTAAGGAGTTTAAGTCTTTAGTAGAGCGCAAAACTAATAAGAAAATTAAAATTTTAAGAAGCGACAATGGTACCGAGTATGTTAATAATGAATTTAATAGCTTATTGAAACAAAATGGAATTCAGTACCATACACACCTCAACAAAATGGCGTAGCTGAAAGAGCTAATCGTACTCTTGTAGAAATGGCTAGGAGCATGTTAGTCTATGCTGGTTTAGATGAATCTTTTTGGGCAGAAGCAATTTTAACTGCGGCTTATTTAAGAAATAGATCACCAAACAAAAGCAATGTAGACAAAACTTCCTTTGAAATATGGACGGGTAGAAAACCCAGTGTTCGTCATTTGAGGATATTTGGATCAATTGCAACAGCTTTAAACAAAAGTGAAAGGCATAAGTTTCGTCCAAAGAGGAAAGAATACATTTTAATAGGATACTCCGAGATTTCAAAAGCTTATCGTCTATTCGATCCAATTAGTCGTAAAGTAATTGTGAGCAGAGATGTAAAATTTATTGAAAATTCAAAGAATTCTTTTCGAACATCAGTAGATGAGGATGGAAAGGAATATGCTTCATGGAACCAAAGTGATTTTACACTAAACATAATAAAAGAGAATATTGATGGATGTGTTCCATTACCACAAGAAGAACAAAGGTCCATCAATAATGGCGATAACAGAAATGATTTGAATGAAGAGTTATATAATGAAAATGTAAAGATAGGTCCAGGGAGACCAAGAATATTTCGCGACGGCAAAAAAGGTCGACCGCGAAGGCAGCTTAATATCATTAGTGCAATAAGTTGCAATGAGGAAATAAAAGTACCTGAAACGGTAAGAGAGGCAATGAGTTCGAAGCATTCCAAAGAATGGAATGAAGCAATGATCAGGGAATATGAGTCTCTAATTGAAAACAACACTTGGAATTTAGTTGACTTACCACAAAATCAGAAGACAGTTGGATGCAAATGGGTTTTTGCACTGAAGTGTGATAAAAACTGTAAAGTGGAACCATTCAAGGCTAGATTAGTAGCTAAAGTATGCAGTCAACAATATGGTGTAAATTATAAGGAAACTTTTTCGCCAGCTGTTCGATATGAAACCATTCGTATGGTGATAGCACTTGCAGTAGAATACGAAATGTATTTGCATCAGATGGACATATCAACAGCGTACTTAAATGGAGATTTACGGGATGAAGTTTAAATGAAACAGCCCGAGCAGTTCATAGACAAAAGATATCCGAATCGTGTACTGAAACTTAATAAGTCTCTATATGGTCTGAAACAGTCAGGTCGTGAGTGGAACGCAAAGTTAGATACCGTTCTGAAATCAATCGGATTTTCTTCATGTGTAAGCGAACCATGTCTTTACGTAAAAAGGACAAAGAAAGCCTTAAGCATAATAGCAGTTTACGTAGATGATTTGATGGTGGCTAGTACCAGTCAAGATGAATTGATGAATACGAAAACAGCGATCGCCAAGAATTAGTTGATAAAGGTCAACTCAGTCATTTCTTGGGTATCGAGATTAACCGAAATGGCGATAGAGGAGGAATTAGTATTTGTAATGAGCAGTTTATAAAAAATCTTTTAAAGGAATACGGCATGGAAAATTGTAAGTCCGTAGCAACTCCTTTAGATGCAGGTTTTCAAGTGAAGTGCAGTAATGAGCCATGCAAGCGAGTCGATAAGACAAAATATCAATCATTGATAGGATCTTTAATGTACTTAGCACTTGCAACACGCCCGGATATACTGCATTCTGTTTGTAAACTTTCACAGAGAAATACAGATCCTCATATTGAACATGAAAATGCAGCGAAACATATTCTGCGATATCTTTCAAAGACGGCAAAGTATAAGTTACAGTATAAGAAGTTGGGAAAGCCGATTGAATGTTATGGCGACGCAGATTGGGGTGGTGATACGATGGACCGAAAATCGTTCACCGGATATGTTTTTACCTTAGCTGGTAGTGTATTTTCTTGGCAGTGTAAAAAGCAGAATACCGTCGCACTCAACAGCACTGAAGCTGAATATATGGCATCGACAGCAGCTGTAAAAGAAGCGGTATACATAAGAAAACTTTTAGTAGAAATAGGTCCACTATACAACAATCAACCAATGATATTGAATGGAGATAATATTAGTGCTCAGAATTTAGTAAATAATCCAGCTTTTCATGCGCGCAGTAAACATATCGACATAAGATATCATTATATTCGTGAAATATATATGAAGAAAGAAATCGACTTAAAATACACTTCAACGAATGAAATGGTAGCAGATATTTTGACCAAGAATCTGTCAAAAACTACACATCTGAAATTTGTTGAAATGTTAGGTCTTTCTTAATTGTATGTATATATATATTAATAAGTATTTCAATGAATTATATTGTGAATTTAAGTTTATACAACGGTGGATATTTTGTTGAGGAGGAATGTTGGAAATCAACAAAATAGGCCTTTTATTTTTCTACTAATGAAACAATATTAATTCAAATAAATGCTCATTCGTTTGTGAATCTTCATTGAAATAACTTGATTATTTCCAAGACAAAAAATTTATATATTTTGCAGGAGGATATCGGCGCACAACCGAGGTTTGTATATTTGATATATTTAAATGTATATATATAATAATGATCTTTTCATTTTCAGTTAGTGTCCTATTTGCAAGAAAGTGAACGGCACAAAAATAATTTTAATGAATATATATATCAAAGTAAATTAAAATAAAATAACATTAAAAAAAATAAAATTAAAAAATAAATAAAATAAAATAAAGTTAAAAAATAAATAAAAAATAAAAAACATAAAATAAAATGTAAAAAAATATAAAATAAATAAATAAATAAATAAAATAAAAAATAAAAAATAATAAAATAAAATAAAATAAAAAATAATAATTAAAAATAAAATAAAATAAAATAAAATAAAATAAAATAACCCCTGTGGGATTACCAGATCCCCATGGGGCGCGTCCCTACGTGGCGGATAAGGGAAAGCTCAATAGATATATCGGGTAGGTGGGAAATAAAATACCACCCGCGGACCAAAACTGGATAATGCAGTGGAGAGGGTCTACCCTTTTCGTGCTTAGCAAACACGCATACCACAGCTTACCTCATGAAGGCTAACCACCTTCTTGGGTGAAAAATGGTTCCACAATTTTTAATGGAAGCCTCGGACGAGCATCGCAAAGGTCAGGGGCGATGCGGGACACGGCAGCCTGACCACAAAATTGACGGACTTGCAATAGACTCTAACCAACTGACTACTTTGGATGTTTTACCGAGCCAATCGGTGACCACCAGAGCGGTATCCCCTGGGCAACGCATGAAATGGACTAATGAAATGAATGAGCACATCATGCGTAGCTATTACTTAACTACAAAAAACGAAACAGCTAAAACTGGATACAGAACTCGACTACCTGAACTATTTCAACAAAAATTTCCAAATAGCCACGTATCAGTGCAAAGAATAGGTGATCAACAAAGTGCAATTATTAGAAATAAATATATATCTTCCCGAAGGCTAACTGAACTGAAACTAGAAGTAGCGAGCGAGCTCTGTAACGAAATGACTACTAGACCTGCAGGTGAAACAGACGAAAGTATCGAGCAAAATGTTGAAGTTAAATTAACTCAGTCCGAAAACGAAATATTAGAAAGACTAAAAACTGAATTCCAAATGGCAATGACGGAGTTCAGTGGAACAGATCCGACACTACGTCCTTTTATACCTAAACGAAAGGCAACAAAATCAGTGGCCATAGCAGTATCCATAGTAAATAATAATATTTTACCAACATTTCTGCCCGAGTATGTCAGTACCTTTGATGAACTACAAGCGGTAATATATGCGGCAGCAATAGCAATTATACGTTCCACTGGTGGGAAGTTACGATCTAAGATGATTGGCAAAGCAAAGATGTACGAACCTCCCTGGAAGCATAGACTAAATTCACAAATTCAAAAGCTTCGAGTGGATCTCGGAAGATTAACACAGTATATCCACGGCCATCGTTCCAAAAAAATATCAAAATGGTATAACAACCTCAAGAAAGATTACAAAATACATTCAAAGCAGGACCCACCAAATCAGCATGTCCAAGAATTTTTGGACACATTACGGCAAAATCTAGCCATAAAATCCAACCGTTTACGAAGATATACCATATCAGAAAAGAAAAGAACTGCAAAGGCTGCATTCTACAAAAGCGAAAAAAGTTTTTACATGAGACTGAAAGAAAATAAAAATAACCACCTAGCAGAAATACCTAGCAGTGAGCAAATCGAACTATTCTGGAAATCTATATGGTCTTCCAGCACAACACACAATATGAACTCACAATGGATTTCAGATGAATACACTAGACTGGAAAGTATTAACACGATGGAAGATATCACGCTCGACGAAGAAGATATAAAACAAGCAGTAAAAAATACCCACAATTGGAAAGCCCCAGGCCCGGATGGTATTCACAATTTTTGGCTAAAAAAGTTCACGAGTACTCATGCTTTGATAGCTCATTACTTTACATCATTCCTTCAAAATGAAGCTCAAATAGCCGCATTTATGATGAAGGGACAAACACACCTTCTACCGAAGGAAGTAGAAAATACCAAAGATCCCTCAAAGTATCGTCCTATTACATGTCTATGCACCTTGTATAAACTATTAACATCTTGCGTAGCATCCAAAATATATGACTTTATCAACAGACACAACATTATAGCTATTGAGCAAAGGGGGTGCATAAAAAACAGCAAAGGATGCAAAGAACAGCTTGTAATAGATTCGGTCGTTATGGAGCAAGCTTATCACAAACAACGAAATATTTATACTGCTTATATTGACTACACTAAAGCGTTTGACAACATTCCACACTCATGGCTCCTAGAAGCGCTAGACATTTATAAAATATCCCCAAATGTTAAACGACTATTGCGAAAAATGATGAGCTCGTGGCAGGAAACTCTAAATTTAACGCACAAAAAAGGCCTCATAAGAACAGCTCCAATACCTATTAAACGAGGTATATTTCGAGGAGATGCTCTGAGCCCTTTATGGTTTTGCCTTGCATTAAACCCACTTTCATCAATATTAAATGAAACAAACTACGGTTTCAACATAAAAGGACCACGTTCATCTCAACATAAGCTTTCCCACCTATTATATATAGATGACATTAAGCTATATGCGTCAAATGAACGTCAGCTAAAAACATTACTGGAACTGACCGAAGACTTCTCCAATGACATTAAAATGTCATTTGGTACACAAAAATGCCGTGTAGAAAGTGGTCGGATTATTATGCGAGATTTTCAGTTAGCAAACAGTGAAAAGATTAGTGCCATGTCAGAGAATGATACATACAAATACCTTGGCTTGACTCAAGCAAAAAGAATGCATCATTCTGAAATCGTTCGAACAACAACGGAGGAATATGTAAGGCGAGTGAAAAGCTTGCTGAAGTCTCATCTTAATGGTTTTAACCTATTCAAAGCTATAAACACATTTGCTATCCCAGTGTTAACATACACGTTTGGAACAACGAAATGGTCTGACACAGACCTAGAAAACGCCAAAAGGACGACAAGGGTATTACTTACAAAATTCGGAATACATCATCCGAAATCAGCCGTAGAACGTGTCTACTTACCACGAAGACAAGGTGGGCGAGGAATGGCAGACATCAAACATGTACACCAAAAGTGTGCATACAACCTCAGGCTGTTTTTTCATAAGCAACAAAGCCAATTGCATAAAGTAGTATGCCAGTCAGATGTGAAATACACCCCGCTAAATTTAAGTGACACCTCAACGAGTGATATCCTAACAGACGTTCAGCATTTTCAGTCATTAATTTTACAATGGAAAATGAAGTCAGTCCACGGAAAATATCCACATGCAATCGATCAACCGGAAATAGACTCAACTGCATCCAACGACTGGCTAAACAGACCAGGAATCTTTGCTGAAACCGAAGGTTTTATGTGCGCTATACAGGACCAAGTGATTGCAACTAAAAACTATAAAAAATATATCATCCGTGCGGCCATTGAAAATGATTTATGTCGACGATGCCAAAGACTTCCTGAAACTATTCACCACATTACAGGTGCATGTGCTCCATTAGCAGCCACCGAATATCTGACAAGACACAACAACGTCGCAAAAATTGTGCATCAATGCCTAGCACTCAGATACGGATTAATTACGGAGGAATGTCCGTATTTCAAATACAACCCCCAAACAGTTTTAGAAAGCAGTTCAACAAAGCTATACTGGGATAGATCAATATTGACGGATCATCCCACGTCACACAACAGATCTGACATAACTGTAATCGAGAAACACCAAAAAAGGGCCCTGCTAATAGACATAGGAGTGCCGAACACGCACAACCTGCAAGAATGCTACACAGAAAAGTGTAGAAAATACCTCAATTTAGCGCACGAAGTTAAGGAAATGTGGAGACTAGATAACGTCGATATAATTCCAATTATCATATCATCTACGGGAGTTATTCCGAAAAATTTAAACACGAGTCTAGATAAATTAAAAATGACAGAAAAGCGACACCTGATACAGAGGGCTATTATATTATCCACTACTTCAATAGTTAGAAATTTTTGAAACATAGAATAATTAAAAGGAATATATATATATATATATTAATAATAATTGTAATCAGATTCTTGTGTCCTTCAAACATGTACTTATTGTTATTCATAACCAATGTACAGTATATAATTTATCAGTTATAACAATAGTATTAAGTATTTTGTTGTAAAACGACCGATACTTAATGTATACCTTTATAGAGTTAATTAAAAAAAAAAAAAATAAAATAAAAAAAATAAAAAAATAAAAATTAAAAAAACGAGATGAAAAATCACATCGACAACACGTTTTTCCCGAAACTAGAAAAAAAGAGAAGTTTAGTGAGAACTTTCGTAATTAGGTAAAATAATATTATGAGCGCTTATGAGATACTCGTCCATCTTGCAGGGATGTGATATTATAGGAAATACTTAGATAAAATATACACAATTATATTATTGTGTATATTGTGGTGGAACGCATAAAATTAACGAATTCCCTAAAATTAAAAAAATTAAAATTCAACAAAATAAAATAAAATACGAATTAAGGAGGGTGAGGTTTAGGTATAGATGGGCAAGTAAGTGTGCATGTACCTACAATTTTAGTTTTAAGTCATAGTCTAAGCAGAGTATAATTATGCGTTTTGAAAATGTGAATATTAAACGAAATAATGAACGTTCAGGACGTCCGAGAATATTCAGTTCGCGTACGCAAAGTTAAAAAAAAAAAATCCTAAACTAACATCAAAACGGATTGCTGTGGAAGTCAAAGAGGAGTTAAATAAAGATGTACACCCGAAAACAGTGCGGCGTATGCTTTTTCGTAACGGCTACAAGTCCAGAATCGCCAGGAAAAAAAACGCTGATCAGACGGGTCAATAAAAGAAAGCGAATAGAGTTTGCTAAAAAAAAAACATAAAAATAAAACCTCGGAGTACTAGAATTATGAGAGCAAATTCAAAGCAAGAGCAAAATTGGTGCTTTAATGCCAAATCGTTTAAAAGAAATTTTAAAAAAGGCTTCAATATTCGCTATGAAATCATACTACCGATATATTTGACATTTTTACTTAAATAGTTGTAATAAAATAATTTAAATCAGTAATTACCTGAAACTTTGTATATTGTTAGGAAATATATATAAATAGAAACTACAAAATTGTGCGACTAATCTCTAAAGAGAGAAATCAGAGATTTTAGCCGTCTATCGGGTACAATTGGTCAGCAAGTATTTGCAAGGAATCATAAACGGGTAATCGATAGAATTTAGTGCTGTCGCAATTTTGACCCAGCTGTTCAAATTTATTTGGAAATCTCAATTCGTGTGATAAAGTATTTAGAGTGGGAAATAGATTTCATTCAATTTTGATTGAAAGATCATCAGAAATATTTTCTAGAGCCAGGGACGTGGAGTCACGTTGTAAAAAGTCGACTGCGCCAACTGCCCTATAATTTCGGACTAATGAGTTTTACACATTTGCATGTAGTTTTACAAATCTTAAACTTATTTTATGTTCAATTTTTATAATTTTATATACTCGTATAAGAGTATTCACTTACATATATTTATTTTTCAGTCTTTGAAAAAATATTCACACAAAAGCGCAACACCAGGAGTTAGCATTGTAAGTGGTACACGGCATATCAGCGTGTCAAATTAGTTCACAATAGATAAAAATGTATTCATTTTATATAAAAAAGAATTACATTTTCTATTTCATTGCATTTTTTTTTAGAGTCACGGAGGGTAAGCGTTGCAGCTACAATAGATATTTAATTAAGTTATAAATTAAATTTATTTTACAGGAATCGGCTGTGTCATCCATATTTTGTAATTATATGAAGAACATCTCATTAGTACTTAGGACGCATCTGATTCATTAAATAAATATTAAGAATCGCATGAAAAAACAGTGGGACTGAAATCATTACCCCACACTTGTAAATACGTTTAGAGGTATGTCTACAGAACGGTTATTCATATTCATGGAAGGTAAACACACATTCCACACACTAGCGTAGCGTTGTTCACCAGCGCAAGTAAGGAATCAGGGTATTCAAATAATCAGGAATCAAGTAATTCAGTTTTTTTATTTAAATTTTTAGTTTTTTTTTTGGAGTTACGAAATAAAGTTGGCCCATAGTGTCTATCAATAAATTGAACTCAAGTCAGGCAAACTTTACTAAGCTACAACAATACCATTTAAGGCAACTGCACTATCTTAAAAGTTCACCACTCAATTTTCAATTCATTCCCAACTAACAGGAAGTCACTGAAAATGAGCATTTGAGGTTGCCAGACGAGCGTTCTTTTTTGCTTTTGGTTCATTAGAACCAAAAGACAGAAGAATAAACACTCAATTAACATTTCAACTTAAACGCAATAGTAAAAAATTATGTAACTACCGTGCGCGTGGAATAACCCTTATATTCCCACTATTTCCATGTATTCCTGTCACGCGCCAATCCTTCTATTCCTTTTAGCTCAGATTTCGTTAGCCGATTGATCGCTTAGCGGTGGCCGTTCGAGCTAACGAAATAACTATCAACAACCTACAGCGCTCGCGTGTGTACGGAGTTATTTTTTTATTCGGTCTTCTCAGAAGTATAGTGAAAATTACATTTGTGAAGTTGTATATAGTCACATGCGGTCCCCTCGCATGAACACTTCGCCCCACTTTAGACATTCCACATACTCCCACACGTTCCTACAGCAAAATCCAAACGTTAGACACTCCACATACTCCCACACATTCCCACAGCAAAATCCAAACGTTGTTGACATTATAGTCACGAATGGCTCCAGTTTCAAATGCAGCTGCATTTACATTTTTAAGAATAAGCTATGTATCCCAATTATGTATGCCATTTATTTACTCAATTATAATAAGACTCAAATGTAAAGCTTAAGGATTCAATAAAGTCAGTTCTTGTGAAACAAGCAACCCTAACACAAGTGTGTTTGTATAACTGGCGACGAGGACGGGATATTTTACTCCGAGGCAAAAAGAATTGTCTTTTGGGAAAGGGAGCTGTGAGCGGAGTTATTAATGAAGTGCATCATAGTCGAATAAAACTGTTAGTAAATTTCTGTAAATCTAAAAAGCAAAGCAAATCTAAAAAGAGCCAACTACCATCGTTAATAATAGTGACGCACCAATAGCGATTGGAAAAAATTAAACGTTATAGTTAATAGTAGACAACAACAAAATATAACTCCAAGGTGCATCTAACTACTACAATCGTCGAGAAAACAACAAGGCGTCAACCAACAAATCAATAACAGGAGCAAGAAATTCCAGCAGAATAAGGAAAAGAGAACAATTTTTGGTAGACAACAAGCAGTTTCACAAAAAAACGGTGCGGTGAGCTCTGGAACAAATAGTATTGAACATTTTTATTTTTCTTTGTCTGTTATAAATCAGGAAAAAGTAATTGTATAGTATTAGCCAAAATTTTTGTGAAACATTTTAACTAATATTGTACAACAATGGATGCAAGTGCGATTAACATGTTCAACGTCGCGTTAAACTGCATAAAAAATGTACGTGACTTCGACGGAACAGACATGATTCAGCTAACGGACTTCTTATACCAAATGGAGTCACTCCTACCAACGATCAATGCTTTCGATGAAAATAACAAAAGAATCCATTTCACATATATGAAAAATATATGTATCGGACGAACAAGGGAAGCCATACACAGGCAAGGGACGGTAGAGAATTGGTCACAACTTAAAGACGTTTTAATAAAACATTTCGGTGAAAAAGCTAGTAGTAACGAGCTAATGGACGTACTAAAAACTACTAGGCTCGACGGAACTATCGAAAATTACTACTACAAAATAAACAGAATTGCAAACAGGTTAATAAACCGACAATCGACACACCAGGACGGACTATATTCTGTAACAGAAATAAATATAATCGCCTTAAACGCATTTAAGGATCACTTACCGGAACCGACAAAAACTATGATTTTTGCGAGGAACCCGGAAGCGTTAGACGATGCGTACAAAGTTATTTTGGAGGCACGTCACCAATCCTATACGTTATATAATCACATGCGGTCCCCTCGCATGAGCACTTTGCCCCTCTCTAAACATTCCCAAACTACAATCCAAACCATAAGCATCCCACACATTCCCACATTATAATTCAGACTTTGTTGACATTATAGTCACGAACAGCTACAATTCCAATCCAACAGATGCAGCTGCACCTACAATAAAACTAAGTACATAATTGCTTTGCACAATTCAAGAATGTCATTATGTATGCTATGTACGCTCCTAATTAGGTATGTACTAAATAGAATTAAGACCATAAAGTATTATTTTCAAATTTTAATAAAGTCAGTTGTTAAGAAACAACCCAACTGGATACAAGTGTTTCCAATCTCACTATATGCAGTACAGTACCACAATTCTACAGTTTTCATAGACAACCAGAAGTACTGTTTTAACGAGATACTAACCAACAAGCCATTGCCAGCGATATTACAGTCAAATATTCCCTCAAATATAGAAGAAGAAATACTTAGCTTGGAGATGATGAAAGAACTCCATATAAATAACACAAAACAGTTAAATGCATTACAGACAACCCATGCAGCAGCCATAATAACAAATTTCTCGTTAACTATAATTAGCATTATTTTCATAGCAGGAGTAATCATAAAATTGACCATAGAAACATTTTTTAAAGCGAAACCAGTAGAGCTATCGAGTTACAAAGTTAACGTCAATGTAACCGACAGCAAAGAGGTCGCTACACCAGAATCGCCCAAGTTCACTACAGAGTCATTAACCATAAGCTATTAGTTTGAACGAACGGGGACGTCCGTTTTTGGCGGCGGAGGAGTTAGCACCAGTTAAGTTATAACCAATAATGTAATTGGGAAACGACCCAGACGCCGAATCAGCAAACCCAATAATATTGGGAATAACATCCGACATGAGCCAATCAATAACGCACCGACCCAAAAGCTCGATCAGTAAAAGTAGTTGCATTTAAGCAACAAACATCCGGCATGCGCCGATTTAAATCAATCGCCAAATCTGCTGACACAGATAGACGTAGGTTATATTAAGGAAAGATTTAGTAATTAAGCTATGAGTTGTAAGTTGGAAGTAAATGAATAAAGGTCTCTTGACCAATAAAAATTTAATTTTTTTTAATCGTCAAATTAACGATAATTTACATTAACATACATACTTACATTAAATAATGTATTTATTTAACATTATATTAACATAGCATAATTATGTTAAGAGAGTGAGTTAGCAATCTCTATTTACTTTAATTTATTTAAATACAGTTAGTTTGTTCTAAGCTTCTATTTACTAAGTAAAGCTTATAAATATGGCAATTCAAATAAAAACGAGTTGAGTTTTATAGAGACATCGAAGACGGTTGTTTCATTAAAATAGTTGACTATATTCGCTTCGCATTTTCGTTTCCCTACTTTAACCGCGCCTCTGTCCTCACTTCACCACAACATCTCTCTTTTGGCATGTATCCTCAGTAACTCAGAGTCATCACATCGATCTTCATACTCTCTTGCATTGTTCTGCTATTCGCATAGTGTGCACACCTCTTAATGAGGTTTTCTGTTATCGATTTTAGCTTATTGCTCACATCATTTTATTTGCTTTTAACACACATCTTTGGATTGACTAACTACCTTAATAAACATGTGGGTAGGATCGCGTACACAAATGTGCAACTCTGCATGTGAACAATAACTTATCTAACTACTGAACGAACAAAACGAGAATAAAAGTGTTCATTGGCGAACATTTTCTATTATTGTAATATATGGCCATTGGACCAGAAAAAGGAGATGACAAGCATCAGCCGCCGCACCACCTTAGGATTATTTATGTAAGTTCAGTAGAAAAGAGATAAAAAAAGTGTAAACAATAGGTTGAGTGAAACATCAAAAATTTACATTTTTTGGCAAAAATCCAAAAATATAGTATTCATCTCTGCGAATCTTGGTACTCAGCAGATACCGGCAACAAAGATCACCCTTAACGAGATCAAGCAACGCCAGCGAAAGTAGCCGCTAAGCTAAGTTTAGTTGTAAGCTTTTAAATCTGTAAAACTTCAGTCTGAAAATAAAGATTCAACTGAACGGTCAGTAGATCGTAAAAAAAAACGCTTTTTTTTTAAGCTAAAGTCGCGTTATTTTATATAAAAATAAATTTAGTAAACTAATGTCAAGATAACAAGTTAAGCAACGCAGCCGCTAGACTCGCTTCCCACCAAAAACTGCTGATACAACGGAAACTGGTGCAGCTGCACAAACATTCGAAACAACGGAATTTGCATGTAAAATGATCAACAACAACTAAGCAACCAGAACTGCATTAGCAGCAGAAACAAAGCGCATCTTTACTGTGAAATCATGGACAACAAAAAGCAACAATAGCAACAGCAGCAGCGACAACAGCTACCGGCAGCTTAGAATAAGAGGTTGGATTGAAAGCAAAAAAATTCAATAAAAGTAGACTCAATTGTGAGCTGAAAAGATAAAGACATCTTGTAATTTTATTTGGCGCCCAACGTGGGGCAGCGAGTAATTAAAAGTAAATTAATACAATATTGCGATAAAAAGTATCCTTGAAAAAATATTGTATAAGGAGAAATAAAGCAATAAGTGTGCATCTTTTTTTACCGTGCCCAACAAAATCCAAACACATCAACCAAGATATCTGGACACCGAAGACCTCCAAGGAACAAAGGAGCATCCCCAGAAATCTACACAATCAAGTATCCTACAGCAAAGGAGAAAAGTAATTACTTTAATTTTAAGAAATTTTAAGAAGTGAACAAAGAATAATTGTGAGACAGACAAAATTATAATTATATGAAGTAACATACATACATAAGTATCTAAACGTTAATTTTGAGAAGTAAATAAAATTGAATAAACAAGTGAATAAAATTGTGAAGCAATATGGCTACAAATAATAGTGACGAAGTGCTAGCGCAACTGATTTCAGCGCAAACACACGATTTAAAAGTTGAATTAGAACAATTAAAAAGGCAATTAAGAAATCTTACAGACACCCATAAGGTTACAGAATTTGAAAAACAAACTATTACCGAAACAATTCAATGTAATGAAACTTTAGATATTATAAAATCCCTACCAGAATTTAACGGAAAGGGATATGTAAGCTGGAGAGAAGCAGCTAATAATACAATGTCCTTATACACTCGTGGTAGTAGAAAATACTTTGCCGCGTTAACTATTTTGAGAAATAAAATAACTCAGGAAGCCAATGATACTTTAACAAATCATGGCACAACCCTTAATTTCGACGCGATCATCAGCCGTCTAGACTTTGCCTATGCAGACAAGCGCCCTCTGCATATATTAGAACAGGAATTGAATTTAATTAGACAAACAAATTTGAATTTGGTGGATTATTATAACAAAGTGAATTCGCAATTGACACTAATGATTAATAAAACAATCATGACTTACGGGAATAACTCGGAAATAACTAAAGAATATAATAAAAGACATCGTTCAGATGCACTTAGGGTTTTTATAACAGGACTAAATTATCCTTTAAACAATATTTTAATGTCCCTTAACCCAATAGATTTGCCAAATGCGTTGGCTAAAGCCCAAGAAATGGAGTCGAACCAAATTAGGATCAAATTTGATAGTGAATTCAATCAAGCTTGGAAGACAAGTGAATGTTAATAGAAATTTTAGTAATAATAACAGGAATTTTTCTAGACAAAATAATAATGGTCAATATTCAAATCATTTACGTTTTAATCAGCGTCCAATTCAGAATTATTCAATTCAGACAATTATAGAAATTTCTGATGGCAACCTCAACCTAAACCAATACCCATGGAAGTTGATAGCTCGGCTCAATTTAGACAACAACCTTGTCCTCAATCTAGGCAGAATACCTTTAGACAACCTACCCAATTTAATAATATTACACAAGAGCGAATGCCAAAAAGAAGCTTCGATTCAGGTAATAGCCATCAACCCCAACCGAAACAACAAAGAATCAATAATATACAAGAAAATGCTTTTTTAGACGAAGCAACCCCTTACCTTACATATTCAGACAACTACGAGGAACAAACAGGAAACTAAAAGTTTTGATAGATACAGGAGCAACAAATTGCTATTGTAAACCAAATATTTTACCTAACAGACAACAATTGGAAATAGCAAAACGCGTAAGGACGGTAAATGGCTATACAATTATTACCCATTTCTATAATGCACATATTTTTAATCATTTAACACGATTTTATGAAATTAATAATTTACAAAGCGATATGCTAATAGGAATGAATTTACTAAGCAAAGCAAAAATACAATTGAACTTTGAAGATAATACACTCTTAACTAATAATCATAAAGAAAAATTCTATACACTTGACGAAATTGAATTAGGTCAAATAAATTACTTAAGCGATAAAAATGAAGATAAGATAGAAAAAATAAAAAAAATTATTTTAAATGAACATGGAAATATAGATACGTCGCATCCTTTTAGAGCAGACGTTAATGCAGAAATTAGAACCATTACAGACAGTCCTATTTGGAGTAAGCAATACCCCTACCCTCTATCAGCTAACGAATTTGTTAATAAAGAGATAAAGAAAATGTTAAAAGAAAATATTATAAGAGAAAGCAAAAGCCCCTATAATTCTCCAATATGGGTAGTGCCTAAGAAAGGAGCCAACGAAGACGGTACTCAAAAAATGAGAATGGTTATTGATTACAAAAAATTTAATGAAAACACGATAGCGGATAAATATCCTATCCCAGATTGCAACGTAATCCTCTCAAATTTAGGAAAAGCAAAAATCTTTTCCACAATCGATTTAGAATCAGGTTTCCACCAAATATTAATGAAACCAGATGATATTGAAAAAACAGCATTCTCGGTAAACAATGGCAAATACGAATTCGTTCGAATGCCATTTGGTTTAAGGAATGCTCCTTCAATATTCCAAAGGGCCATGGACAATATCCTTCGGCAATACGTAGGAAAATTCTGTCACGTCTATATAGACGATATCATAGTTTACTCTAGCAACGCTGATGAGCACTATGATCATTTAATTAAGATAATAAATACTTTGCAAAAAGCACATATGAAAATATCGCTTGAGAAATCGGAATTTTTTAAGTCAAATGTATAGTTTTTAGGCTACATAGTAGCCCATAATGTTATTAAAACAGATGAAAAGAAAATTGAAACAATAAAAAACTACCCTGTACCGAAAACATTGAGGCAACTGAGAAGTTTCCTAGGAATTACAGGATATTATCGGAAGTTTGTGCACAATTATGCACATATAGCAAAACCATTAACAAAATATTTAGCAGGAGAAAACGGAAGAATTTCTCAAAATCAATCAAAAAAAGTTATAATTGAATTAGATGAAGAAGCACTAAACGCAGTAGATCGATTAAAAAATGAATTAGTTCAACAAGTAGAATTAACACAACCAAATTTTAATAAGAAGTTTATTCTAACAACAGACGCATCAAATGAAGCCGTAGGAGCAGTACTCTCGCAGGATAATAAACCTATTACTTTTATTTCAAAAACCCTAAATAAAACAGAGCAAAATTACGCAACTAATGAGAAGGAACTATACGCAATTGTATGGGCCTTAAAAATCTAAGGAATTATTTATACGGAGTAGCAGATTTAGAAATTCATACAGATCACCAACCTTTAAGTTTTGCAGTATCTACCAGAAACCCCAATGCGAAAATGAAAAGGTGGCACGCATTAATAGAAGAATATGCACCCAAAATTATATATAAACCAGGGAACACAAATCATGTAGCAGATGCCCTTTCGAGGCAGATTTTAAACAATAGTAATTTAGAAAAGGAAAATGATGACTTAACAGATACTGCACATTCAGTGGAAAGCTTAGATATTTTTCACATTAAAACAATCAGTAAACCCCTAAACTCATTTCCCCAACAAATAGTATTAAATAAGGATAACATCAATGACCATTTTAGAACAAAAAGTTTTCATTCATTTAGACATCATATAAAATACAAAGACTTGGAATTTTTAAAAGAAATAATAACGGAACGATTAAATAAAAATCTATTAACTGGGATAAATTGTAATTTAGAAGATTTGCATGAAGTGAAACAAATATTACGGAATAGAATAACAAAGAAAATCTTCCACACAGACATAGTAGCAATAGATGTAATCAACGAAGAAGATAAAGAGAAAATTATTAGACAAACTCACACTAGAGCACATAGAAATTATAAGGAAAATATCAAACAAATTTTTAAGGATTATTACTGGCCTGAAATGAAAAAGCAATTTAAACAATTTATTAGAAACTGCGATATTTGTAATAAAAATAAATACGATAGACACCCTAAACAAATACCAATTGGCGAGGCACCAATTCCAGATAAAGAGGGAGAACAGATTCATATTGACATATTCTTTGCTCTAAACTTAAAATTCTTAACACTAATAGATGCATACTCCAAATTTTTAGTAATTAAACATATTGACGATAAAACTAATCTACAAGATAAAGTATTAGAAGCAATACAATGCTTCCCAGAAGTGAAAAGAATAACTTGCGATAACGAACCAGGATTCAGCTCAGCACAATTTAAATCTTTTGCAGAAAGGATGAAAACAAATTAAATATTGCGACCCTAAACATTCAACAACTAATGGACAAATAGAAAGAGTACATTCAACGATAATAGAAATTGCTAAATGTATTAAGGAAGAATTCGAAATAGTAAGCGACATAGAAGTAATAATTAGAGCAGCCCAATCCTATAATCAAACAGTACATACGGTAACAGATAAAAAACCATTGGAAGTTCTTTACAACAAAATTAAACATAATGATTTGTCTAACAAACTTAAGGATGCGCAAGTAAGGACGTTGACTAGCAGAAATAAAAATAGACAAACGCGGACATTTCATGAAAATGAAATAATATTTGAAAAAGATAACCAATATCAGAATAAACTAAAACCTAGATATAAAAAACAAGTAGTCAAAGCAGATTTAGGAAATAAGATAATGATCCAAAATAGAAACAGAATAATACATAAGGATAATATTAAATCTTAAAATCTTTTAGGTTCACAATGTTACATCTCATCATAATTTGCATGGCGATCCCCCTGAGTACAGCTCAGATAGAAATCATAGACCTTAATCATGGAAACGGATATTCACTTCTAAAACTAGATGAAATAAGATTAATTGAAAGATATGATAGAATTACCTATTTGATTAATACAACGTTGTATAAAGATCAAGTTAACAATTTAGAAGCACTAGTACTTAATGAAACAGAACCTAACCCACTTTTGATAGCTAAAATAAAGCATATTAGAATTCAGATAGATACACTAACCCCACATCATAGAATCCAGAAAAGAGGGCTATTTAACTTCTTAGGAACAGGATTAAAATATATTTATGGCACAATGGATGATGAAGATCGCGAAGAAATAGAAGGAAAATTACAAGTAAATACGGTAAATGCACACAATGCAATTGAACAAATAAATTTACAGAAAAACATTAACGAAAAATTTAACCGCGAAATTGAAACTATAACTACTAATTTAAACCATCATTACCAAGAATTGATTCAAAACATGAATAAAGTAAATATAGAATTTGAGAAAGTATCAAAAGAAAAATGGACTAATAAGCTTTTAGAAAATCTAATGTATATTGAGAACAACACTATTAGAATCAAAGAAATTTTAATGACGAGTCAAAATGGCCTTTTAAGTAGAGATATAATTACGGATGACGATATTGTAAACTTTAATATAACTTTTGATAAATTAAGTAAGATAAAAATTGTAATTGTCACTCAGAATGGAAATATTGTAATACTAGTTAAAATCCCCTGTTTTACCAAAGAAATCTATCAATCAACATATATCCAACCTATCCCTAATATTAACCAGGCAGAAATCTACATTAAAGAAAATGAAATATTATCTCTAAATGATGTTACATATAAAAAGACTTCCTTTAAGAAACAACTACAAGAATATAAAGACGAATGTATTGAAAACTTATTCAAAGAAAAAATGCGCTGCAAGTATATAAATAATAATCAATCAAAAGTAATAGAATTAGATACTAATCATGTTTATGTAATTAACGCAAAAAATCAAACTATATATCATAACTGTAGCTCAAACAATTTTACTATTAACGGACACTATTTAATACGCTTTGAAGATTGTAATGTTGAGATTAATAACATAATCTATAAACATCGTAAACCCCTTGTAATACAACTGTTACCAAACCCAGTCAGATTAATCAATGTAACAATCATGAGGAATTTAACCTTGGAAGAGCTCCATTTTAGAAACATTGAAAATATTCGTAAAATAACAGAACTAAAATATGAAGCTAAGAAAAGCAATATGATAAATTACAGCCTAGTAACAATTATAAGTTTAATAATAATAATACTGATAATTTGGAAACACAAGAAGAACAAAGTCAATATAAACATCAAACAGACACCAATAAAAGAACCAGTAATGTCCTTCAACCAGATGATGGAAAGAATCAACTACTACTCATCTTTGAATCGGGACGATTCATCTAACAAAGGGGGGAGTTAAGCAACGCAGCCGCTAGACTCGCTTCCCACCAAAAACTGCTGATACAACGGAAACTGGTGCAGCTGCACAAACATTCGAAACAACGGAATTTGCATGTAAAATGATCAACAACAACTAAGCAACCAGAACTGCATTAGCAGCAGAAACAAAGCGCATCTTTACTGTGAAATCATGGACAACAAAAAGCAAGAATAGCAACAGCAGCAGCGACAACAGCTACCGGCAGCTTAGAATAAGAGGTTGGATTGAAAGCAAAAAAATTCAATAAAATTAGACTCAATTGTGGGCTGAAAAGATAAAGACATCATGTAATTTTAATTTAGTGTGTTTCTTTGCCATTGGTGAGCAGTAGGCCCACCACGACTTTAATTTTTTTAATAATTCATTGTCGGTGACTTAAAGTTACATATAACACACTCTAGATATTTAGGAAACGTATTTCTTATCACAGAACTGAGACACATAAGAAATATGAAAATAGGATAATAGGATAATAGGGACGCGCTCCTTATCTGTGACGCGTTACCAATAGTTGTAAGCATGTAAATATAAATATTTAGGTATGTATATTTACACACTGGACGAACTGCGTTCGTTCGCATAGAGATAAGAATAGGTTAATTTGCCATAAATAAAGGGCTCCGTGCAACGGAGCAACAGTCTTCTTTAGTAATCAAAGCTAGTGAGTTCTTTCTATTCAACACTCAGCTTTTGTCACATCTGCCTTACCCACCATATCACTGCTCTGATATTCTTCACAGTATCAGCTGACTTCGTCAGATAAATATTTGACAGGTGTATACGTGTATACAACGTACATATGTACATGCTTTTTTTCTATTCTCTGTTTTCAGCTCACCATCTCCATCATGCTGGCGCCTTCATCAAGCGATATTGGTAAGTGATAACTTGTAAGCTTATGAGCTAAAATCTCAACTTAAGAACATTAAAATGGTATGAAGGAAAAATAATTAGAGTGAGACACTAAAATGATAGTGACAATAGTTTAAATATTGCTGATAATTATATATTAATATATGGAAGATGTTCAAAGTGTACATATGACAGTTTTACTGTTGCGTTGATGTACAATAATCGTACGTGCGAACGATCTTTAATTTATACAAAAGTATGTACATATATATGTATGTATGTATAACTCTTAAATGTGGAAGGAAGGCTTAATAATATACTAAATTAATAATATCAAGGATAAATCGAATGATTTTTTTGGTGCCCACGATCGCAAACAAATCGATATTTTCAGTAAATAAAAAGGTTTAGGAAAATTTATTTGTTACGGCGATCTGGCACCTCCGAAATCGTTTCAGTCAGCTATCTTTGTTTTTCTTTTACAAGGAATCCCCCCGCCAGTGGCAGAGATCCTGCTTCTAGACATGTAAGGTCCGTAAGTGAACGAGGAGTTATCCCCGTCAGTTGCACAACTTCCGCTTTGTAGGCAATTTCATGTTCATTTTCTTTTGCGTTCATCGTTTCCTTCAACTTTTTTTATTGTGGTTTATGAAAAATGGAGCACTATTTTTTTCGTGTTCGTACTTCTTAGGAATTTTCTGTATAAAAATTGGCAAAATATCCCGAGACGCTAACACGTAAATATAGGGCCTTCCGATTCGGAATATTAACACCTTCCAAAACTCCTGCAAATATAGTCCACCAAAATCAACAATCGCCACAAAACCTCGGAAGGATACCGATCAGAAATAAGAAATAAAATAATAAGAAAATAGAAGCGCAACAGCACCCCCCCAATAATGCGCTCGGTCAATTATAGGCCCAGCATTATTGACGCTAATCGGGCGAGGGCGATACGATCTGTAGGCTATTCACAAAAGATGCTCACTGATAAGATATGCAACATAGGAAGTTACCTAGCGAGTCACAACAAAAACTAGATTGGTTATTGGTCGAGCGCTACAGCTGCTTGAGTGCCGCTGCGAATATCGACTGATCTGTGGCAACACATTATCAATTTATGCGGCTGGCGAATGCCAATTTTGTTTGTGCCACTCCGACACGAATAACCTTCGGTGCCGCCCAATAATAGTGGGTGGCATACCAACTATTGGCGGTTTGATGACTTATTTCCATCATTTTCAGCTTCGTTATTTCAAGAGCCCATCAAATGTAGAAACTTTGAACTACAATTTTTTTTTAATTACCATTTATTAAGAAAATATGTTTTTAATAAAAGGTGCAGTGACTTTACTTTAAATCGGTTGATACCGTTTATGTGTTATCACCCTAATGTGTGGTGACTTACATGCATTCATGCAAATAAGGAACGATATTTTTAAGTTCTTATACGTGACCGAATTGAAAATCCGTTTTTTTCTGCTCTTCGAGATCCCACATCTATCCACAGCTATAGCGCCATAAAGGTAAATTTTAATCATTTTAACAATCACATTTATGTAATTACAATGAGTTTTACGTACATTTTTTCCACAATAACTTTCATATAGCAAGAATTAGCATATTTTATTATTTATAACAGAAACTTCATTAGAGTCAAATCAATGAAACCATTTTCCTTTTCTAACTAACAGAATCGGAAATAAGTTTAGCTTCATGTAAAAAAGGGCGATGTGATTCCCCCCAGCAGGCATACGGGAGGTGTAGTTATGTACATTAGTAACTCTCCGCAAAAAAGCACTTTTTATATCAGCAGAGTTCCTATATAGTATACTTTTTGGGAACTTGGCATGGCGCATTACCAAAGATCGTAATATTTATACCATTAGTAAAATCACTGTTATGTATGATTCATTCAATATCGTTTTTTTTTAAGGAGCATGTCCATCACAATTCAGTATAAAAACAAAAAAAAAACTGTTGATGAGTTACTTAAAACTACCCTGTGGAAGAAAAGAGAGTACAGAAGTAACGATTTATGTTCTGTTTTCATATAAGGATTTTTTTAATCATCACTACTTAAATATACTTCATTTTATTATTTGAAAATTCAGCTGACAAAAGGAAGGTAGGAAAATTGATTTTCTAATATTTCATTTTCTTTTATTGAAAATTTATACAAAAAATTTATATATTTTGCAGGAGGATATCAACGCATAATCGAGGTTTGTACATTTGATATATTTAAATGTATATATATACATATATATAATGATCTTTTCATTTTCAGTTAGTCTCCTATTTGCAAGAAAGTGAACGGCACAAAAATAATTTAAATGAATATAGATTAAATCCAAGTAAATTAAAATAAAATAACATAAAAAATAAAAATAAAATAAAAATAAAATTAAAAATAAAGTAAATAAAAAAAAATAGGAATAAAAAATTAAAAAATTAAAATAAAATAAAATGTAAAAAAAAAATAAAAAAAATAAATAAAATAAAAAATGAAATATAATAAAATAAAATAAAAATAAAAATAATAATAAAAAATAAAATATAATAAAATAAAATAAAAAACGAGATGAAAAATCACACCGACAAGGGTTTTTTTCCCGAAACTAGAAGAAAAAAGAGAAGTTTAGTGAGAACTTTCGTAATCAGTGAAAATAATATTATGAGCGCTTATGAGATGAGATACTCATCCGTCTTCCAGGGATGTGATATTATGGGAGATACTTAGATAAAATATACACAATTATATTATTGTGTATATTGTGGTGGAACGCATAAAATTAACGAATTCCCTAAAATAAAAATAAAAAATTCAACAAAATAAAATAAAATACGAATTAAGGAGGGTGAGGCTTAGGTATAGATGGGCATAAGTGTGCATGTACCTACAATTTTAGTTTTAAGTCATAGTCTAAGCAGAGTATAATTATGCGTTTTGAAAATGTGGATATTAAACGAAGTAGTGAACGTTCAGGACGCCCGCGAATATTCATCAAAAAGGATTGCTGTGGAAGTCAAGGAGTAGTTAAATAAAGATGTACACCCGAAAACAGTGCGGCGTATGCTTCTTCGTAACGGCTACAAGTCCAGAATCGTCAGGAAAAAAAAAACGCTGATCAGACGGGTCAATAAAAAAAAGCGAATAGAGTTTGCTAAAAAAAAAACAACATAAAAATAACACTTCAGAGTACTAGAATTATTCACAGCTGAGAGCATATTCAAAGCAAAAGCAAAATTGGTGCTTTCAATGCCAAATCGTTTAAAAGAAATTATAAAAAAAAGGCTTCAGTATTCGCTATGAAATTATACTACCGATATATTTGACATTTTTACTTAAATAGTTGTAATAAAATAATTTAAATCAGTAATTACCTGAAACTTTGTACATTGTTAGGAAATATATATAAATAGAAACTACAAAATTGTGCGACTAATCTCTAAAGAGAGAAATCAGAGATTTTAGCCATCTAGCGGTTACAATTGGTCATCAAGTATTTGCAAGGAATCATAAACGGGTAATCGATAGAATTTAGTGCTGTCGCAATTTTGACCCAGCTGTTCAAATTCATTTGGAAATCTCAATTCGTATGTATAAGTATTTCGAGTGGGAAATAGATTTCATTCAATTTTGATTGAAAGATCATCAGAAATATTTTCTAGAGCCAGGGAGGTGGAGTCACGTGGTAAAAAGTCGACTGCGCCAACTGCTCTATAATTTCGGACTAATAAGTTTTACACAATTGCATGTTGTTTTTACAAATCTTAAACTTATTTTATGTTCAATTTCTATAATTTTATGTACTCGTATAAGAGTATTCACTTACATATATTTATTTTTAGTCTTTGAAAAAATATTCACACAAGAGCGCAACACCAGGAGTTAACATTGTAAGTGGTACACGGCATATCAGCGTTTCAAATTAGTTCACAATAGATAGAAATGTATTCATTTTATATTAAAAAAATATACATTCTCTATTATATTGTATTTTTTAGACCCACGGAGGGTAAGCGTTGCAGCTACAATAGATATTTAATTAAGTTATTAATTAAATTTATTTTACAGGAATCGGCTGTGTCATTCATATTTTGTAATTATATGAAGAATATCTCATTAGTACTTAGGACGCAGCTGATTCATTAAATAAATGTATCATATGAAAAAACAGTGGGACTTAAATCATTACCCCAAACTTGTAAATACGTTTAGAGGTATGTATACAGAACTGTTATTCATATTCATGGAAGGTTAACACACATTCCACACAATAGCTACACAACTGCCGCCGTAGCGTTGTTCACCAGCGCAAGTAAGGAATCAGGGTATTCAAATAATCAGGAATCAAGTAATTCAGTTTTTTTATTTAAATTTTTTTTTTTTTTTGGAGTTACGAAATAAAGTTGGCCCATAGTGTCCACCAATAAATTGAACTGAATCAAGTCAGGCTAACTTTACTAAGCTACAACAATACTATTTAAGGCAGTTACACTATCTTAAAAGTGCACCACTCAATTTTCAATTCATTCCCAACTAACAGGAAGTCACTGAAAATGAGCATATGAGGTTTCCAGACGAGCATTCTTTTTTGCTTTTGGTTCATTAGAACCAAAAGACAGAAGAATAAACACTCAATAAACATTTCAACTTAAACGCAATAGTAAAAAATTATGTAACTACCGTGCGCGTGGAATAACTCTTTTATCCCACTATTTCCATGTATTCCTATCACGCGCCAATCCTTCTATTCCTTTTAGCCGAGATTTCGTTAGCCGATCGATCGCTTAGCGGTGGCCGTTCGAGCTAACGAAATAACTGTCAACAACCTACAGCGCTCGCGTGTGCACGGAGTTATTTTTTTATTCGGTCTTCTCAGAAGTATAGTGAAAATTACATTTGTGAAGTTGTAAATAGTCGCATGCGGTCCCCTCGCATTAACAGTTCGCCCACTTTAGACACTCCACATACTCCCACACATTCCCACAGCAAAATCCAAACATTGTTGACATTATAGTCACGAACGGCTCCAGTTTCGAATGCAGCTGCATCTACATTTTTATGAATAAACTATGTGTCCCAATTATGTATGCCATTTATTTATTCAATTATAATAAGACTCAAATGTAAAATTTAAAGATTCAATAAAGTCAGTTCTTGTGAAACAAGCAACCCGAACACAAATGTGTTTGTATAACTGGCGACGAGGATGGAATATTTTACCCCGAGGCAAAAAGAATTGTCTTTTGGGAAAGTGAGCTGTGAGCGGAGTTATTAATGAAGTGCATCATAGTCGAATTACAATGTACGTAAATTTCTGCAAATCTAGAAAGAGCAAACTACCATCGTTAATAATAGTTCCAATAGCGATTGGAAAAAATTAAACGTTATAGTTAATAGTAGACAACAACAAAATATGCATCTATTAGCGCCCGTACTAGATGAAGGCGTTCATTAGCTTCCACTTTTACGACCGCGGTTGGGGCAATGGAATTACACGGGCGAAAATTGTTATTTTTTGTCAGCTCTTGGCTGACGAGACCACTTCGAAAATTGGTGGGCAGATTTCGCAGACTGATATCCCGTCTGCCCCGGTGTCTAGTTATGTGCATGTTTGTTTTTGGGCGGAAAGGCCTAGTTTCCCCTCCACGTTGTCGAATTGGTGGGCGAGGCCGGAAAGACCGAGATTCCGGTCGTCGTTGTCTCTTTCTCTCATGGGCAAGAGGGGGTCGGAAAGTCCGAGTCTCCGATCCCTTTTGTGAAGTCGGGCGGAAAGTCCTAGTTTCCGCTCCTGAATCACTTTTTTCTTGCCTTTCTGGTGGGAGAGACCTGGTCTCCGTCCCAGAGTCTGTGGCGCCTATGGACAAGATATCTTCTTCTTCCTCAGCCACCTGTTGGCTCCAAGTTTCAAGTTTCAAGTTGAGAACAAAGCTAAGCGGCCGCGTTTTTACTAAATTGAGACTCCGTTGCGCGATCGCGAAAAAACCAAGAGGTTTCCGCGAAGCGTCGTATAAACCCCCCCTCTTTTTTACTGGCGACGAGGATTACCCGCCTTACAAACAATTTAAAGTAATATAAAACAATCCAAAACAAGACTTTGTGCGGTGAATAAATGTGCCTGCTGAAGCGAAAGAATACGCCAGCGGAAATCACCGAAACTACATAAAGTTTATACCAATCTCCGGTAGTAACAAAACTTTTCTTAATAACAAAATCACTCGCTAACACAACAAGTCGGCTTACATCAGCTACCAGTCAGACAGTGCGTGAAGAAGTTGTGAAATCAAATTTGTTATAGACATTATTGGAAAATAAATCGGCGCATAATATTTTTGAATAGTGAGCCCTAGAGACAGATAAGAAAAAACTCGACGTCACGATATATTGTGCTAACGAATTGCGTGGCCGGCGAAATTAATACATCCTTGTGAAAATTGGCGACTCAGTTCAGAACAGCAACAATTACAACGAAGCAGCAACAATTACAATGAAGCAGCAACAACAACAATCAACGTAAGCAGTAAATTATATAATTATACATATATATATATATTAAGTAGAATTAAATATAAACATATTATATAAGTTGAATCTCAAAATAGTTATAAAGTAGTAAGAACAATACATTTATAATTATAGAGTAGAATAAAAAAAAAAAAAAATTTAATAAATATAAGATATATCGAAATATCGAATAGAAAAAACTAAATAAGTAAAATAAAATACGTGCGGTCAACTTATACCATACAAAAGACACTAATAACAGTGCCTCTAAAAAGTAGGGAAATAGCGAATTAACCTCAAAACGGTTAATGTGTCTTTACTAAAATAGTGCTCGCAAAATTGTTCGTAACAATTTATAATACTAAGTGTCTCCACTAAAGTATTAAACAGTATTTCTCAAACTGTACAAACAAACGAACAAACGAAAATTTTTGTTGCATACATGTGAGCGCAAGTTGCATACAAAAGTATTGCATACCCCAAGGGAATAATACCCAGTAGGGAAAAACAATCATAAGACCCAGTAGGAAAATTTTACACAGAACTCACCCAAAATTGGATCAAAGTAAATATAAAATTTTTTTTTTTAACTCCAACTAATACAAATCCCTTTTCACAAGGGATCCAAACATTGTTTCACATTTCCAACTCATTTTAAACTGCGTTAATGGAATTGCAGAATTTGACGGACGTGATCCGAATCAATTAACGGATTTTATTAGACAAGTTGAAGACATATTACCTTCAATAACAAGCTTTGACACAAATAATCAAAAAATTTTGTTTAACTATCTGAAAGGCAGATGCGTAGGAAGAACTAGAGAAGTAATTCACAGATATGGGCAGGTCAGTAATTGGGAAACACTAAAACCAATACTGTTAAGTAATTGTGGAGAAAAGAGAAGTTCAACGGAACTTATGGACGAGCTGAAGACCATCAGACTCGATTCCACGATAGAAAATTATCACTTCAGAATTAATAAAATTAGAAACAAACTACATAATAGAATTTTAGCGCATAATGATCTGAATTTTTCAACCGAGGAAGTCAATAGAATAGCGCTACAAGCATTCAAAGAACACCTTCCAGAACCTACAAAAACAATGATCATAGCTAGAAATCCTGATACTCTGGATAAAGCTTACAAAATAATTTTAGAAGCTCGCCATCAATCCTTCACAGCACTCGGGCAAGAAAGGAAAGGTCCTAACCCGAATAGCTATCGTAGGACTAATTTTAGCGATAACGCTAACAATAAAACACATTTCAGACCCAATCAATATAGGAATAACGTCCCCAATTATAACAGGAACTATAACAATTACACGCCACATAATGGGTATAACGGTGGTTACGTCCCAATAAATGCGAACAATAATTATAATAACAATGGCAACAGATCAAGCCAAACAAGAATGTCGCATCAGACAACACATAAAAACTATAATAATCAACCGGGAAATTTTAACCCGCAGAGAAACTACAATCAAATGCGAAATTTCAATCAACCGGGAAATTATAATCAGTCAGGAAATTATAATCGGTCAGGAGTAACAACTCGTAATAGACCAGAACCGATGGACATCGGTAATGCAAATGCAAATTTTCGGTTAAACCCAGAAAACAACTACCCTATATAGTAATCGATACACACGTACGAAAACAATATTTCATCATTGACACTGGAGCAGAGTTCAGTTTAATCAATGAGGGAGTATGTAATCCGAAATGGAAGAGTGAAGTGAATGTGCAAGTCACAGCACTGGGAAGAGAAACGCAAGTTAAGAAACTTTGCAAATTCCAAATGTTCAAGGAATTCAATGAAGAAGATTTCATGGGCGAATTTCTTGAATGTAACTTCAACAAAAATTTTGACGGATTAATTGGTAACAATATTCTAACGGAACTTAATTGCACAATAGATTACCCAAACAGAATTCTAAAAACAAATAAAGCAACAATTAATTTTTATTTAACAAAAGAAGAAGAAATTTACAGCAGAATAAGTTATAAAGAAAATGAAGTGGAAATCTTCAATAATGCTGTAAAAGACAAATGTATCACAGAATTCGTTGATACTAATCACCTTAACGATACTGACAAAAATAGACTTATAAGTATACTAAGAAGACATAAGACCGTATTGTATAACGAGGATGATAACCTAACATTTACTAGCTCAACAAAACATAGAATAATGACTAAGAATGACATTCCGGTTTACTCTAAAATTTATCGATACCCAGAAATTCACAAACCGGAAATAGAAAAGCAAATAGACCAAATGTTATCCCAAGGCATAATCAGAGCATCCTCTAGTCCTTACAACAGCCCTATTTGGCTGGTACCAAAGAAGCTGGATGCATCCAACAAACAAAAATGGCGTCTTGTAATTGACTATAGGAAGTTGAATAGCGTAACTACGGAAGACAGATTTCCAATTCCAAATATAGATGATATATTTGACAAATTGGGAAGATGCCAATATTTTTCAACGCTTGATTTAGCCAAAGGATTCCATCAAATCGAAATGGACGAACGCGACATACATAAAACAGCGTTCTCCACTGCAAACGGACATTATGAATTTTTAAGAATGCCCTTTGGGCTGAGAAATGCACCGGCAACATTCCAAAGATTAATGAACGAAATATTAAAAGATTACATTGGAAAAATTTGTCTTGTGTACATGGACGATATCCTAGTATTTTCTACAAGCGTAAAAGAACATCTAGAATCGTTAAGTAAAATCTTAATGAGATTAAAAGAGAAAAACTTAAAAATACAAATAAATAAATGCGATTTTTTAAGACAAGAGACAAAGTTCCTAGGCCATTTGATTACAAAAGAAGGTATTAAACCAAACCCGCAAAAGGTGGAAGCAATAGAAAAGATTCTACTTCCAAAAAGTGTTAAGGAGATAAAAGCATTTTTAGGAATTACAGGATATTATAGAAGATTCATCAAAGATTATTCGAAAATTGCGTATCACATGATTAAGTACTTGAAGAAAGATGCGAAAATAAATTGCAATGATAAAGATTATATAAAAGCATTTAATAAATTAAAAGAACTCATAAAAGCGGAACCAATTTTAATTCACCCAGATTTCAGTAAAGCCTTCACACTAGTGACGGATGCCAGCAACTTTGCTTTAGGCGCAGCATTACTACAAACCGATAAAGTTATCAGTTATGCGAGTAGATCACTAAACGGGCATGAAAAGAATTACAGTACAATAGAAAAAGAATTACTTGCGATAGTTTGGGCAACGAAATATTTCCGTCCATACTTATTTGGTCGTCATTTCACTATCAGGACAGATCATAGACCACTAATTTGGCTGAATAACTTAAAAGAACCAAATGCAAAACTCCAAAGATGGAAAATAAAGTTAAATGAGTTCGATTTTGACATTAACTACATAAAAGGAAAGGAAAACGTAATTGCAGATGGTCTAAGCAGACTAAATTATGAAAATAGTAATGCGATGGAGTTAAACCTAAATGAAATATTCAATGATGATGATATAAACACAATACATAGCGCAGAAACCGATAGTACACACTACATAAAAATAACGGAGAACGCAATTAACATATACAAAAATCAACTTATAATTCAAAAAGCGCAAAGACAATCAATAACAAAGAAAATAATATATCAAAAGAGGATAAGAAATACAATAAATGTAACACTCGAAAGTGACATTTTAAAATTAATGCAAGAAAATCTACCCGAAAAAGGATTAATCGTTATCTACTGCCCAGATGACCAATTATTCTTACAATTTCAAGAGTTATATATAAAATTTTTCGCAAACAACGCAAACTTAAAAGCAATGAGATCGAATACAATTTTAAAAGACATAACGTATAGAGGAGAACTTTTAACATTGATCGAAGAAAAACACTTAGAAAATAATCACAGGGGAATAAACGAAGCATTTGAGGAAATAAGGAAAACACACTAATACCCCAAACTACAAAAAGAAATACAGAAATACATCAATAATTGTAAAATATGTAACAAAGCAAAATTCGACAGGAACCCTATCAAACATAGTTTAAACATTACAAAAACTCCCAAAAAACATAATGAAATTGTTCTTTTTGACATTTGGTACCCACAAAGAGGCGTAATGTACCTCACAAGCATTGATAAATTAACAAAATACGCAACAGCGAAATCAATAAAAGACAGAACTTGGATATCAATTATAAATGCCATAAAGGAAAGAATTCAATATTTAGGCAACCCGGAAACTTTAATAACAGACAACGAATTAGATACTGTACCAATCAAACAATTTCTAAAAGATAATAAAATAAACCTACATCTAATAACCAATTACAATAACACAGGAAACGCAGATGTTGAAAGATTACATTCTACATTAAATGAACACTTAAGACTTTTAATGCAGATACAAATAACAGCGATGAGCTGAAAGAAAAAGTATTCAAGGCAGTAATCGCTTACAATAACACCATACATTCTACGACAAAAAGGAGACCAATTGATTTCATAAATAACCTACTTTCTGAAAGGGAACTAACCGAGTTTGCGGAAAACCTACAAAAACAAAAAGAAGATAGAATAAATAATATTAATAATAAGGAGAATAGAGTAAAGGTACAACATTTTCAGAATAATTATATAAAAAACTATAGAGTTAGCAAAACCCAACCAAAATATAAAAGAGTAGACAACTTTAAAGAGGAGGGAAACCATTTAGTATCTAAGGACTCAAAGTTTAGGAAGACATATAAAACTCAAGTAAAACGAAAATTTAAATTTCAGAACCAAAATGGCGAAAATCACGATACTATTAATGATAATGACTACAATCAACGCACTTCTACAAATTAATAAACTGGAAAACGAAACGGGATATGCGAAAATAAGGATCAGAGAAATAGAGATAGTAAATCAGACAACAACGGTAATACATATAATACATCCGAAAGAATTTAAACAAATTATAAATAAAATAGAACATAATATAGAAAACAATCTCAACCAATTCACCATCAATGACAGGGAAATGTTATATGAGGAAATAAAAACTATTAAAGCAAAAATAAACACATTAATGCCAATAGAAAGAAATAGGAAACGTAGAGGATTAATAAATGTTATAGGAACCACACAAAAATGGCTTTTTGGAACAATGGATAATGAAGATAGGGAACATATATTACAACACCTAGAGATAACGGAGAAAAACAATCACAACATAATACAAACGATAAACAAACAAATATATATAAACGATAATTTCAATAAATCCATAAACACACTTAAAAGGACTGACTATAGAAAATGATAGAACGGAAATATTAAAAGCCTTTAGGGAAATAAAAACATCAAATGATAGAATCACAAAACACATGCTCTATTCTGATCAAATGCTTAAACTTAAATATCTAGAAGAAAAAATCGAACAAATCCAAGATAACATAGCCACAGCAAAACACAATATATTACACCCTAGTATACTATCAACGGAAGAAACTGAAAGATTCAATATCGACGTCTATAAATTAAAGAACGTAGAAACAGGACTTCTCCCATATAAAGATGACTCATTAATCCTAGCTATAAAAATACCAATATCATACATCACAGCAGATCTGACACTAATAACCCCATTACCCAATAAGCAACACTTTGAAGTTATAAAAGAACAAGAATATGTTACCACAATAGGAAACAAAACATATATAAATTTACAGAACAAGTACATTTTAAAAACCTGAAAGAAATAAGCATTTTCCCGCTTAATCAATGTAGATCCAAATACAATAACAAAACAACAATTGAAAATATCGAAGACGACACGATTTTAGTAAAGAATGCACACAAAATAGAATTAAGACAGAATTGCGATAATAGAGAGATTGTGCTTGAAGGTAATGCATTAATAAACTTTTATAATTGTAGAATTCAGATAGGTAACGAACTATTTCAAAACACGAAAGTCATTGTTGAAGAAAAATATATCTACCCTGAAAAAGAAAATAACATATCACACTTTGAAAAACAAATAAATTTCGAAGAAATAATAATAAAACAGAAGGAAAATATTAACAAACTTGAGGAACTAAAAATACATAAAAATATAAATTATGGTATAAGTGCACTAATAATACTACTGATAGCAATAGGAATCTTATCAACATGTATGATATATAATAAAAATAAGAAGAACACTAATGTAAACGTAGAACTGGCCATCCAATCTGCCCCAAATGATAAAGACACTAAACAATCGGAAACCATAACTGGCCCACTATTAGGCCCAAAAATGGACAAAATAAAATAGAAACAATGTAATAATAATAAAAAAAAAAAAAAAAAATAAAAAAAAAAAAAAAAACTTTCGAAGAATCCAAAAACTGTTCAACAGGGACTGTTGAATCTAGGGGTGGAGGAGTCACATATTGTGTCCTACACCACATATATAAAATAAAAATTAAGTAACATTCGCTTCAAGAAAGACTTCTTTCTTGAAACGAATGCAACTTAGCTACATTTTTATGCTGACCAAACAATTATGTTCACTTTGGAATGCAAGCAAATAAACAAGAAAACAAACAAACACACACACACACACATACATTTACATAGAAGTGCCTGCGCGCACAGTTAAGTAGAGTAGAATGTAAGAATAAAGATATGAATAAAAATTCAGTTTCAAGTTGAGAACAAAGCTAAGCGGCCGCGTTTTTTACTAAATTGAGACTCCGTTGCGCGATCGCGAAAAAACCAAGAGGTTTCCGCGAAGCGTCGTATAAACCCACCCCCCCCTCCCCTTTTTACTATATTCTCTCCTGGCAGGATCGCACATTTCATATACACTTTAAATATACAAACTTTATCAGCATTAATCGTATTTATTCACCTTATTTTACTGCCAAATTCCACCACTGCTAATACAAACATCCGGCATGCGCCGATTTAAATCAATCGCCAAATCTGCTGACACAGATAGACGTAGGTTATATTGAGAAAAGATTTAGTAATTAAGGTATGAGTTGTAAGTTGGAAGTAAATGAATAAAGGTCTTTTGACCAATAAAAATTTAATTTTTTTAATCGCAAAATTTTTCGGACGATAATTTATATTAACATACATACTTACATTAAATAATGTACTTATATAACATTATATTAACATAGCATAATTATGTTAAGAGAGTTATCACTCTCTATTTACTTTAATTTATTTAAATACAGTTAGTTTGTTCTAAGCTTCTATTTACTAAGTAAAGCTTATAAATATGGCAATTCAAATAAAAACGAGTTGAGTTATATAGAGACATCGAAGAAGGTGTTTTCATTAAAATAGTTGACTGGCGACGAGGAAAACAAAAGTGAAAGTTTAAGAAGTTTAAAAACAAAAGTATAAAAAGTTGCAAAGTAAATGAAACTTTTTTGAAAGATCAGACACTTGATTCAAAAAATTATATGTACATACATATGTACGTGTATAAGTACCTAATAAAAAACAAAATTATTAAGATAAAATACATCGACTAACATTTACAAAAGCAAAGCAAAATTTAGTGTGATGCAACTACTGGAAAAAATCAATGGAAAATTTTTCTAAGTACAGTTAAAGAAACATTATAAAAAAGAAACAATGAGTTATACTTATTTAAGAGAATAAGAACGAGAAGGAGAAGAATAAGAAGGAGAACAACTCCTCTAGCAACAACAAAAAATTGAGAGCAAGCAACAACAATTATAAGGCATCCAAAACCATTTGGCGATATCCACATTCTGAATGAGTAAACTTGGAGACATTTGGAGTCAGAGACAAACGAAGGTCAGCAAGCAACAACAATTATAAGGTGTCCAAAACTATTTGACGATATCCAAACGACCATCGACATGCTCAGTGAGTAAACTTGGAGACATCATTTCAGTCTTATGTTAAATAAATATAATCTTTCTGTGTAAATAAATATTCATACATACATATATAAAATGGACTCATTAGAAATAAGCAGATTTAATTTAATGTTAACATGCATTAAAAATATTGAAAGTTTTGATGGAATCGATTCAAACCAGTTGCCCGATTTTATACAACAAATTGAGAATATTTTACCATCAATTGAGGAGTTTGACAGTAATAATAAAAGTGTAATCTTTGGTTATATAAAAAATAAGTGCACTGGTATACATATGAAGGTAAATAAATGTGAATACATGGCCCATTTTGAAAGAAAATCTTATTAAAAATTTTGGTGAAAAAGAAACGAGTAATGAATTAATGGATAATTTGAAAACATGTAGATTAGAAGGTACAATTGAAAATTATTATTTTAAGATAAATAAATTATCAAATAGAATACATAACAGGAATTTAACTCACGGTGATAGCACCAATTCAACGGAAGAAGTAAATAGAATTTCCTTAAAAACTTTTAGAGATCACCTTCCAGAGCCGACTCGTACCATGACTTTTGCTAGAAATCCAAAAAGTTTAGAAGATGCATTTAAATATAGAAAATTTTAACACTGTAAGACCTGCTTTTAGTAATGAATTTAATAACGGACCCAATACGTATGGTCAACTTAATCGATCCCAATATGCAAGAGATAATAGAAATCTACAATATGCCAATTTTGATTCAAGCTATTCCAATAATCCTGCTAGCTCTAATCGTACAAGGCAATCAAACTCTTTTAGAACTGAAAATAGAAGTTCCCAACAATCCAACCGCCGTCCTGATCCTAATCCATCAGGGTCATGGAATAACCAAAACCAAAATATGCGCAAAACAGAACAACAACAACAAGGGTTAAACTTTTATTCGATTATAAATCGATTGGATTATTATACGTTTGCGGACCAAAGTTTAGATTTCTAAAATAGAAATTATGATTTAGCAATAAAAATATGCTGTGTGACATTTATAGGCACAAACATGAATTTCATACATACATACATGCTCAAATAAGAACATTGATATGACAGATGCAAGTTAGTGTAACAGCAAATACACTACTGTACCGATGACATCATCCAATGTATGATACAGAATCAGTAGTTTACATAAAAGATTCCTATTAAACATTATCAGCAAATAAAACATTCCTATTGAACATTATCAGCAACCAAAACATTGTCAGCAAACAAAACATTGTCAGCAACCAAAACATTCCTATTGAAGATTATCAGCAACCAATAAACAAAAGAAACCAGAGCCTATAAATAGAGGATTAAGCATAGAAATAAGTTAGTCTTCTATTATACTGAAGCATATGAACTTCAGGTTAGAATTGATTTAAGTCTTGATCTTGATACCAATAAAATTATATTTATTTATGTACATCAAGAGTATGAATTTAACTGGCGCATTAACTTTTCTATTTTCGTTCTTTTTAGTATCAGGTATTGTTGTTGCTTATCGCGCACTCCCAACCTTTTTTTTATATTCTTAAAACGCTTAAGAAATTTGAATAGTTTTAGGAAATTATATATAAGAACTTTGATATTATTGAATAAATCAGAAATTCTTACAAAATCTGAACCAAGTAATTTGCTTCGCCCCATCAGGAGTAAATGGCAATTACTTAGACCTTAACATAAACAATGAAAGTAAAAAATTGTAACAAAATTTTGCGAATAACATTTTGAAATAAAAATGGAAAGTGAGAACATTAAGGATTATTAAATATTAATGTGTTTAAACTAGGAAGGATAGTTTTTCAATTTGCATATAAAGCAAAGTGTGTAAAAAATCAAAATTAAAATGAAATAATTCTCCCACATTGAGTCTTCAAATTCCCTCACCAGCGGTACGAAATTTAAGATACTACATTGTGGTATAACATTTGGTCCTTCGAGCTGGATTTAGTGCTCTGCCAAAGTTATTTGTTAAAGTACAGAAGATTTAACCTGCTAACTAGGCTAATAGCAGATAACAATATAAGCCTTGAAATAGGAAATAGATAAGTCAAAATCTCAATGAGAAGTAACCTAAAAAAGCGCTGCGGTTTATGTAGCAGAAGTTTGAGATGATAACATAATATGTCAGGAATCGTTAGTTGTTGTAAAATCCCTACTGTCAAGGCCACCCCAGCTACAACTCCTCAACCCTTCACTTCCTTCAAAATACAACACTGCTGTAGACACGGCAGTGTTCAACGTTCCTTTTTGCTCGAATTTATATAATTAAATTGTTGCTTTTTTGTTTGTTTAATATAAAACAAGTGTTTCTTCTATTAAAAAAAAAAAACGGAAATTGTGAATGGGCATAAAAGTATAAACATTTCAACCACTCTAATGAGTGATGACTCTACCGAAATTTGCTGGGATATTTAATTCCTATTAAGACCTGCGAACCAGACGAATATTTCAAGCAACTGCATCATTAACACTGTGTATCAAAGTCATAAAATTTCATCAGAAAAACAACCATAGCAAAGCATAGTGGTTATTTTTTTTTTTTAAATATTAATGTGTTTAAACTAGGAAGGATAGTTTTTCAAATTGCATATAAAGCAAAGTGTGTATAAGATCAAAATTCAATTTCTCTCACAAGCGGTACGAAATTTAAGATACTACATTGTGGTATAACATTTGGTCCTTCGAGCCGTATTTAGTGCTCTACCAAAGTTGAGAAAACCCCTCTTATTATCTATAAATATGCAAGCAAATTAACAACCTGCTAACTAGGCTAATAGCAGATAGCAATATAAGCCTTGGACAGGAAATATATAGATTAAAATCTCAATGAGAGGTAACTGCTACGGATGTAGCAGAAGTTATAGAGGATAACATAATATGCCAAAAATCGTTAGATGTTCTAAAATCCCAACTGTCAAGACCACCATCAACTTTAAAGCGAAGGTCATAGAACATCAATTTTTTTTTTATTTTTTGCAGATTTTGGTTGTTTACTTTATGGTTAACAAGCCGTTTTTGAAGACTCATATTGAAAAAATAATGTTTGTCTGCTATTAAAATTCACACACACACACCCTCATTGACTTACTTTATATAAGTTAACCCGAGGTATTGCCAACAAGGGCATAGAGCAATAAATACCTTCTTAGACGTTTACAAAATTTCAATCTGGCGCGGAGATGCCAGACCAATTTGTGTAATGTAAGTAGGTTTAAGAAAATATTGCAAGGTAACTAGGAGCTGATGATGTAGCTTGAAAACAATTGTAAAAAAAAAAAAAAATAACTGTACTTAAAGTGCAATTTCTGTATTCAGGGAACTTAAAAAACTTTGAGTTTTGCCGTAATTAACAAACAGTCATACTGACGTGTACAACCATTTTGACAAATTCAAATAATATATATGACAAAAAGTCGGACCAGGTACGACCCCCCACCGAGATAACCGTCTTAGTTCAAAAAGTCGCAACTCCTAATAGTTTTTAGTTTGGAATTAAGGATGAAGAAATATGAAAAACACTGCTACGAAAGCATATTTAACGCAAACATGTCGAAATTCCTATTCAATCGACTGTAAATTGTGAGCGCGACTATTTTCAGAATAAAATTTTTTTTTTTAATTTTTACATTTCTACTGTATTGAGTTGTTATTATTTCAAATGTCAACACCATTTGACATGGCACTAATGTATAACACTTACAAGTGTCATTAGGATATGACAAGGATCCGCAAGAACGAGTTCGATCTTTTCCATGGATATCTTCAACGTGGATGGACGTGTTTTGAATTCGGATTAATACAACCAATGATAAAGTGAATTTAAGTTTTCTGAACGTAAAATTTTAAGAGTTGTACGGAACAGTATCGTTCGAGAAGAATTAACTTGGACAGTTCCAAGCGCGGTGATATTTAACGTACGAGCTCTAAATCTATTAAAATCAAAGACATCCGCCCAACAAATTGTGCACGAGTGCATTTTCTTTCACACGAGATGTAAGGATCTCAAGAGCCCGCTTGTATTATTCACCGTCGGAGTGACTTATTAGAAATACTCAGCAGGTGCTCCTGACTCCCGAAACATACGAGCTGCACCTTTTGTTGCTCCAGACTAGCTCTATGAACAACCATACCAACCACAAAAGTTTACAGTATTCTCAAATGTTTTTTCTAAGAGAACATATTGCTAAATACTTACATACATACATATCAATTATCACACATATATATAAAGATACTCTTACTTAATGGTAAAATGTGAGATGATGTCATTCGCTAAACTGTACTCAAGTTCATTTAAAAGACTTTGTCAATTCTAACGCAAAAAAAAATTAGAATAAAAGCTCTTTTATTCACCATATGTGGTGAAAAGCTTTTTTGACAGCTGATTTCAAATGACATTCAAAATTAAAATTAATTGAAAATGGATAACAACAAAAAAAGGTAATTTTTTATAATTATATTTAAATATTCCACCATTATAATTAGAGAAACATATTAATCAACATATTTTTCAGTACAAAAAAGGCGGACAGAGCCACACATGAGCAGCTGCGCGCATTTGTTTTGTATTGTAAGGTCAATGCACAAATGACCACTGGCCGAAATAGCCCACGGTCAAACAAAATCAGTGCAGCAGCTATGGGAGGACCTAGCAAATTTGCTAAATGCCACGCGAGTTACGTCTTTGCCGACGTCACTAGCCCAAATTAAACCAATTACACTCTCGAATAACGTTTCAATAGATTGGTATAGATAAACAAAGCATAAATAGGCCACCCAGAAATGCCGCTTAATCGGCATTATAAATTAACCTCCTAACACAAATATACAATATGCAATTGAAATCAGAAGACCTCGACGACGTAATTGGCGCAGTCTACGGGTCCTTATCTAAAGATACGCGATTTTAACGTAATTGGAGCAGTCGGATTTGAGGCCAGAAGGACTCGACGACGTAATTCGCGCGATCCATCAAAAACTGCAACACAATGGAAGGAAGTAAGTTATAATAAAATAAAATCATTTTCGATATACATTCACATTTATTTCATTTCAGACGCTAGGTCATTGGAAAAACATGGTGGCCAAATGCAGGAGCGTTGAGCGAGTTAGAGGAAAAAGCGCTCTCTCTATTTGGCTAATCAGCTGTGTACAGGTTAGCAAATGTGACGGACCATGATTGTTGTCGTAAATATGCATTATACGTATCTTCCTTTAATGCAAAGCAAGAGAAAGCTATGCTTGCAAGAAAAAAAAAGAGGGGAAAATATCGCAGTTTGAACAATTGTTTTGAAAACACTAGACCCAGTATCTACGAGTATAATAGAACAGCTGAGTATTAGAGAAGTCTGTAAAAATCTAAAAACGATCAAAAGCACAAAACACAATTTCAGTCTACGATCGATGTTCAAACATTGTGTTTGCTTTTACATGCTCGCGAGTGCATAAAAAACTAACGTTTGAGTATTAAGAGAACTCAGTGAGCGAAATAACAAAAACAATTCTTAATATAAAATTTTATACAGCTAGTTTGACCTCTAAAATCTAAACTTCACTGCTTAAAAGTTTGATTTTTGTTTTTAATTTTTCATTCAAAAAATAAAAAATATTTTAATTATGGCGAAACCACCTGACATTTGGAGTCGTAATTATAATTATGACCAATCAAAATTTCTAGTAATAACTAGAAATGATAATGACAAATTTACTAATGTGTCTCCGTTTGTTATTAAAAAATCAATTGACTATACCTGTAATGGGGAAGTTGAATTTGTAAAAAAATTACGCGAAGGATCACTTTTAGTGAAAACTAAAAACTCCGCTCAAACAAATAATCTTCTTAAACTAACTTCTATGGCCATATCTGCCGAAGCAGTTATCACTGTGAGTGTCTCTGAACACAAACAATTAAATTATACCAAAGGTGTTATATATTCAAATGAACTAAGAAATATTAGTGAAGACATCATTCGTATTGAACTTAAAATGCAAAACGTACATGAAGTAAAAAAAAGTAAAAAAAAAGTTGACAATGAATTAAAAGAAACTGGCCTTCTTGTAATTACTTTTATCTCTCACACATTACCTGAGTACATAAATATCGGTTATGAAAAAACAAAAGTGAGAGCATATATTCCACTTCCTTTGCGATGCAATAATTGTTTTTATTTTGGACATATATCCAAAGCTTGCTCTAATAAAAAGTTATGTGGTAATTGCGGAGAAGAATATCATCTTGACGAAGAGAAAAAAGAACTATGCACAGCAAGCAAATCATGCATTAATTGTAAGCATTTTAACATAACAGCACATCATCAACATAGTGCTTTTGAGAAATCGTGCCCTGTTTTCATAAAACAAAAAGAATTACAATGCATTAAAACAAGAAATAAATGTGATTACAAAACTGCGCTTAATATTTACAGCAACAATCACTCTCATAGTGAACCACTATTCTTCACCACTCTCAAGTTCCACCCAACTCTTACACGCAATGACCTTCCTAATAAACCTGTTACTAGGAGTAACACACAAACAAAGTTTTTAACTGAGAATAACAAACAACTCCCGAGAGTTATACCAGAGAGAGATTGTTACATATCATGACGCTCTTGTGGATTCCATCGATGTGGAGTCAGATACAGCAGAATTGAATAAAGTGGCTCCCAAACCTGTTAATAAAAAAGCAACTATATATCATAGAAATTTAACATATAGACAAAGAGCACAATTAAAGCTTGTAGACAAATTTAAAACTAATAAAACTAAACCTAGAATTAAAAATTCAAAAGAAAAAAATTTAAATGTAATGAATATTGATGATGACCAATGTAGTTTTTCAAATATTTAATTATTTATGACTTTAAGTATTATTCAATGGAATATAAAAGGTTATGTGAATAATTATATTTCACTTTCTTTGCTTATATAAGTTAACACACCACAGTAGCCAGCAAAAATAAGAACAACTACACATCGGAGTGAAACACGCTTCCGTCCAATTCCACCGAAATCGCTGACGATGCGTCTGGAGCTGAGCGTGCGAAAATTATTTATCTGACTAAAGAAGCCAAGTACTCCACTGCCAACGATATTGCTGACGATGCGCCTAACGAGTTGCGCGTGACAGAAAACAAACACCTATCGCTGCGAATTGCAGTCGGCAAGTCACGCGGCAGAACATGTGTAGGGTTACTGTAAGAAATAGCCAGGTATTCAGGCGCATTCGCCGCTGTAATTAATTTATGAATCTCAGTTGTATTTACTCACTCAAGGAGAACGGCTGCCCTTGTTCCGTACGAGGGAAATAAAGAATTATACCATTCGAAACCGGTCGTTTTCATTATTTATATAAATACAAACCTAAAATAATTTCATTACAAGAGACACACTTAGTACCTAACAATAATTTTTCTGTACCTAACAATTATCAAGTACTATCAAACAATGTCAGCAGCTCCTCCAATGGTGTTATTTTACTAATTCATAAATCAATTCAATGTAAACCTCTCTCTTTAAATAACGATTTTACTGCAATTGCTGCTGAAATACATTCCAAATTAAAATTCCAATTAATCAATGCATATATCGGTCCCAAGGAAAAATTTTCTTCCAATAATTTACTATCAGTTTTAAATCCAGCCAATTCTCCAACTCTTATATTGGGAGACACTTTAATAGCTGGCACAATAACTGGGGCTCTCCCAAAAACAATTCTAGAGGCAACAAATTAAATAAATTTATCCAAAAAAACAGTTTCATCCTACTAAATAATGGACAGCCCACTCATTATACTACTCATCACACTTTCACTCATATCGACCTATCATTTGCTACTCCGGACATTCACATTGGAGCAAATTGGTCAATTGACAATGATTTACATGGAAGTGAAAGTGACCACTATCCTATATTTATTAAGTTATTTAACAATAATCAAAGCGGGAGGGAATTTGGCTACATTTCTAAATTTAAAACTAAATCGGCAAATTGGTCTCTTTTTGAAAAGTATTCAAATATGTTTAATAACGCTATAACACCCAGTCTAAATATCAACAAAGAAACTGCAAATTTAAATAAAATAATATTACAAAGTGCATATAGAGCAATACCTCTTTCTAAACCTACTCTTAATAAACACAATGTTCCTTGGTGGAGTAATGATCTAGATATACTTCGGAAGGATAAAATCAAATGTGGGCAAATTCTTAAACGATACATATCAGAAGAATCAGTAATCAATTAAAAAAAAGCCAATGCGAAATTTCGTCGTGAGCTTAAATCTGCCAAACGTCGAAGTACATTTGAATTTACCTTTGAAATCAAACCCAGAACTCCACTTAACAGAGTATGGTACAACATACGACGATATTGCGGACTAAATCCTCAAAATGATATTCACTGCATTAACATATCTCCCAATTCATCGAATATTACAAATAAAAATGAAGTAGTTGAATTATTAGCAAGAACTTGGTCAAGGGAGTGTCTGAAGACTCTAAATTTACTCCCGTATTTCGTGCATCCAAAAACAATGAACTAAATTTTTCACTTAGCCATAAGCCCAATACAAATGCTTTAACATTAGAAAAAGAAATATGCTTTATTGAGTTTAATAATGCTTTAAATAGCCTCAAGGATAAAACTCCCGGTCAGGACAAAATTAACTACCCTATGATTAAAAATGCTTCCATTAACCTTAAATATCGTATCATTAATCATTACAATAACATATTCAATAAATTCTTACCACAATCATATATAAATAAGTACTATTATTCCCATTCCTAAACCTACAAAGAACAAAACTGACATAACTAATTATAGACCTATCTCGTTAAATCCTTGTTATGCAAAGGTCATGGATAAAATAATTGCTAATAGACTATGGTGGTTTATTACAAACAATAATCTCATTAATCAAAATCAAGTTGGCTTTGTTAAAAGTAGATCAGTTTCAGATAGTCTACTCTATGCAGACTACTTGATAACTGAATCGCTTAGTAAAAAGAGGCATATATCAATTCTTTCGTTAGACTTCACTAAAGCATTTGATAAGATTGGTATACACTCTATACTTGACCAGCTTGTAGAGTGGAAACTTGATCCAAAAATTATGAATTACATAAAAATTTTTATGTCCAATCGTAAAATAAAGGTACGTTTAGCTGCTATTTATTCAAAGGAATATCCATTATTTAACGGTATTCCTCAAGGGTCTCCAATTTCTGTAATTTTATTCCTAATTGCATTCAATAAACTTTCAAACATTATTTCATTAACTAAAAATATTAAGTTTTCTGCTTATGCTGATGATTTTAATTTAATTATTGATCTTAAAAAAAAAACAAAAAATACTAACTTTGATCTAACTAATTTATTTCAAAAAATTTCAAGCTTTAAAAGTCAATATTGAACATGCTATTCATGACACTATATATATATGTAAACAGTGGTCATTAGCTACCAACAATCGCCAACCGCAGTAGCCAACAACAACCTTATTGTTCTCCGTTTTAAGTCAATGATACGATTTCCAGTCGCCCTTTACTCTCTCTCAGTTGATCCCGTTGTACAAGCAGTTGTTACAGTCGTTTCAAGTACCAGTTGACCTAACAGTTCAGTATTAAAGTTGAGTTGCGCGCCGCCAGTCATCGTTATAGACATCAAACAAATATTTACTTTCCTTTTTTTTACATAAATAAATAAAATAATAATTTAAATATTTTTAATTTATTTCTATTGCATAACTATTTAATATTTAATGTGTAAACAACTGTTATAAATCAAATGAAATCAAACCATGCAAAATGTAACAAATTATAATAAAAATATTTACTTTCTTTTTTCTACATTTGGGGGCTCAACATATTAGAACCAAGTGAAAAAATAAAACAACAAAAAACGCATAAGTTGGTTTCAATATTATACACTGAACCAAAAATGTACTTTTTTTTTTTTTTGAACAAGTGTATCAGTCGTCGAAACTTCTCGCCAAATATAAGCAAAAGCCAATAGAAGAAAGTGAAAAAACGCATACATTTTTGTACTCGCCATATCTGTTTTACATTTTTTAATCGCTATATCGGTCGTCTATACGCTTGACTTAATATAAACTGTACCGGAGTATAAAAATAAAGCAACAAAAAGAGTTTGCATAAATTTGGTGAACATCCAAAAAAAAAATTTTCGTGTGATTGTTGTCGTTGTCGGCATTGAAAAAAAAAAAAGCCCGTTAGTTGTCGCTTAGTCGCAGCTAAAAATATAGCCATTTAAAAAGTAGTGCTGCAAGAATGCATGGAACTACACATTCGTATTTTACGCGTTTCGCAGCGGGACCAGGTGCAAGGGCAGGCGTAGTAGAAACACAGCCACAAACACTAAATACAGCAGAGGTCGTTAACAAAACGACAAACGAAAAATATTGTAACGACAATAATGAAGTGAACAGAGCGGGAATAAGTCAACATGATAGCGCAGAAGTCGGTGACCAAGCAGCGGCAGAGAACGAAGCCATTGGTGCATTGGATATGTCGAACGACTTAGATGAGAAAGACGAAAGTATAAGAGATTTGGTAAAGCTGCTAACGTTGAAGATGCTTCGAGAAGACGATAACAGCAAAAAAGTAAAAATCTCAGCAGACAGCTTTGCAAAAATAATACCAGCGTATGATGGCAGAAATATTCCTGTGCTACAGTGGCTACAAAACTTTGAAAGCAATGCAGAGGCTTATGGACTTGACGATAAACAAAAATATGTTCAAGCGCGCGGTAAAATGGTGAAAACGGCTCAATTATTTTTAGAATCAGTTTGCGTTAATAATTACCAAAGCCTACGGGAAAAATTAATTAATGAGTTTCATAAGGACTATACTAGTGCGGAATTACATAAAGAACTGAGGGAAATTAAAAAACGTAGCGACGAAAATTTTCATGAATATGTTCTCCGGGTTAAAAAGTTGGCATCACTTGGGTCAGTTGATGATGCGTCGGTAATCCGCTATGCTGTTGATGGTTTGCGCGTTAAACCGGAAATTAAATTCATTTTATATAATTGTAAAACCGTAAAAGAGTTAATTGAACGCCATGAAACATTTGACTACGCGTTTAAAAGTGAGCAGCCAGTGGTAAAAAATCATACTGTGAAAAAAGAACACTGTTTTAATTGTGGTTCTACAGAGCACAAAAGACCAGCTTGTAAAGAGCCTATGAAATGTTTTAGTTGCAATAAAAGTGGCCACCACGCGAAAGCTTGTCCTTCAAAAAATCAAAATAAAGCTGTTAATGTAATATCAGTTTGTAATCGTTTTAAAACTGTTTTTATAAACGGTACCGAGGCAAAGGCCTTAGTAGATACGGGGTCCGACGTATCAATTATAAGAAAGAGTTTTTATGAAAAATCCCTATCAAACGTTTTATTGAAATATTCCGACAAATTACTGTATGGACTCGGTAACGTATCAAATACAGTTGAAGGCAGTTGCTGTTGCAATGTTGTTGTTGATAATCTTAGGTGTGAACAAACGTTTTTGGTCGTTTGTGATAAAAATATAAAATTTGACATTTTACTCGGTTTTGACTTTCTAAACAAATTTAAGGTTGTCTTTGATAAAAATGGGTGTAATTTCAGTAATTTTACTGATGAAAGCCTAGAAAATGAACTGAAAGTGTACAATATAACTGAATATGAGCACGATCTAGTAGTACCAAAGTGTTTTAAAGACGTAATCGTTGAAATTATAAAACATTATAAACCAATAAAAGCGGTTTGTGAATGCCCCATTGTGATGGACATTATTACGGACAATATAAGACCTTTTCGTCAATCGCCAAGCCGCCTTCCGCTAGAGGAGCAAGAGGCGGTGAGAATGCAAGTGAATCAGTGGCTTGAACAAGGTATTGTTAGGCAATCTACCTCAGAATTTGCAAGTAGAGTGGTAGTGGTGAAAAAAAAGGATGGATCATATCGTGTTTGTATAGACTTTAGAAAACTAAACACGATGGTGCTTAAAGACTGTTTTCCACTGCCAATAATAGACGATGTTTTAGAAAAGTTACAAAGAGCTAAATATTTTTGTGTAATGGATCTGGAAAATGGGTTTTTCCATGTCCCAATTAAAGAAACTGTCAAAAAATATACCGCGTTTGTTACAAAAGAAGGCATATTCGAATTTAATTATGCACCTTTTGGATTTTGTAATTCGCCAGCCGTCTTTATACGATACATAAACTACATTTTTCAAAATCTGGTGAATGAAGGTGTCATGGAACTTTATATGGACGATATTATAATCTTCGGTGTTACGGCAGATGAATGCATGAAAAAGTTGCAAAAAGTGATAGTCAAAGCGTCCGAGTACGGCCTTAAAGTAAAATGGCAAAAATGTGCGTTTATGCAAACAAAAATTAATTTTCTCGGGCATGTAATCGAAGGTGGGACAGTGCGACCTGGCAGTGAAAAAACGAGGGCTGTGCAGCAGTTTCCAACACCCAAGAACGTGAAAGATGTGCAATCGTTTCTGGGCTTGACCGGATTTTTTAGAAAGTTCGTACAAGGTTATTCATTAATAGCACGCCCACTTACCGACTTGCTAAAAAAAGACAGTACTTTTAAAATAGGTCAAGTGGAGCTATCGGCGATTAGCGAACTCAAAAAGAAGCTAATATATGAACCGGTACTCAGGTTGTACGATAGAAGAGCGAAAACAGAGTTGCATACTGATGCTTCAAAAGAGGGTTTTGGTGCAGCTTTGATGCAAGTTTTTCAGGGTGAACTGCATCCAGTATACTTTTGGAGCAAAAAAGCAACACCTCAAGAGTCTAGGCTACATAGCTATGTGTTAGAAGTAAAAGCAGCGCATCTCGCAATGCAAAAGTTTCGTCACTACTTACTTGGGGTAGAATTTACATTAATCACGGATTGTGCCGCCTTTAAAAGCACAACGTCGAAAAACGATATCCCAAGAGAAGTTGCACAATGGATTATGAACTTCCAAGATTTTAATTTTAAAGTTGAGCACCGTATAGCACCAAGAATGAGGCATGTCGACAGCCTTAGTCGCATTCCAGTCGCTGATGTATTTGTTATTGCATCAGATGTTACCACCCGTATCAAAAAGGCCCAACAAGAAGATGAGCACTTAAGAGCAGTGCGAGAAATACTTAAAAAACAACAATGCCAAAACTATATTGTAAAAGGCGATTTATTATTCAAATCAGTCGATGGTAACGATTTATTAGTGGTTCCCAGATCGCTGGAAGCTGATATAATTCGTGATGCGCATAAAGTCGGCCATTTCGCTGAACAAAAAACAGTACACGCTATACAGCAAAACTATTTTATACCACATTTACAAAATAAAGTGAGACGTTGCATAGAAAATTGTGTAAAATGCATAATACACAATAAAAAGCTTGGCAAAAAAGAAGGCTTGTTGAATTGCATTGACAAAGGGGATCAACCTCTCGAAACGCTGCACGTAGACCACCTCGGGCCAATGGACGCCACAGCAAAGCAATACAAATACATCCTAGGAATAGTGGATGCTTTTTGTAAATTTACGTGGCTTTTTCCAACAAAAACGACGAATGCTGAAGAAGTGATACGCAGGATGAATGAATGGTCAACAGTATTTGGCAACCCAACACGAATAATCAGCGATAAAGGTTCGGCTTTCACCTCCAACAATTTCAACGATTTTTGTAAGAAAAATGGAATCACCCATGTTGCTATCACTACAGGTGTCGCTCGTGGCAATGGTCAGGTTGAACGCGTCAACCGATCCATTCTGCAAGTGTTGTCAAAACTATCAACTGACGAGCCTGCGAAATGGTACAAATACGTTGGACTAGTACAGAAAGCCATTAATTCTCATTCTCAACAAAACGTTCACCATTCGAAATCATGTTTGGAGTAAAGATGAGGGGTGATATTAGTAACTCCGTGCTGGAGATATTACGCGATGGGCTGATAGATGGGTTTGACGATGAACGGCAAAATTTACGCCGTGACGTAAAGCAGCAAATTGGTAAAGCCCAAGCGCAATACAAGAAAAACTACGATAAACAACGAAAGGAGGCTCCAACATATAAAGTAAACGATGTTGTAGCAATCAAACGTACCCAATTTGTAGCTGGTAAAAAATTAGCTAGCGAATTCCTTGGGACCTACGTTGTCACAAAGGTAAAACGCAACGACCGATATGATGTGAAAAAATCCGAAAATTGTGAAGGTCCGTTTGAGACATCAACATCCGCTGATAATATGAAATTGTGGCGCTATGTTAGTAACTCCGAAGAATTGATGTCATCGGGGTCAGATGACGATGATCAGGATGGCCGAATGTAAACAGTGGTCATTAGCTACCAACAATCGCCAACCGCAGTAGCCAACAACAACCTTATTGTTCTCCGTTTTAAGTCAATGATACGATTTCCAGTCGCCCTTTACTCTCTCTCAGTTGATCCCGTTGTACAAGCAGTTGATACAGTCGTTTCAAGTACCAGTTGACCTAACAGTTCAGTATTAAAGTTGAGTTGCGCGCCGCCAGTCATCGTTGTAGACATCAAACAAATATTTACTTTCCTTTTTTTTACATAAATAAATAAAATAATAATTTAAATATTTTTAATTTATTTCTATTGCATAACTATTTAATATTTAATGTGTAAACAACTGTTATAAATCAAATGAAATCAAACCATGCAAAATGTAACAAATTATAATAAAAAATATATATATATATATATATATATATATATATATATTTAAATATTAGATCAAGGAATATTTAAATATAGTAAGTACATGAACATTCAATGAATAATAGACATTAGCAGGCCGATAGCCTTAGTAGCTAGTGCCTTTGGGCACATTGTAATATTATTATTTATGGTTATATTTCATCCAAATAAATAAATAAATAAATAAATATTAGATAATTTCAGTAGTTTTAGGTTAATTATAAGCAGTGGAACTTCAGACGATGAATTGATTGATTGTTATCTTTTGAATTCCTTTTATATACACATATTCATATACATATGTTGGAACTCTAGTTTAGGATTGAATTTTTGTGCTGAAAATAGCAGATTCTTTATTTTAAATTATTATGGAGAGTTAAAACGACCTCTTATTGATCAACGGTCACAAATAAAAGCGATTTCTGAAGAGTAGACTCTCAGTTACTTAATCTACCTCGAGAGAAATCGAAAACTGAAATATACGATCTTGGAGGGATCAAAGAGTTGGCGTTTCACAGAATAAATCAAAAATACAGATATAGCCAAGATTTAAAAATGTCTACTCAGTGACAACGGCAGCCTCGGCTTTGCCGGCGTTAACAAGTGTATAAGCAGAGAACTCATTCAAACAACAAGATATCGAAGAATGTACTATTGTACAACAAGTCCGACAGATTCGATGTGGTTAGAGGTAGCGACATATTTGGCGACATCTTAGAAATAGGCGTTGTAAAAAAAATTGTGGCATCCTAGGACAATCAACAAAATTAGGTTGGATACTTTCGACGGCTGTAACAGCAACAGCTGGTAATAACAAAATTTTGTCAGCAATCAACAGTTTAGAGTAGTTTTGGCAACTGGAAGAGTTACCAACTGAACCCAAATCATCCACCGAAGGCGAGCTGTGTCTAAAAATTTACGAAGACACACTACTAAGCTAGACGAAGAAGCAAGGATCACTGTTAAGACACCTTTCAAAGAAGACGGCGCCCTAGGAGAATCCAGAAAGAAAGCTGTGGCACGTTTTCTCTCATTGGATAAAAGGATGGCACAAAATGCTAACATGAAAAATGAATACGTTACTTCTTGATATGGCAAGATGCATGATTGTAAGTACTGATTTGAGTGAAACGCTGTGGGCCGAGGCTATATTTGCGTAGCGCATCTACCGATGAAGAAGTAAATGATTTAATAACAAACAGTGATTAAGTGTGTTAGCGCTCTGACGTTGATATCAATTTTTTTTCAAAACCTTATTCTATAAACAAAAAGAATTAATTGGCGATCGTGTCAGGAGCTAGAACAAAAATTATCACCAGGAGCTTGGTGGATCAAAAATAATAAACTTCAAAAAAAAAAAAACTGATTTGATTTACCGCTCGCATTTTACCGCTAATGTTTACCGTTCGCAAAAAGTGTATAAAAAAAAAAACTGTTTCAATAAAGTTTAAGTTACACTTGTACACAGGAATACTTGTTGCGTGTGTTATTTTACAAGGTGTTTTTCGCGCAAAGTCAACGAAGTTGTTATTGTTTTTAAAGAGTGTAGCCTTGCTAAATACAATACCAAATATATTCAGTTGAAGATCGCAACCGCATTATTACGTTTAAATCGCTATTGAGCTTTTCGCCTTGTGTTATCAAATATATTTCGTGTACTCGTACACCGCATCATTGACAAAAACATTTATTAGTGAAATATTACGCCTTTAACATCAGTCAAACTTAGAAGTCACGTATTTTACTTTCAGCTCCGTAGCGAAATTGTACAATTAGAAACAAAGTAGTTTTTTTTCTACGTAGATAAAAGGTAGGGAGTTTCAAAGAAAGATTATTGAACTCATTTTTCAAATTCGCAAGCAAAAATATATTCATTCTTCATTTCCATTATGTTAAAATTCAACCAGCTGAAGGAATTTATCATTTTCCCGCAATTCTTTCTTATCAACCATTGTAGGATTATCTTTGAAATCCAAAAATTACTAAATCCGCATTAATAATACAATCATTTTGGTTCAATCATGGATGCTAGAAAATCTGAAAACGAGGATTAATTCAGATGATTCGACTCGAAGGGCTCTCATTATTGTCTTCGTATATAGTGATATTGTAAACCACATATTTACATACATACATACACGTATACTTACTTACATACATAAATACATACTCTCATAATCATTATATATAAGTTAGCACCGGTTAAGTTATAACCAATAATGTAATTGGGAAACGACCCAGACGCCGAATCAGCAAACCCAATTGGGAATAACATCCGACCGACCCAAAAGCTCGATCAGCAAAAGTAGTTGCATTTAAGCAACAAACATCCGGCATGCGTAGGTTATATTAAGGAAAGATTTAGTAATTAAGCTATGAGTTGTAAGTTGGAAGTAAATGAATAAAGGTCTCTTGACCAATAAAAATTTAATTTTTTTAAATGTCAAATTTTTCGGACGATAATTGGCGCCCGAGTCAAATAAGCTTGGCAGCGTCCCGCGAAAGTCGTTAATAATAAGTGCCGCTCGAAAAAGTTAAAGTGCCACGGAATACTAAGTCACAAAAAAAAAGCCACGAAAAAGCTATAAAGTGCCACGATAAGAAAAAATCAACATAAAGAGGCGTGAAAGGGAACGTGTAACTTCCCTGACAACCCAACGACAAGCCAGACAAAGCCAGCCCGGACAACAACAACAACAACTTCATCATCAGCAAGGAACAAGCTTAGTTCCCCCCAGTATCTAATGAAAAAAGCACACTTGTCGGCACCCGAATGCAGCTGAGATTACTGTAAGAATACATATTTAAGAATCTAATTTAAATAAAATAAAAAAAAAATTAAAAAATTAAACATAGTAGATTACAAAATTTGGTATTTTAGCTAGATTTTTCAATAAAATTAAATATAAAATAAAAAGGAAAAAATGGCTAACCCGAACAATCTTGTTAAGCCACCAGTGCTAATTGCACCCCCAACAGCCGAAGCACCTTCAACCTCAAACCCCTAAATTCCCCAGATTTAGCTACTCTCATTAGGAGAATGATTAATGAAACCTTACAATCAATGGACCCCATCTCATCCAAAATGTCCTTAATTATTAAAGGCCCCCCTCTAATAACAGACCAAACAATAGAGGAACAATTTAGGAACAATATGAATAAAATGGACAAAATTCCTGACGTAGTACGATCACTACGGGAATTCTCAGGAAATGCCTCCGAATTTAGTTCATGGAAGAAGAGCGTTGAACGTATTTTGAGGATATACGGGCCCTCAAAAGGCACTCCTAGGTACTTCGGCATCCTAAATGTGATCCGAAACAAAATTATAGGAAAAGCGGAAATAGCCCTTGAATCGTACAACACCCCTTTGGATTGGACAGCAATCTCCCGCTGTTTAACTACCCATTACGCAGACAAACGCGATATAGGCACTCTGGAATACCAGATGACGTGTCTCATTCAAGGAAGAATGACGAGTAACGAATTCTATCAAAAAGTTTATAGTCATTTATCCCTGATCCTTAATAAAATAGGATGTATGGAAATAGGAGAAGAGGCAGTCCATCTATTAACGGACAACTACCGCGCTAAAGCCCTCGACACCTTTGTCAGAGGACTTTCTGGAGATCTTCCCAGACTCCTAGGCATAAAAGAGCCGAAGAGCCTTCCAGAGGCCCTACAGCTTTGCCTCAAATTGGAAAACCAAAACTTAAGAGCGCAGCATGCAAACAATCAAATTCTAAATCCACAATCAACCCTCAGAAATCAAACCTTTAATTCTTCTATCCCTAGATAACAGCTTCCCACTCCACGATATGTGCAACCTACAAGCTCACAATTCCCCCAAGCAAGATTCTACCCCGAATTAGCTCACATACCTCACCCTCATCAAAACTATAGGCAACAAAATCTTAATCCCTACAGCCCGCAACAAAACCCAAACCAATCCAACCCATACAATAGATACCAACCACAAAATCCCTATTACCAACCAAAAAATCCCTATTACCAACCACAAAATCCCTCCAATCAACCGCAAAACCCCTACAATCAACAACAAAACCACCCCTCTCCACGACCACCTAAACCACCTCAACCTATGGATGTAGACGAAAGCATTAGGACGAAAGCAGTAAACTATACTAACCGTCACAAACCACACGAACCGGGTAAACGCCCACCAAACGTATCTATGATAAATCATCCCCCAGCGAATGTTCAAAGGAACTTTCACATAAATTCCGACGAAATCACAGACGACCAATACTACGAAGAACAATACTATGACCAATATAATAATAGCCAGCCAACAGACTACAATATGGAAAAGGCCCACGACCTGACGGACGTACATTTTTTAGACTAAACAGCTCTTCGTTACCGTACTTCAGATGTAAGACTACTAGTAGATACAGGATCCAACAAAAATTATATATAATGCAATTTAGTAAAAAAAATCAATGAAAAACGAGAACCCTTTCTTCGCTAACTCAGTCGGAGGAAAAATAAAAATTACCCACCACCACACATTTTTAAACCTCTTTATCTTAGAAGATTGCAGACTTAAATTCTTCCTGTTACCCAACCTAAGAACATTCCATGCCATATTAGGAAACGACAGCCTGAAAGAACTTTCGGCAGTCATACACACCAAAGAAAACTTCATGCTTATAGCAAATACAAGAAGAATCTATCGCAGGCAGTATAGGATACAAAACGTAAATACAATACAAATTCGAGACGAACACATGACAACAGTAGGTAAAAACGAAATAGGACAGCTAGTGCAAAAACATCGCAACTTATTCTCAGAACCAAACGAAAAACTCAGTTGTCTGTTGATAGCCGATCGCGTATCACGTACTCTATCCTCTCGCAGTGACAAAAATTTAAAGCCTCACTAGTAATAGCGAAAGCAACAAAATTCTTAAACGCCCCGCGCCTATCGAAGATGTAGACACAATGTCCACATCAAAAACTCGTAAAACTGCTGCGGAAAACCACCGCAATTACTGGACACCTCTCCAGGCGCTTGCCGATAACGATGGCTCCGATTCAGAAGTTGCCATGGAAAGTGAAAAAACTAGTTAATAAGTGATTATATCACCAATAAAAGTTCTAGCTAAAAGTTGCGATTTAATTCATGAAATTCTTGTCAAAAAGGCGATAAATCGATATTGTGTTAAAAAAATTTCAATTGGAACTAAAATAGTCTGCGAAGACATGGAAACTTTTAATGCTATGAAGGTGATTCTCACTAAAAGCAATTGTCAATTCTATACACACGATCAAAAAGAAGACCGCGTGTTTAAAGTAGTGTTGCTGGGGCTCGATAACAAAACCCCGGAGAGTGTTAAAATTGAGCTCTTATCTCTAGGGCTAAAAAGCAAAGAAGTTAAAGTTGTGTCAAGAAAAGATGGAAACTTTGTAGACTATCTCTACATTGTAAGTTTCGAAACTGGCTCTGTAAGACTTAATGACCTTCGAAAAAATGTGAAGTGCATGTTTCGTACAATTATTAAATGGGAATACCAAAAAAGGCTAAAGTCCTTGTATACTTGTACAGTGCAGAAATTGCCAAATGTATGGACACGACGAACGCGGTTGTAACATAACAACAAAATGTATGAATTGTGCTGGTAAACACAAAACAAATGACTGCCAATCACCTGATACAATTCGCTGTGCAAATTGCAACGGTAATCACAAATCATCAGATTCTGCATGTCCAAGCAGAGCTGCTTTTATACAAATTAAAGAGAAACTAAACAAAACACCACGTCATCAAAGCTTTCTGAAGAGATCGTTTGCTTATGATTCAAACCAGTTTCCGCCTTTGTCAATAAGCGCATCAAATGGAAACCCATATAACTCCACTATTAACACAACTCACGCTCGTGCTTGGCCGACACAGGAACAACAAAGCACTATCAAAAGCAATAATTTCAACTCACCAGGTACACATGCAACTACCAATCAACATAGCTCTTCATTATTCTCCGAAGATGTTTTTGCGAAACTAACGATGTAAATGTTAACTAGATTAAGCGAATGCAGCTCTAAAGAGCAACAATTTAGTGTCATAGCTCAATTAGTTATTAAATATTTGTATTCTAAGTAATGTCTGTAGCTTCTCTTAACATAATATTTTGGAACTGTAAAAGTATCCGTAGTAAATATATAGAACTATTCTCTCTGCTTACAAGAGAGAATATAGACATATGTTTGCTCTCAGAGACATGGCTTAACAATCATATTATAGTATCCCACCCGGTTTATCATTGTGTACGGCTCGACCGAGAAGACACAGTGGGAGGTGGAGTTGCAATTTTGATCAAAAAAAGCTTACATTTTATTGAACTGCCAAAAATTAATACTAATGTAATTGAAAACGTCGGAATCGAAATAAGTATGAATGAAAATGTCCGGCTTAAAATATATAGTGTTATTTCCCCGGTGGTCGAAGTACACCCACCACTCGAAATAATTACAAAAGCGACCTGCGTAAATTAACAAATTTCAACGGAAAATTTATTATATGTGGTGATCTAAATAGCAGACAAAACGATTGGGGGTGCTTACGCGCGAATCCATGGAAAAATATACTATCCGATTTTTCTGCCCGTCCCGCTTTTACCATCTCCCATATAACTACACCAACTTACATCCCGAAAACTGTCTCAGCAAATCCGTCAATTCTGGATTTAATTATATCTAATGTTTCTTCGCATATTAATCAACCCATGACGTTGAACGATCTTAGTTCTGATCATCTTCCCATTAAGTTTAGACTCAAAGCTTGTCAATTAGATAAATCAATTTATGACTTTAACCGAACTGATTGGCGGAATTATAAAAGTAATTTAAAGCGCTCACTTCAAAATAGGTCTATGATACTTGCCAATGTGACCAACACAAACCAAATCGATGAAAACATCGAATTTTTAACAACAAATGCATTAAAATCGGCTAGGTTTTCCACTCCTAGAGTCACTCCAAACAAAAGCTATCTTAAGCTCCCGCCCTTTATTATTAATATGATCAAAACCAGAAACCGCCATCGGCGCAACTGGTTAAGGTTTCGACAAATAGAAGACTTTAGGTTAATGAGTAGCTATAATGTACAAATTCGAAATGAAATCTTCAATTTTAAAAACAGAAACTGGAATAAAAAGCTTTCCAAACTAGAAAAATGCTCAAACCCCTTCTGGAATATAACCAAGATTGTGATAAACAAAGCAAAACTGATTCCCCCGATGAAATTCAACAACGATACACTATATTCCAATGTGGATGAAGCTAACGCATTTGCTAGCGAATTTCTTAAACAGCACACGGTTTCAGATAATCTAAGCTCGATAACTCACGAAGCTACGGTCAGCTCTGCCGTTATAGAGTTCGAATCAATGTCCATTCAAATCGAGGATTCGGATTATATTACTTCAGAATATTTGAAGGAGCAAATCCAGAAACTTCGTAAAAAAAGGTGTCGGGCTTGATCTCCTAACAAATGCAATGCTCAAAGAATTTCCCAAATTTGCAATAAATTTTCTAACATTTATATTAAATTCTTGTTTAAAGCATCAGTATTTTCCCAGTGCGTGGAAATCAGCGCGGGTAATACCAATTCAAAAACCAGGTAAACCTAATAATGTTTGTAGCAGCTATCGTCCCATAAGCCTACTTAGTAGTTTGAGTAAAATCTTGGAGCAAATACTAAAGGACAAATTATGGCGTTTCATCAATGAAAATGATGTGATTCCCGGCGAGCAGTTTGGTTTCAGGAAATTCCACAGCACTACACATCACGTAAAGTGCATACATAACCATGTTAAAAGTAATTTTCATTCTAAGAAATCCACTGGCTTAGTGCTACTGGACATTGATAAGGCATTCGATACGGTTTGGCATGACGGCCTGATTTTTAAATTAATCAACTTCAATTGTCCCAAATTTCTTATTAAAATAATTAAAAGTTGCATTTCGGACCGCTATTTTTGTGTCGATATTAAAAAATGATTTTTCAGATCTTGAACGAATTCCAGCCGGAGTACCTCAGGGATCAAAAATTGCTCCAATTTTGTATATCATTTACTGTGCTGATATACCTAAAACAAGTACTTGCAGCTATGCATTCTATGCAGATGATACCGCCATTTACTGCTCACATGTATTTGCCCAAAATATTATGAATGAAGAAATTCCCTGGTGTGATAATGTTAAGTATCTTGGAGTCTATTTGGATCGTAGATTGACCTTTGAGGTACATATTTGTTATGTATTTACTTTTATACTTAATTGTCCATTCACATGGATCACCTTGTTTGTTCTAAGTAGCAATCTGACAGATGACAGATGGGAAATTGAGAGTATACTGGAGAGGCAGCCAACTTCGTTTTTTGGTTCTTTTTCTTTTGCTCTCTTCCGGTGGACATTTTTAGGGATAAGTCACAAAATTGATGTAAAAAATAATAATAAATCTAAATAAAAATTGCGAATCGCGTTGTTTAATAAACCTGAATTAAATATTAAAAATATTATTAATAAAGTTAACATCGCAATCAAAATGTTATACCCTTTAATCAATAGAAAGTCCGATCTAAGTCCTGACAATAAAATAATAATACTAAAAGTAATATTTCATGCAATAATGCTCTATGCCTGTCCTGCATGGGAAATTTGCGCCAAAACCCATATTAAAAAATTACAAGTCTGTCAAAATAAACTTTTGAAAATGATGCTGAAGCTTCCATGATGGTTTTCAACCAAAAAGCTTCACGAAATTTCAAAAGTTAGCCATATCGAAAATCGTATCTCAGTAATAACTGCCAAATTTCAGCTACTATGTGGAAATTCTAGTCACTAAAAATACAATTTAGGTTAAGTTATTCAAAGAAGGTTTTTTCTATTGGTATGTTTTTTCCTTCTATATATTTATATTTACTAATTAATACTTTTTCCCCCTTAATGTACATATTCCAGTAGTAAGGTACTTAGCTACCATCTCTGTTAAATTTATATTTTTAGAATTATTGTACAATTTTTATAAATTTTCATACCTCAATAAATGCATATTACTACTACTACTATAATAATTATCTTCTTCCTGAGAAAACGTTCCATAAATATCCAATATGTGGAAAAGGAAGTTATAAAGCCAGTACAAATCAAAACGAGTCAGGAAGATACGTTGACAGGCATTACTAGTCACACTCCAACATATGTAAGTTTCAATAACTTACCGTTCTATTAATGATCGAGGACGATCATGCTTAAAGGGGGAAGAGTTATCTCGACAGTTTGCAAAAGTTCAACTAGGTTCACTTTTGCCAATGGTCTACACGCGCATCCGCATAACCGCTGACGCTTCAACACAGGTAGCGGAAACAACAGTCAGCAGACAATCGAAGTAAACAACAGTCAGCAGAAAGATCGATTCTGCAATAACAAGAAATAGGGCGCACATGGAAGTGCAACGTGACGTGAGGCCAATAGTAGGTGTAATTTTAAGTTAAGCAAATAATTGTAATTAGTCTTAAGTTTCGATTAATAAAATAAAGTAATGCTTGCGCGGACGACAATCCGCCTGCTTTTAAAAAAATAAAATTCCGTAACTAAAAACTCAACTTATATATTAACATACATACTTACATTAAATAATGTACTTATTTAACATTATATTAACATAGCATAATTATGTTAAGAGAGTGAGTTAGCACTCTATATTTACTTTAATTTATTTAAATACAGTTAGTTTGTTCTAAGCTTCTATTTACTAAGTAAAGCTTATAAATATGGCAATTCAAATAAAAACGAGTTGAATTTTTTAGAGACATCGAAGAAGGTCGTTTCATTAAAATACTTGACTAGCGACGAGGAAAACAAAAGTGAAAGTTTAAAAAGTTTAAAAACAAAAGTATAAAAAATTGTGCAAAATATTTGGTGAAAGATGGACAAGTGGACTAAAAAGTTGTGTGCAAAATAAATGAAATTTTATTAAAAAATCAGGAAGTAGACTTGGAAGTTGTGTGCAAAGTAAATGAAACTTTTTTGAAAGATCAGAAAATTGATTAAAAATTATATGTACATACATACATATGTACATTTAAGTTAACACAGAAGTAGAAGTATACCAGCATTAAGTGTAAATATTGTATGTATGCCTGTGTGTTACCCCAATAACAAACAGACATACTTACATAAATATTCATCAGTGGTTGTTGTAAGCAGGCATTGGATTTTATTGGCATGCGGCGGTGGCTGACCGCCTGAACTAATCAATCAACTGCCATCGTAGAGGTTTACAAGTATGGAATCTTGTGAATTTCACAGAAAAATGCCAAACTCGCATTTGACTGCCAATCTCAGGGTTTGACTGTCAAATAGAAAATCATAATGGCTGCCCGCAAGTTGACAGGCAAACTCGGCGATGCGGACATCGATGGAATGAAAAATTTGCGCAATAAATACAGAGGCAATGGAAGAATTAACAAATAACAGAATGTCGCACCAAAAGCAGAGCAAAGAATCTGACAATGCGAATCAAGATGGAATTAGAGAAATTCAAAATGCGATTTGGGTGGGTAATGAGAGAATGCAAAGTTTTAAAAATCAGGTGATCTCAGCTGTTTTCGAATGTAAACAAATAAAATGGCGGATTCCATACTTGTAAAGCTGTACGATGCAACTGCTGCTGTGATGATCCAACACTTCACTTAAATACTTTTTCTTCACGCCGACGCTTCGAGCATTGTACAGCCTCCATAGTAACATAACTTCTCGTCTATTTCCGCTTCCGGCGAACAGCTGAGATCACCTGATCGTTTTCGTTTCTCATTTCGGTTGTCATTCGTAACTTCGAGCGCTGGGATGCATTAGCATGCATTACATTGTAGAAAAAAAAGTACCTATAACCAAATGACATAAAATGATGCTGAAATCGAAAAAAATAATAATTTATTTCATTATTAAGTACATGGGAAATGTTAAAAGTATTACTTACAAGTTATTTTCATTAATATTTGAATAGTTTATACATTTAATAAGTAATTGTAATATTGAATGAGACCTCTCAAATGCAACCATGCGTAATTATTTTCTTTATTGTATTTCCTCTTATTCGCATTTCAATATGCAGATTTATTGTTTTGTTGATGAAGGTAAATATAGTTTTCATTATTAAACACGCTTATTTACTAATAAACTTTTTCATTTATAGGTAAAGGAAGTGGTGAACTACTAGCCATATTTGATCTACGACGTATACAAAGGATTTTTATTGGGTTATTGTATTTCCTTTTGCATACGTAACAAGATGCAAATTTATTGTTTGGCAGACGAAGGTAAATATAGTTTTCGTTATTACAAACGCTTATTTACAAATAAACTCCTTGATTTATAGATACAGGAACTGCTGTACTCCATGAACTGCTATACGAAAACATATGGAGCACAGTCGCAAGGATAGGATGGCAAGTGCCAATTGATTCTTGTTGAATCTATAATCAATCGTTGTTGCAGCGATTGACAAATAATATTCTGCCACCTAACAAGAAATGTAAATCCCAATATATTTCACGCTTTATTATATTGGGATGTTGATATGCTTATGCATGTCAATTTAGTGTGTCCTAGAAGAAAATACGCGATACTGTGATTTGTGAAAGGTTTGTTACAATTGTGGTAGTACATTTAATGACTTAAATGTAAAATAAATACACAGAAACTTCTACAAAATACATGTTTGAAATCTGCATTTGGCTATGTTTAAACAATGATGTGTGTTGTACACAGTTTTCAGTGAGTTGCGCCTAATAAAATCAGGTTGCTGTATGTATATTCCCGTATAGAATATGCTTCATTTTGCGGAGTTCTAACCCAAGTGAAAAAGCACAAAATTTTGTATGAAATTTGTTTTATTGTTGTAATATTACTGTTATATAATTTAATAAAAGTGTTAAACACATATGTCAATGAAACCAACAAAATATATTTTATTGAATATTGTAGTTGTATTAAATAAAAAGATTTTAATTAGAATGCTATATACCATACATATATATACAGTACAATGTACTTGATTACAACTACGATTTATATAAATTTGTGTATGTGCTCACTTAAGTACACTATACATTATTCAGTTAAACTGAATTTAGTTTTTTATAGCATGGCTCGAAAATAACATTGGTTTTCAACGCCACCTGAGCATAGTATCTAAGTTACCTCAATAAACTAACATTGCACAAACCCGCATTCATCAGTTTCTTAAAATAAAAGTCGTTTTTTAAGCTTGCACTTCAAAGTTTATTTTTCCCTATGTGTTTTCAACTTGAATTTTTTCAATACAAATTTTATATGCAACAAATGTATACCCATAATTTTAAACTAACATATTTCAGTTAATTTTGTTTTTAGACAAATAACTACTTATACATACATAAATAGAATATAAAAGACATTCTGCAATAACAACTTCTGTACATATCATTTTATTCAACAAGGAACATTATTTCTGTGGCAATCTCATTCTCTAAAGTGTACATATACATATATATATATACATGCATATGTATGTATATGCTTGCAAACATTCTTCTCAATGGGGTTTGTGCTGATTACCAATTCCATAATATACATATTTTAATGAATGCTCACTTTTCAAATAGTACTTTAATGGAAATCAATATCAATTTAAATGAAATGGGTAGAATTCTAATTATCTCGCTGAAATCTAAATATTTTGTTTTGCATACTTATACATAATTCTTCATCATTAACAAACAAGCGCAGGGTTGTACCTCCATCGGATCGGTTTTAAAAATTTGGTAAATAACTTTGTAATTATTATTCATACTTTACCAAATTTATGGGAAAAAACGACTGCACATATCTGAGCGAAATCTTTCCAAGAAGTTTTACTAATCTATTGAAAGAAAATATTCTAAATTTGTGTAAACATACCTGTTGTTCTTAAACTATTAACAAAAATTCTTGCAACACAACAACCCTACTTTGAATTCATTGCTTCACGAAGCCCAGGCTGTGATTTACGACACACTGGCTGTTTCACAGCACCCTGGTTTGACAACCGATAACAGGAACCGATTGAAGAAGGAAGTAAAACGGAAAGGGAGTTCGGTTACTATGTAGGCTGTACAATGGCTTCGAGTTAGCCGAAGTAAAATCGTGCGCTCGATGTACCCGAAAGGGTCGTCGCTAAAAAAGTACTTAAGCGCGCATAGTTTTAAGGTCCAGTAAGTAGTGTAAGCAGTGTAATTAGTGAATAATTATTTAAATAAATAAAAGTGCCTAAAATTGTCAAAAAATAAAGTGTTTTATTCGGCGGCAGTCCCAAAATGGAAAACTATACAAGAAGATCAAAAAATTGTCATATTAAACAAAGAGATCAAAAAAAAAAAAACTAAATCCCTTTGGGACTGCCTTGAAATAACTTGTATAAGTACCTAATAAAAAACAAAATTATTAAAATAAAATACATCGACTGACATTTACAAAAGCAAAGCAAAATTTAGTGTGATGCGAAATCACTAGTATTCTGTTTTTTTGATTCTGTGCTAAACATATATATTGGCTGTAATATTCAAAGTAAATAAAAATTAATGTTAGCAGTACACTCTTGCGTAATTTTTTCTGGCATTACTCAAGTCTTTTTGTTCCTGCATGTGTGGGATTGGTGATAATCTCATACAGAGACGATAATTTATATACAGTGACTCACAGTCAAAATAGTCCACCTGTGACCAAGCACCTTCAACTGAAAAAAAGCTGCCAAAAACATTAATACAAAAACATGAAGGTGAATTTTGCATGTTCAATTTATACAAATTATAAATACAAAAAACATTTTTTTAATGCAACGTATTTTTCATAAAAATGAGTTTTTAGCAAAATAAGAAAAAAGTTTATGTCACAGTAAAAATGGTCCACCCTAGTAGAGCTGCGATTAGTAACGGAATTTTTTTAAAAAAAATTTAAATTTTTTTCTGTTTAGTTTAGTTTGCATTCCTACGTTGAAACGAACACGTGTTATAACTAAAATTAAATCATTTAATCTGTAATTTAAAGATGGGACGCCAAACTTCGATTGAGCTGCGAAATTTAATTATTGAGGAACATAAAAATGGAAAATCTCAAAGGGAAATCTCGAAAATGTTTAACAAAGCTAGAACAACAATTGAAGGAATGATTTCCCGGTATAAAAACGAAATACGAGCCACAAATAAGACGAAAATTAGTCCAAAAAAAACTTTTCAGTGAACGTCAAGAGAGGTGGATTATCAGACAAAGCAAGATTGATCCACTTCTGAGTGCACCGAAACTTCGTGATATGGCAGAGAAACAGTTTAAAATAGCTTGTAACGCTGAGACCATTCGGAGAGTACTTCGAAAAGATGGGAGAAATGGCAGAATTGCACGAAAGAAACCGTTTATTAGCAAGAAGAATAAAAACATCCGAATGCAGTTTGCTCACAGCTACATTACAAAAGATTTTTCATTCTGGAAGGAAGTGATATTCACGGACGAAAGCAAATTTAACATTTTCGGGTCAGATGGTAAGGTTAACGTATGGAGAAAACCCAACCAGGAGATGGATCCTAGACATTTGCGTCCAACAGTTAAGCATGGTCACGTCATGGTTTGGGGTGCTTGTTCGGCTGCGGGTGTTGGAAAATTGCACTTTGTCGAAGGGGTATGGACAAATATCAGTATTTGAATATTTTGAAAAATAATCTCGTCCAAAGTGCTGAAATACTGGGAATAAAAGACACGTATCATTTCTACCAGGACAACGACCCCAAACATACGGCTGGAATAGTGAAAGAATGGCTACTGTATCATTGTCCCAGAGTAATTAAAACGCCACCTCAATCACCAGATTTGAATATAATCGATAATTGTTGGCAGAAGTTGGACACTGAAATAAGGAAACATAAGATTTCAAACAAAGATGACTTAAAAAAAGCGCTTTTGGAAGAATGGGATAAAATAAGTCTGGAATATACAATAAAGCTTGTGGAATCCATTCCAAATCGTTTAAAATTAGTTATTCGGCAGAAGGGATATCCCACCAAATATTAGCAAAACGTTTTGAAATACTTTATTTAATATTTGGTCTAGTGGACCATTTTCACTGTGACATGAATTTTTCTCTTATTTTGTTAAATGCTTATTTTTATGAAAAATGTGAATGAACTACACACTTTTTATTTGTTTTTATAATTTGAATAAAATGAATTTATAAAATTTACCCAGATTTTTATGTACTTAAAATAGTTTCACAGATTTTTTTCAGTTGAAGTCACTGTATCGACCATTCTAATGGCGAACACAAGTGTGCTATTGAGCTGTTAACTGTTAATGAAATGATAGAAAACGGAAGGAAGATGTGCCAGCCGCCAAGTGTCCAACATTCATTTACTCAAAGCTTTACCCAAGTTTAATGGGGGACAAAAACTCGTATCGTTCATGGGGTTATCCGTACAAAAGTGATAGGAACAGCAGCCGATATAATTAGCAATCACAACACGAAATTAACCCATTCGCTGCCAAGCCAAAATTATATGAAGTCATTCCCATTGCCATTTATATTTTGAGTGTTATTGTTTACCAAAACCCTGTTGTTTCTTGGTAAGTGCACATATATTATCATACATAATCATTTACAAGCAGAAAACTAAAGACGAGTATACTCGTCGTTGGCAATAGGAAGGCAGAAGGACTCGATATCGTTTTTCGTATTTGCGTACGTTTTAGTAGAACAACAAATAATAAATCATGCAGATGGATAAAACAAAGAAAATGGAATAAAACGACACCTTGCGAAAATTGTCAACACTTAGAAATTCACTATTGTCTATTATTATATATTGGACTTTGTTACAAATCCTATCATGAAGATAATAAGTGATTTAGTTGCTATAAAATTTTGTTATAAATACACGATGAAGTCGATTTTTGCGTGAAAGATCATTCTCTATAAGAAATAAAGTATTATTTTTGTAAAAATTTTATTTGTAGTATTTTTCTAGTTTTTTACATATTTATATTATGTTTGTGGCAAAAAAAAATTTTGCTAATTCAAAAGCCTGCATGTTATAATATATATAAAGTAGGACGAGTAAACTCGTCTTTGGCAGGGTATCCCGCACGAGTATACTCGTCCTTGGCAGCGAATGGGTTAAACCTTTATTCGATTATAAATCGATTGGATTCTTATACGTTTGCGGACCAAAACCTTGCGGACCTTGTTTAGATTTCTAAAATAGAAATTATGATTTAGGAATAAAAATATGCTGTGTGACATTTATAGGCACATACATGAATATTATACATACATACATGCTCAGATAAGAACATTGATATGACAGATGCACATGCAACAACCCTTAAGTGGTATCAAATATCAATGGACTTAGCATGAGAGCATAATGTACTAAAATATAAAATCAGATCATGATTATCATCAGATTATTATGGTAATCTTTCTTATTTTACGTAAATATTTTATGACCATGACATGCTTATGTATTATCTAAATTTATGTAAATATCTTTGTAAAAAATATATAAATAAACGCTCCACGGATTGTGGAGCCAGTTATACGTTTAAAGTGATAAGTGAAGTTGTTTTTCAGCCTCTAGTGCTTAAACAGCCCTTGTATGTGTTATTAGACGAGATCAAAAAAAAAAATTATCAAGGAAGAAAGTTATCCGAATACCATAGTGAAATTAAAAAAAGCACTTTACCTTGCGCTTTCAAAAATCGAAATGTCGCATGAACAAAACGGTGAAGTCATGAAAACATATGATACCAAGAAGATGTTCGTACATTCATTATGGGACATTCAGTGAAACCTTGTACAGCAAAAATCCAAGAGACTTGGAACATGCGCATGCTATTGCCAGCACAATCCTTTCAAACGGGAAAGAGACCCATCCTCACACAACTTCAATCAATACAAGCAGCAGAGGATCAAACAAATACATCAAATTGAGGCGTTTTAGCGCAGGAAAATCATACGGCACCAGGAGAAGAATTATTCAACGCTGTGAAACAGTATAACAGGATGATTCATTCCTCCACAGGATTCAAGGCTGAAGAATTATTTTTCAACAGAGAGAAATACCCTAAGATAAAGGATATTATTTTAAAGAAGAAAACAAGATAAACTGCTGCAATATCACAAAAAGAAAACAGACACTCAATTCCATACAAAAAAAGTGAATTCACATACGTAAAAACCGATAGAAGAAATAAGTTAGCAACGAAATAAATTAAAGATAAAGTAGAAGATCTCAATACTTCTCAAAGAATTCAACTGCCGACAAAAAGTGAAAGCATACCTATGCGACTTAAAAAGGAATGTAAGGACGAAAAGCCAAAATGCTTAATCAACTGGATTGGGTCAGCATAGAAATGAATAGCTACACCAAATGCAAGTGACTGGGACCAACTCTTGCACACGCAGTAAGTACTTTTAAACAACAACACCCAATAGGTGAAATCTTTAAAAACCCTAACGAGTAATTATGGGCTATCAATGGGATTATTGCAAACACAAACCACATCCAACAGCACACCAAACTGAAACAAGTGTCCCATGAACTCTTGAGTAAGATACTAATCCTAAAGGAAGACGTCTACGAATAAGTTTGCTCTGATATTTTCACAGTATCAGCTGACTTCGTCAGATAAATATTTGACAGGTGTATACGTGTATACAACGTACATACATGCTTTTTTTCTATTCTCTGTTTTCAGCTCTCCACCATCATGTCGGCGCCTTCATCAAGCGGGATCGGTAAGTGTTAACTTGTAAGCATATGAGCTAATACCTCAATTTAAGAAAATAAAAATAGTATGCAGGAATAATTAGAGAGAGACACTAAAAATATAGTGACGTTTGGACATGGAAAATTCCAGGGCTGCCGCGTCGGGAACTGGTGTTCCCCCAGGAACCAGCAGAAGAACTGGTAGCTCAGGCTCCAGTCACGGTAGCGGATATAAGAGACTTCAGCCGGTTTCCCGACTGTATCAAAGAGCTACAAGTCTTCGACGGCAATCCAGTTCAGTACGTGTCCTGGTTTCACTCGGTGGAAGTTCATTCATTTCCGACTTAGAGGTCGTGAGAAGCAAACCCCTCTATCGTGCGATATTACAACATATCAGGCAAAAGGTGCAGGGTGCTGCTGATTCCGCTTTAATATCCTACAACATATTTGATAGCAATTGGGCAAAAATCAAGGAATGCTTTTCATTGGATTTCGCAGATAAACGCTTCATCCGTACCCTTGAGCACCAGTTTCTTCAGCTACAACAAGAATTTAATGGAGAGGAAGGCTAAGTGTAGGCTTGAAGGCTCATTCACCATTTGTTGCTTACGCTCTCACCGTTTATTGCTCATTTGCGCCCATTTTTCTTACAGAACCAGTGTTGCCAGATTGCCAGGGCTACTTAGTGCCGATTTGGCTTTATGCCTTGGCCGGCGATGGAGTGTTTACAATATAAATACTCCACAAAATTAAGACGTCAACAAACATAAGACTAAACTTCAAAACGGAAGATGTTCAAAGTGGACATATAACAGTTTTACTGTAGCGTTGATGTGCAATAATCGTACGAACAATCTTTAATGTACATACATATGTATGTATAATTCTTGGATTATATAAATCAAATTAGTGAATTTCCCCAATAACTCTTAGGTTACAAGCTGCAGGAGCTATCGAGCGGCTAAAAACATAGAATGCCAGTGAGCAAAGAAAGCAACAGCAGCTGGCCCTGAACACAAAAAGACACCGTCTGCAGGCAGGTCAATGAACCAGTGGAACAGCTGGTAACGCAACATCAAGTAAGAAAATTATGCAAGAGCTGAATTCAGCGATCATTCAAAGCCGGGTGAAGGCTTCAAGCTCTCTCATGAGCGCCGCAGGGTGAGAAATCATTTTTCTTCTATGCCCGCTAAATCTCCGTGTGAAATCTTCCACCATTTATTTAATAGATATCAGTACAAATAGACAAATAAGAGATAAACTCTGAGTAAGTGATTATCTCTTGTTACAGTCTTTGATGTGCATGCACACATACATGCATCACACGTACATATAACACACTCTAGATATTTAGGAAACGTATTTCTTATCACAGTATTGAGACACATAAGAAATACGAAAATAAGATAATAGGGACGCGCTCCTTATCTGTGACGCGTTACCAATAGTTGTAAGCATGTATGTACATATAAATATTTATGTTCGAGCCTAATTGGCAACCTTGTATATATTAACTTTTTCTAATGGCATTATCTAACATTGGAAGCACTGTCCTTTCAGCTGTCAGACATTGTTTACTTCCTTTTTTCTGTTCATTAAATTCTTCTACAAATGAATGGTCGTGTTTTTTACTAATCCGCGTTAATCGGCAAGTATATATATTTTTCCAACCGCAAACTACTATTTACCGCCAACAAGCTGGTCCTTCGAGCCGGATACCGCATTATTTTCAATAAACAATCAAAAACCCGCATTATTTCCGCAATTTAATAATTTACATCGCTAATACAATGTCTACGCTGAAAGTACGAGACTCCGCATTAAAAGCAATCAAACGCTACTTACAGTCAAGCAAATGTGATCCACTTTCTGTCGATCGCGAAATGATAGCCACCTATTTAGAGATGCTAGAAGAGCAGTGGGCGCGCTTTTGCGTTGCGCAACAAGAAGTGGAGTTAGCGTGTGGTTCGGAGTCTGCAGATGTGGAGGAACAATCGCGTATTCAAGGCGAAGAGTGGTATGCCACAACAAAATCAAACCTTAAGCGCCTTATTTCTGCTGCAAACCCAACGCCTCCACAAATTGCAAATCAATCCGCATACTCTCCGGTCATACACTCTGCAGTACCGCTACCAAAATTGCAATTGCCTTCGTTTAACGGCGATCCCACCGAGTGGGTACCATTTCACGATGCATTTTGCTCACTTGTAAATGCAAATGCTAGTCTTTCTAATGGGCAGAAACTACATTACCTTCGCAACTGTCTTAAGGGTGAAGCATTAGATTTGGTTAGCAGTTTGGCAGTGAGTGACGATAATTACGCTGAAGCATGGGATTTGTTGATCGGGAGGTATAAGGTGATTCGAGTTATTGTGGATAGCCACATTAAGGCCCTGTCGTCAATTGAAAGGGCAACAAAGGATTCGGCTAAAGCCATTAAGCACGTACTTAACCTCACGCTGCAACATGTTGGTGCACTACGCGCACTCAAACGGCCAGTTGAGTTTTGGGACGATTGGCTCGTTCACTTAACAGTATCGAAATTAGCATATGAAACACGCAAGCAATGGGAGTTATCTCTGGTGGTCGATGATCTGCCATCGTTCAATGCGCTTCGGGAATTTCTCGAAACACGTGCCCGCTCTCTAGAGATGGTACCCCCTGCTGCCGCTAGCACAAAAACCACCGCTAAGAATGTTCTCCACACTACTTTCGAATCAAATGACAACACGGTCGATACCGCTAAAAGGCCATCATGTTCATTTTGCGAAAGCGATCACAAAATATACAGCTGCTCGAAGTTTAGTCAACTTACCCCAAAGGCTAAGCTATCCGCTATCAAACAACAAGGTTCATGTTTAAACTGTCTCAGCAAGGGACACATGCTTGACAAATGTCGAAGTACATCATCGTGTCGCATATGTCAGCGACGCCATCACACTATGTTACACGCCAGCTTTAATAGCAATCAATTCACCGCACCTGCTACAAACCTCATTGATAAAAACATCAACGTTTCATCATATTACGCTGACGCCGATCGCATCACCTTATTAGCAACAGCAGAAGTCTTACTACAAGACAGCACTGGCCGTTGGCAACCCGCTCGCGCACTATTAGACAATGGCTCTCAAGCGTCATTCATCACCGAAGCTTGCGTCCAACGTCTGCGACTCCCTAGAACTTCATCATGCACTAGCGTCACAGGTATTGGGTCCCTACAGGGGGGGCGTACAAAGGGTGAAGTTCAGATATGCATATCTCCGCGCTCATTGCAAACAAAGTTTCATGTGAGTACTTTAATTTTATCGAAAATTACTAATGATCTACCTAATTGCGAGGTAACAATACCGTCTTGGCCGCATATTCAAGACATACCATTAGCTGATCCTAACTTTTCAAAACCGGGCTCAGTCGATATCCTCATCGGCATGGACGAAATGGACAAAGTTCTGTTAAATGGTCTTAGAAAGGGTGGATTCGGTATGCCTATGGCTCAAAATACTGCGTTTGGCTGGGTGTTGTTTGGCAACGCATCTGCCTTACAAACCCACCCCGTCTCCGTCTCAACTTACCTCTGCGACACTCAACTAAGCCAACTCGTCAGTCAATTTTGGGAGCTCGAAGAGCTGCAACCGCGTAAACACTATACGCATGAACAAATGCTTTGTGAGAAGCTTTTCGACGAAACAACCGAAAGAGCTACAGACGGTCGCTATATCGTACGACTGCCAGTTAAGCAGGGGATTCCTATCGGTGAATCCAGAGACGCCGCAGTTCGTGCACTACTTCGCATGGAGAAACGATTCGTGGCTAACGCGCAACTCAAACTTGACTACAGCTACTTTATGCAAGAGCTCATTGATCTCGGTCATATGGAGCTGGCTGGCCCAGCTGAAACGCCTACTTACTACATGCCACACCATGCAGTGTTGAAGGATACGAGCTCTACCACCAAGCTAAGGGTGGTATTTAACGCATCGATGAAGACGTCATCTGGGAAATCGCTAAACGACGCTTTGATGGTAGGTCCGCAGCTGCAACAAGACTTGTTTTCCATATTAGTGCGTTTTCGAACGCATCGCTTCGCTATCATCGGCGACATCGAGAAGATGTACAGGCAGGTCTACGTTGCACCACAGGACGTGGATCTACAACGTATAGTTTGGCGTGAACATCCAACAATGCCAATTCGCGACTACCGCCTTCTAAGAGTTACTTACGGGGTAGCTTCCGCATCACACCTTGCAGTAAAATCTTTACATCGAGCAGCACTCGACGCTGGCGACGCCTACAAAGTCGCAGCTAAGGCAATCATTTCTGATTTTTACATGGATGACTTGTTGATAGGCGTAGACACATTTCAAGAACTTGTTGCTCTTCAAAAAGATGTGTCGTTCGTGCTCTCTCAGAATGGCTTCGAGCTTCGTAAATGGGCGACGAATTCTAAACGACTACAACAACAAATACCGCACGTTTCCAAACAAGTGTCTCATCTTTTGGCGGAGGGCAATGAAGTTCGCACGCTAGGGTGCATTTGGCACACAACCAACGACATGCTCTCTATAGCAGTCAATTTGGACGACTTCCCTCACAAACTTACAAAACGCGCCTTTCTATCCGATACCAGTAAAATATTCGACCCGCTCGGATTAGTTGCTCCGTGTACAATACGCTCTAAAATTTGGCTTCAAGAAATTTGGCGCTCGAATGTGGACTGGGACGACTTAGTGCCATCTGAAATAGCCGAAAACTGGGCAACTCATCGCTTTGAACTGACTAAGCTCTCTTCGCTCAACTTGGATCGGTGGTTGGGTACCAGTCTCACTTCAGCTACCGAGTTTCACGTATTCACAGATGCCTCGGAGGTTGCATACGCGGCAGCTCTCTACTGTCGCACTCAAGATCCAAACGGGAATGTGAAGGTCTTACTAGTCGCTGCCAAAACGCGAGTAGCACCGCTTAAAACTACGTCTTTACCGAGGCTGGAGCTTTGCGCTGCTCACCTAGGTGCGAAATTAGTACGCCAAGTTCAATCAAGTCTCGACGGCAAAATGGGAAGGTTGTACGCATGGACTGACTCCATGGTTGCATTGGCTTGGTTACAAGGAGCTCCAAGCCGCTGGTCTACATTCGTCGCAAACCGCGTATCCAACGTACAAGAGGTATTATCACCGAAAACTTGGAGACATGTATCGTCAGAGCACAATCCTGCTGACTGCGCCTCGAGAGGAATCTCAGCTTCGCAACTTTTATTACATCCACTTTGGTGGAATGGACCTATCTGGCTTCGCGAAAACAATAGCAGTTGGGTTCATCCACTCCCCGAACACACTACTGATATGGAGCTAAAGTCAATCAAAAAGGCAGCTCACTTAACGCAAACCGCTGAGGAATGGGATCTACTATCTCGTTATCACTCATACAACAAGCTGAAACGGGTGACTGCATATTTGACCCGTTTCGCTAACAACTCACGCATCAACGCTGGGGGCCGTGCTACAGGCATTTTAACCTGCGTCGAACTTCACAAGGCAGAATTAGTCTTGGTAAGATACACTCAGTCTAACGCTTTCGAACAAGAAATTTATAATTGCAGATTGAATAAGCCAGTTTCGGTGCGGAGTAGCCTCGTACGCCTCCATCCATTCCTAGATCCCCAAGGTGTCCTACGAACAGGGGGCCGCATAAAAAACTCGAACTGTGCATTCAACGTCAAACACCCTATAATACTACCAAGGAATTCATCCCTTGCTAAAATCATCGCTGCAGAAATACACATAACAACATTGCATTCTGGACCACAGATTATGCAAGCCGCTTTACAACGTCGGTTTTGGGTACCGGGCATTCGAAATCTCATCAGAAAGATATACCGCCATTGCGTACGGTGCAAACGACTAAACCGCCAACCACTTCGTCAGATCATGTCCGATCTTCCACCAAGTCGTGTCACATGCGCTCGCAGCTTTCTACATAGCGCAGTTGACTTCGCAGGTCCATACAATATCAAGTTTTCACAAGGCAGAGGCGCCAAGACTATAAAGGCGTACATCTGCTCGTTTATTTGTATGAGCACGGGAGCAATGCACTTGGAACTGGCAAGTGACCTATCATCGATAAGTTTCATTGCGGCCTTCAAGCGATTTACAAACCGTCGAGGGTACTGCCAACACATGTACTCGGATAACGGAACAAATTTCGTCGGTGCCGAGAGGGAGTTGCGCGCGGCCTACGAACGATGTATCCGAGATGAGAAACTAACCGCTTACTTCGCTGATGCTCAGACTACTTGGCACTTTAATCCACCCAGCGCTCCTCATATGGGCGGTTTTTGGGAAGCTGGCGTAAAGCGGATCAAATATCACCTTAAGCGAGCGTTGGACTCTACCCTTCTAACGTATGAAGAATTTTCGACTGTACTCACCGAAGTCGAAGCCTGCGTAAACTCGCGCCCTATATGTTCAATACCTAGCGATGTTGATGACTTCGAGGTTCTTACACCAGGACATTTCACCATTGGTGAACCGCTAAAGGGGCTACCTGACCCTGACATGGAAGTATATAAAGGTACACTTTTTCAACGCTGGCAAGTCATTACATCAATTAGACAACACTTTTGGAAACGTTGGCGCGACGAGTATCTCGTCAACTTGCAACAACGAACAAAGTGGCATAGATCAACGCAAAACCTAAAGAAAGATGACATCGTAGTGGTTCACGATAATAACGCGCCCCCTACTAAATGGAAACTGGGACGTGTACTCGACACCCATCCTGGGAAAGATGATTATGTTCGCGTAGTGAAGTTGAGAACACCAGAAGGGGAATTCCTACGACCTATTGCTAAATTATCGCTGCTGCCTACGAAGTCTGATATATTTTCAAATTAATCAAACATTTCATTAGCTTATTATATTTATTGTAATTTTGAACAGTTGTTCAAGGCGGCCGGCATGTTCGAGCCTAATTGGCAACCTTGTATATATTAACTTTTTCTAATGGCATTATCTAACATTGGAAGCACTGTCCTTTCAGCTGTCAGACATTGTTTACTTCCTTTTTTCTGTTCATTAAATTCTTCTACAAATGAATGGTCGTGTTTTTTACTAATCCGCGTTAATCGGCAAGTATATATATTTTCCCACCCGCAAACTACTATTTACCGCCAACATATAACACACTCTAGATATTTAGGAAACGTATTTCTTATCACAGTATTGAGACACATAAGAAATACGAAAATAAGATAATAGGGACGCGCTCCTTATCTGTGACGCGTTACCAATAGTTGTAAGCATGTATGTACATATAAACATTTACGTATGTATATTTACACACTGGACGAACTGCGTTCGTTCAGATAGAGATAAGAATAGGTTAATTTGCCATAAATAAAGGGCTCCGTACAACGGAGCAACAGTGTTCTTTAGTAATCAAAGCTATTGAGTTCTTTCTATTCAACACTCAGCTTTTGTCACATCTGCCTTACCCACCATATCTCTGCTCTGATATTCTTCACAGTATCAGCTGACTTCGTCAGATAAATATTTGACAGGTGTATACGTGTATACAACGTAAGTGCATGCTAGCGCCTTCATCAACCGATATCGGTAAGTGTTAACTTGTAAGCATATGAGCTAAAAGCTCAACTTAAGAACATAAAAATGGTATGAAGGAAAAATAATTAGAGTGAGACACTAAAAAGATAGTGACAATAGTTTAAATATCGCTGATAATTATATATTAACATATGGAAGATTTTTAAAGTGAACATATAACAGTTTTACTGCTGCGTTGATGTACAATAATCGTACGAGCAAACGATCTTTGATTTACACAAAAGTATGTAGATACATATGTAAGTATAATTACTAAAAAAATAATAATAATAATATCAAGGATCATTTGAATGATTTTTGTTTAGACCTTCGGGCTAAATCCCACATTCTAACACACCACCCTAATCTAAATGCTCCGTGTTGTACACAAATTGTGTTACACACTCATACATGCACATATGCACTACCATGTTCATATGAAAAACCGCACTTTTCCTGGTAGTGCATTTATTGTTGCATTTCCCCTTTCAAAATGGAAATAACTAACCGATTTGAGGGTTAGTGGAACTTTCTCGCATTTTCACTTTCTTCTTGTCATCTCCGCCGCCACACCGCAATTTTAAGGTATAATCAATTTATATTTAATTAATATATTATACTTTATCATACACTAATTCACTAAATTAGTTTTTTAAAAGATTATAAATAAATCTAATTCAAAAAAAACTAATTCATTTCCTTTTTTTAATTTCCTTGAATTTACGCGAGCAAAACCACTGGAGTATATATCATATTATACACTTCAATGGGTTTTCAATTTTTTTGGTGGCTATGATCAAATGATATTCAGTAAATAAAAATTTAAGGTTTATGAAAATTTATTTGTTATGGCGATCTGGCACCCGCGAAATAGTTCCAGTCAGCTGTCTTTGTTTTTCTTTTACAACACATAAAAACCAAACGCCAAACAGAACAAAAGTGGGCGGTAAAAAGTTTGAGGGAGAAGAAGAAGAAAAACAATTTATAAATTCAAGAAAATTTAAGAGTTTGTGAATTGAAAAAAAAAGTGAGAAAGAAACAAATAAAACCAAGTACATTGAAGTTTAAGTGAGAATACGTCAGTGGTATTTTTTTTAAATTATTTGCGGTGTGGGCGTAGTTCCCATTGAAGGGGTTAGGTGGGTTTGAAAATTTAAAAAAAAAATCAATTTTTTTGTCTTATTAAATTATAGAATATGTTCGAAATATTCTCCTAAAATTTCAAATCAATCGGAGTAAAATTCTGAGAGATAGATCCTTTGGAAGAAAGACGCAGGTGAGGTAGCGGAGCAAGTAGTAGAAATAAATGGATAGCGCGTGACATGTAAGCGTCAGCCATGATCAACAACAACATCACATTGAGCATCAAGTTATCACAGTTGAACTACTTGCGATATTGCAAGACAGCGTCAGCTGCTTGGAGCTAAGTGAGATGTACCAGTCAAGTGGTCCGGTAATGAAGGAAGGTTTCAGCAAATCGCACATTGGTGGAGATGGCAAGGAGTTTGCTGGTAAATTCAGGTATGTGTCAGGCGCTATGGACAGAGGCACTGGCGAACAGTTAAGCATTTGCAGAATCGTTTAACAACAAGGGCGTTGGTGAATAAAACGCCATACGGGGCACGGTTTGGTAAGAAACCAAAGGGTTGCGTACGTAGTGGCGTTAGATAAAACTCCGCATAAGAAGTTTAAAGCAGTATCGAATGATTGGATATTCGTTGGTATCAAAGGGGTACAGGCTGTATGATAGTTATATACGGTAGGTCGTAGAGAAGTGTGACGTGATATTTGATGAGTCAAATTGCATGGAAACAATATGCAGGCATCAAGTAGCGTTAACATTGGCGACGAAAGTACAGCAGAAATTTCAATTCGTGGACTTTGGTGGAGTTATCACAGGGACAATCGATAGGTGGTTGCTAGCGGGTTACTTGCTCAAAATATATTTTTTTATCATTTTGTTTACGCGGTGTCTGAACCGGGGGCTCAACCGGTATTCAAGCCATTCCTAATGCTAAATGTAAAAAGGGTAGGAAAGGAGATATATATTATTCCTATTGTTAGGTTAGCCCGGTTCGCCGTTCCCATATTTTTGTTACAAATAGGGAAGGTAACATGAAAACTTTATTAGATTTCATAGACGTTTTATTTTTCATAAAGCACTTTGTGAGTGCAACACAAATGTATATTCCAAAAGTATTTCATAAATAGATTCTAATATTCTATGAATTGACATTATGCGCACGGTAGAATGTCCAGACAGTAAGAAGTTTGTCTAGCTGGAGGATGAAGACGAATATATAAGATATTTCCGTTTGGTGTTTAAAACTTGTGTAACTTTACATTTTTCATTAAAATGCCGCGTAGCTAGATGTCGGGAATCTATTATAATTATTGTTAATAAATATATATGTTTATAGGTATAATATAACTTTATTCATCCCACTTTTGCACTTGTTAAAATTTTTGATTTTGAGTAAGATTTTTATTTGGTGCTTGTGAAAATATTTTTTTCATTCTTCAAGAAATTTTCGAGCTTTAAGCACTATTTTCAAAAAAGTTGAAATAAAAAATTATATGACCACAATTTTGGCGCTCCTGCCAGAGGAGATATTGAATTAAAATTAAATAAATCGAAAATTTCAAGGAGGTAACAGCCCCAGAAAGTCATTTGTCTTTGTCGCATCGTGCTCCAACGTGAGAAAGAAGAAGGAATATTGCCAAATTTAATAAATTACAATAACAACAACAAAATTTGAAATAATAAAATTATATGACCACATTGTTTTATGATCGCACTAGATTAATAAACTCTTTTTTTTTTAAGATTGCTAAAATGGTTGGAATCATGGTTATAGTGGCGCGCCAATTTCGACTCCCCACCTTCATCAGTTGTTAACTTTTTGAATTTTAATTTTTTTTTTCACTTTTTTCATATACTATGTATGTATGTATGGACACAGTTTTTCTATATTTTAATATTAAAAGTAAAAAAATAATAGTAAAGTTTGATTAATGAAGTCTGTTGGGTCAACTTATCAGACACCCTGTTTAATATCACAGCTGCCGAGGGTCAATAACATTTAAGAATCATTTACTTCAAATTCAATCATTTTCTTTACATTTGCTAATTTACCTAACTGTCGCATTAATATGTCTAATATGAGAGCATGCACTCAATCATACAAACATACATGTACTTATGTATTACCTAAAACACCTGATGCGTTATTTGTATACACACACGCATGTATGCTTACATATGTACAAATGCTAAGACAATAGCGAGAGTTTGTCACCTGCTTTGCATCTTCTTTCGCTTGTCTATCGCAATGAACATACATATGTACATACAAACACTTTATAATTTTAAGCACAACTTGAATTGTTATATCTTTTTGAAATATTGAAATCATTAAAACAGTCAATCTATTGTCGACCACCAAGAGGACGTGTTTTATTTGCGCGAGGTTTTTCTTTTCTTGCCCCTTTAATTGCACAGCCCCATTTAAATTTTACTCAGTTGTTTTTGTATCTAAGTCGCGGTTAGCAAAAACTATTTCTGACCCTACAAAGTCATTTCATATAAATAATTGCAGTTAGTTATCTAGACTCGTGATTAATCATTTCAGCGGTTGCTTTCACTGATTTTCAATTACTTGCTTCTATCTTTATTATTTGTTTTTATATTTGTAAAACTTTTGATCTTTTATAAATCTGTTAAAAAAAGTCAGCAAACATGGAATATTAAATCAATTCGATTCGTATCAAAAACGAGTTACGAAATTTTAAATACCATGATGATACAGTGGCTCACAGCTTATTTCACGCAGATTAAACTTATCAGCTTATATTGCCATAAAATGGAAAATAGTTACAATTTACACAGTCGCCGACTATCATTCAAAGCGTTCAGACGTTGTTTTTCTCAGTGAATAGTAGTGACACTTGCTATTGTGTTAATAGTTCCGTTAATTTTCTTATTTACTTTTCATCGCATTCTTACCTTTTATTATATTGTTTCTCTATACGCACGTGTAAATTAACTTTACATTTGCATAAATATAACCAAGAAAATGTCGCCGGGGCCTCCGGATAGGTCACCAAATCGCTTTTCCTTGTTAAGTGATTATGGAGACCACCCAAACAGGAAGAAACTAAAAACCAATACTAAACAAGATTTCCCAAAACTTCGTCAAAAGTTCTCATCCTATAACCCCAAATTCTTATTAATATCCTCTGCTGACGATAGTAAGCCACTTTCCCAGGTGAGCCCATTCGCAATCAAAAAATCCATCGAAGCTATATCTACTGAAATAGACTCAGTTACTCAACTCCGAGACGGTAACATACTTGTCTTGGTGCGCAGTGCTCAGATTGCTGATAGGTTTCTAAAAGCTAAATCTCTTTCCAACCTTTGCTCAATTAAAGCAAAATTACACAACACCTTAAAGGCGTAATCTACGCCCCTTGCCTTAAATTCGTCGAAGAAGAAGAAATAATCCGGGAAATGAAAGATCAAAAAATCACAGGTGTATACAAATTCACGAGTAAAGTGGGAGACAAATAAGTTTACCTTGGCCAAATGGTTTTAACCTTTGATCTTTATCGGCTCCCTGAAACCGTGGAAGTGGCTTGGTACAAAGTCAAGGTACAACCTTACATCCCAAGCCCAATGCGGTGTAGGGACTGCCAGAAACTAGGTCATACAAAAAAAAGGTGTACTAACAGCCCAAAATTCATCGAAGCCAGGGAAATCCTTAAGATAAAAACCTTGGACAAATGCAGTATGTGCGAAGCGCGCCTTTAATATAAAAATAGTTTGCCATTTTCCCAACGACTAGCTTCCTACGCCAGCGCTACAAAAACTGGCACATCCACCAACACTGATTTCGCAAGTTCAAATAATAAAACGCATGCTGAAAAAACAAATCTACCGATTCCAATGTATCAACACAAAACACCCACATTATTAAACAGAATCCAACTAATTTATCCGAAAAACCATCAAGCTCAAGCAATTACAACAAACAAAGCTCTACCATTTCCTCTTCTGAAATTTTTTCACTTCAAGAAAATGATAAACCAACTACACGAAATAGCCCAACATCTGAATCAAACCCTACGCCACAATTATCACCAATACCCGTTTTTACTCAAAATCTATTAAAAAATAACGACTACTTTCTCAAAAACATTGAAAACATTAATAAACCCCTCTCGATGGATTATTCCATCGATGATCTATAAACCCAAGCTATGGGTCAATATTTACAGCTGAAGCGCTAGCGATCTACAGCGCGTTAAAATCAGCTGTGAGAACTGAAGAAAAAACAATTATTTGCTCAGACAGCATGTCCACAATATCCAGTGTTTTAAACACTGCAAGCAAATCGCCTCTCATCTCCGATATACGAAGTTTGCTCATCGATAACCAATCCAAAATAAAACTCATGTGGGTTCCGGGCCATTCAGGTATTAAGGGCAATGAACTTGCGGACCAAAAAGCGAAAGATGCCGGGAAGCAGCCACTACATGTTTTTGATAACATAGCGAGCAAGGATATGTTCAACCTAATAAACAAGTATTTCGGACTCCAACGAATCTCTGAATGGAGTACTTCTCAGCACCAATATGCCGAATACAATACCACTGCCGCCAGACCTGTTTATCCCGCAAATTGTCGTACAGGGGACATTACTGCTTTTGTACGCCTTCGCATAGGACATACAATTGCTACACATTCGCATCTACTATGTGGATCGATGCCAGCACCTTGCCCATTTTGTACAACTACGCCTCTAACAACGAAACACTTACTTGATAACTGCGAACACTCAAAGGCTACTAGAGAAATGATTTTTACCAACGGGAGCCCGTCTGATTTGTTGAAATCTGTCACCCAGAACAATGTCGAAAAAATTGCAGAGTATCTGATCAGAGCTGATATAAGAAAAATTATTTAATCTAAAACATATTCTATCCTAATAATTCCATTATCAATTGATGTACATCCACTTATATTCTCATTTTTAATATCATCTATTAATATATGTTGTAATATTATTAATCAAACACTCAATTAACATTAATTTAGTTTATTAAACCATATGTTAAGTAAAGTGCGAGCCGAATAGAATAGCAATTTTATTGTTATTTTTCATTTAATAAAATTAAAAAAATTAAAAATAAAAATTAAAAATTACAATTTAAGGAAAAAAGTTGTTGCATATATATTCCGCAATGCTTTAGTAATAAAGCAAGCAAGGTAAAACTCGTAGGCCATTTTTTTTAATCCCAACGGTCACCTCCTCCCGCCCAACCGACACGAGGGGCGCTATCCGCATAACGTACGGAATTTGCCGAGTCATGAAAGCAAGAGTTTGTTAAGCGTCTTACATCTACAAAGGCAATGCTGCGTCCCAGAAATTTTGCTCACAGCTTATTTCATCCACTCACTTGTCTATGTTGTAGCGGAAGCCAGTTGCGTTTGTAACGGTAGTAGGTAGTAGGCTTTTCTAATTCTTACAACTGATATTCAGTAATAGTTTGAGGCCAGGTTTAGTGTGTTTTTGAGTTATCACATATTAATTACAGTTAAATGGGCCGCCGTACAACAATCGAACAGCGAGAATTGCTCATAAATCATTTCAAAATGGAAAATCGCGGCGAAAATTTGCTGAAATAGTTAATTTAAATAGTGCTGCAGAGTAAAATATAATTGAAAATCGTATGCAAAATGAGAGCCGAAATGAACCAAATAAAATTTTCAATGAACGTGACGACCGTGGGATTAAAAAAAATCCCAGACTATCAGCTGCAAAATTAACCACAGAGGTTCAGGAGTAATTAGCTAAATAATTTTTTGCTGAAACTACGGCTACTGCGGGGGTACGAAAAAAAAAGCTGAGTTGCCAGGGAGCTGCAAACTAAAGGTTTTGCATGAAATAAGCTGTGATACGAAATTTGTTAAAGTTTCCATTTTTTGGGTAATAAATTGTTAATTAATAACAAAAAAAATAATAAATGGCGTATCTTGTATGAACTATTCATTCATATCAACAAATGGGAGTTTGAATTATTTCGATATATGTTTTTACTGTCAATTTATAGCATTTCGAGTTTTACAATTGAACGTGCATGAAGTAAGCTGTGAGCCACTGTACATTAACTAGGATTAACCAAATTTATCATGGAGGTATAAAATATTGATTCTCATGGATTTTAAATAAACTGATGGTTTTAGAAAATATGCTCAACAATATTAAAGGAAGTGAGATATGCACCTGACTGAGCTATCCACATTCCCGAATCCTTCACAGTTTCCATTTTTTCACGACGTGCGATTCATGATTCCTGAGTTCCACTTGGCTACTACGTAATTTCGAAGTATATTCTAAACGGATTCAGTATCACACTCTCGCGATATATACGAAAATCGAAACTACAATGGATTAAAGAATAGATGTGACGGACAGCCTAATTAAATAAATATTAAAAAATAAAAATAATAATTAAAAAAATGAATATTTTTTGCCCACGTTTCGCGTGTACAATGGAACTTTAAAAACAATTGTTCTAAAAAAAAAATTACAAATTTTAAGTCTTGCACTTTAAAAGCCAATTTTAACCCAATCATAAGTTCAACTTTTAACTTTAAATGATTAAACTGGAAATGATTAAATTAACTGAAATACGCGTGGGCCTGAGACAAGCGGCAGCAATTGTCCGTATTTCACATTTTCTTTTTCTTTCGCTAAACTTTTGGAAAAATCATAAAATTTGCTAATATTTGAGACAGAACCTAACCTCAGAAGTACCACTTCTAAAAGTACTTCTTTTCTAACATATTTGGTTTCTTTTTAGTTTTTTTGTGTGTTTTTTTTTTCTATTCTTTTTTTGTTTTTTCTTTTCTTTTTTTGGTTTTTTTTTTGTTTTTTTCTTTTTTGCTTCAATATACATACACTCATACACTAGAACTAAAAGTAAGGTAATTGCATAATCAATTTAAATCTCACACGATTGTAAAGTAATATTATTTATGTACATTTATAAATTTATTAGGTATAAGGTATGTGTGTGTGGGGGAAAGGAAAAAATACTTTCTTCTCTGAATGTGGTTTTAGTGTTTGTGTGTTTGTACATTGTCTAATTGTAAAAATATTGTTCATTAAAACCTACCACATTTGTATCCATATTTATATCCTGCATATCATTTATCTCTTCCCCACCCAGTCCCACGCCAACAGCTGCTTCAACATTTCCATCAGCGCCAATATTAACATCACCGTTGTTCGCCGAACGCATATCCTTCGTTAGACTATTGGGCGGATTTTCTAAATAAAGCGCATTTGGGCAATATTAACTTCCCGGATCGTTGTATATTGCCCGCTGTGCATGCCGGTATTGCGCGTGCATTTGTGCAGCGCTTGCCATATTCGGTATAAATCAGACTTTGGTGGCGCAATGGCCGGATTTGTTACTGTGGTGGGTAGTAGTGTAGGTTGTGTTGGTACGACACCTAAAGCGGCCAGACTATCGCCCAAAGTCGGTCGATAACCTCAAGCATCACTTGCTGTATCGCCTGCTATATAACCGGTTGCGATTAGTTGTTCGGGCGTTGTTTTTGTTGACGTTATGTCAATTTGTTGGCCAGAATTTTCTGCCAAGAGTGCAGCAGGACCTGCGGATGATGGTTTTTCAAGTGGTGATATGATGGGTGTTTGGTTAAGTAACGCATTTGTGGCGTTTGTAGGTGCAGGCCGTGTGCATGGAGGTGAAAGTGGTGGTTGTGTTATGGGTTGCTGAATTATATAATTAGAGTCGACAGATTCTAAAATTTGAATCCCTTGTGAAGTGTCTATTCGTAGCATTGTCATGTCATTGGGATCTAGTTCTTCATCTGTTTGCATTTGTTGTAACAATAATTGTTGCTCCAATTGTTGTTGCTCTTCCAACTGCTGTTGCTCCACTAATTGTTGTTTTTCCCAAATCTGTTGCAGTTGTCGGAATTTTTCTTCAAAACCCTCATCTTGCTGTATTGAATCCATCATTTCTCGCGTTAGATGGATGACATTTCCAGATTCGTCTTGCAAATCGAGCGCATTTTCCGTACAACGCATAACCTCAAAAAATTGTGGGTAACCCATACTTAATTGCTCTGTACCAATTTGTATGTGGATTGTTTGTCCTCTTTACAACTTGAGGCGCCGGTGTCAGTTCTACTGTTTTGTCTGCATCTGGTGTCAGTATAGGATGTCCTATAAGCACTTTCTTTGGTATAGGTCTTAATTGCTGGTCACAGACGGTGTAGTAATAAGGCTGAGCAACAATCGGCACCCATTCATCGCCCACTCGTCGACATAATAGCAAAGTTTCAGGATAACCTGGCACTGCTTTTGATGGCACCGCCATTACCGGAGTAAGCTGGAAAATTAAATGAAGAAAATGAGGTTTCAATTAGATGTAGAAAAAATTGTATGTGAAATAATGTAACCATACGTTTCAAAAAGAAATTCGTAATTGGCATTAGGTCATCTGACATATTTACCGGCTCAATTTCGCTTTAATGCACCAATGCTAGTTTTAGCCAAAATAATGCACCAAATTTAATGAAATTTACACAAAGTAGTTGTTGTAATTGTTATTTACGCTTATTTGGAACAATTTATTTATTAATATTGTTAAATTATTAATAATTTGCTGTTAAGCTATTCACACATATATCAGTAAATTTTCACATAACACGCGTACAAATGTTTCATATATGTTGTAATAAAGATACTTTTATATGTTCACATGCGATTACAAGTGTTATTTATATTCTTATTTTAATTTGTTAAGTAGAAAAATCAAATTTTATATTTGTATATTTTTATCGACACGAATTGCAATAGAAATGCCCGACAATAACAATAAATGGGTGTTGCCATACAGCATAAAAATAAAAATACTTGACCATACAGGGTGGTATGTGCAAACTCACAATTTTATTAAAGCATATTGTTACGATCTTGCTGAATCAACCTCGATGATTTCCCAAATCCTTTGGGTACGACCTCTGGATTGTTAAATAAAATCGCCAACTTAATTTGCAGTCTCTTTATTTATAGAGACTTAATTAATGTCCTTTTAATTATTCGGTAATTCACAATTCAATTACAATTTACGTTACTATTTACAATCACTTGTATACAACTTTCACAATGTACTGTTTTTATTACTTTACTGTAATGTAATCTCCACGAGTTTAATTCACAACTGATTACTTTTGCAGTCGTATGTCGTCCTTACATACTTGTTTGCTGCTTGAAAACGAAACCCCCCGGAATAATCTCGTCGTTACGATAATCGTCTCGGTTACGATAATCGTCTCGTTTACGCTCTAGAAGATGCCAGTTGTCGGCTCCACAATATTGTGGCGAAAATGCGAAGCGAATGACAGATGAAAGAGAGGAGCCGACAACTGGCACGTTCTAGAGCGTAAACGAAGCGATTATCGTAAACGACGATTATCGCAAACGACGATTATCGTAAGCGAGAGGTTTATCGTAAACAACGCGATTATTCTAGACGGTTGGTTGCAAGCAACCGGGAGTTATATATAAGGGCGACACACGACTGCAAGAGTAATAAGTTGTTAATTACATTCGTGGATATTACATTAAAGTAAAGTAATAAAAAATGTACATTGTGAAAGTTGTATACAAGTGATTGTAAATATTAACGTAAATTGTAATTGAATTGTGAATTACCGAATAATTAAATACACATTAATTAAATTCTTTATAAATAAAGAGACTGCAAATTAAGTTGGCGATTTTATTTAACAATCCAGAGGTCGTACCCGAAGGATTTGGGAAATCATCGAGGTTAATCAGGAAGATCGTAACAATTGGTGTCAGAAGTGGGATTGTTAAATAAATTCCAAAGGATAATTATTTAAAAATGGTGAAGATTCAAGATTTGACGATACCTCCTCTCAAGAAGGAGTTGGCAAAGCGAGGATTGTCTACAACAGGAAATAAGGCAGAGCTGCAATCGAGACTGCGAGAAGCAATGGAAGTCGAAGGCACCGACTTGAACCAGTACGAATTCCGTCGCGAGGATGAAGATGTATCCCTGAAGGATGTTGACAAAGAGGAGGTTAGTGATTCTGCAAAGGAGTTGGAGCAGCCATCAAGTAAGATTCAAGAAAATGCTCCTGACTCATCTACCGGTATGGGCGTGAACATGCTGTTGGCTGCAATTTCACAAATCAATGACAACATGTCACAAAAGATGGATGCACAGGATGCCCGTAATTCACAAAATATATCTGCACTTAATGCCAGCATTACATCACAAATGGTTGAACAGAGGGAGCAGATATCATCCTTAGAAGGAACAGTAGCGGAAATACAACAAAACCTGGTGAGAGACAATGCAGAATTTAAGGAAAGACAGGATCTAATTGAGACCAAAGTGAACAAATTGGAAGGTCGGCAAGAAAACATAGAAGAGTTAATTGAAGCCAAAGTCAAAACATTGGAAGGTCGTTTCCGGGATTTGCGGTTTTGACGGTAAAATTCCCTTCCAAGTCTTCAAGCTCCACTTTGAAAAGAGGGCAGAAACGAATAACTAGAGCATGGAGGAAAAATCCGCTGCACTATTCGTTGCGTTGGAAGGACCTGCGGCAGAACTTTTGCAAAGTATAGCCGAACATGAGAGAAATGATTACGACGGATTGATGTGAGCCCTGGAAAGACGCTATGGTAACGAACACAGGAGATAAATTTACCTAGAAAAGCGCGACCAAAAACCCAACGAATCTCTACAGGAATATGCTTCGGAAATTGAGAGATTGGCTCATTTAGCCATCGGAGACGCATCAGGTGAGCATCTTGAAAGGGTGAAAATACAAAAATTCATCAGCGGCATAAAAGACGTTTACACCAAGCGAGAGACATATGCGAATCCAAAGTTAACATTCGCTGAAACAGTGGCGTATGCTCAAACACGTGAAACGGCGGCACTCATAAGCAGACCAGCATACAAAGTCAATAAAGTGGAGGTTGAAACAGCAGATGTGATGACCGAGATATTGAGAACTCTGAAGTCGTTAGAAGGAATGAATCGTTCTGGTGGTAAGAATCAGGCTGGGAAATGCTTTAAATGTGGAAAGCCTAGTCACTTCGCACGCGAATGCAAAACGGGTTCCAGCATACAGGAAGGACAGCGCCAACGGAAGGCTGAGGAGAATAAGCCATTAACTTCTCAGTCGTTAAACTAAAACGAGCCAGTCTAAAGGGGCGTATGCTGGTTCCTGCAATTGAATGCCCCATAATCTCCGTCCCGCAAATTGGCAGAAAAACGAGCAACATTACTATTGGTGGATATGTGGATGGACGAGTGCGAATATTAACAGTGGATACGGGCGCATCACACTGCATCATTCGAACTGACCTAATCGCTAAAGAAGTGAGACCATTATCTGGAGCAATATTGAAAATGGCGACTGGTGAGGACACACAAGTGATGGGAGAAGTAACATTTGATGTCATAATAGGGAATATAACGGTGTTACACAGTTTTATAGTCGCGCAGATTGTCGATGAGGTAATCATAGGAGTGGACTTCTTGATGAATGAAGGTATCAAGATCGACTTGAATAACAAGGTTATGGAGTATAAGAACATGGAAGTACCACTAAGCATTGGCTCAGATTCCACATACAGCAGCACACAAGTGGTCTTAGAAGGCAGTGAACTGATTCCACCGAAGTCAGAAGCAGTTGTTTGGGCGAAAATTAATGGAGATTGTGGGACAAACAAATTGTGGGTTGTCGAAGCAGCACAAAATTCTACACTGGACTTACTTATTGGAAAAACCCTGGCTAAGACACGAAAGAATGGACGCATCCCAGTGAGAGTATTAAATGACTTCAGATCATCAGTAAAAATTCCTAGTGGAACTGTATTAGGGCAATGTCAAGAGGTAGAAGCCATTATTAACAGCAATGATTCATCTGGAATCGACTCTATTGGCAGCAAGGAGATGGAGGAAGATATCAATGCATGGACGCAAGGGTTGAAAGACAAGTACAAGCACAAGGCCAGCCAGATGATCCGTAAATACTCCAACATATTCGACAAGGATGATAACAAACCAGGCAGGACCAACGTAGTGAAGCATAGCATTGATACTGGTGACGCAAGACCAATTCGTCAAGCTCCTTGAAGCGTTCCACTAGCTAAACGTGACGTTGTTGGCCAAATAATTAGGGAAATGAGCGAAAGCGATGTTATCGAACCATCGGCAAGTCCATGGAGCTCTCCGGTAGTACTCGAGAAGAAGAAAGATGGCCAGTTGAGATTCTGCGTGGAATATCGGAGATTAAATGATGTTACAAAGAAAGACAGCTATCCTTTGCCCAGGATCGATGATACACTAGATTCGTTAACTGGCACAGAATGGTTCTCAACACTCGACTTTAAGAGCGGGTATTGGCAAGTGGAAGTGAGTAAAGAAGATAAAGAGAAGACAGCCTTTAGTGTTGGCAACGGGCTATGGCAATTTACGGTAATGCCATTTGGGTTATGCAACGCTCCTGCCACTTTTGAAAGATTAATGGACCATCTGCTCAAAGAACTACACTGGAAGACCTGTTTGGTGTATCTGGATGACATAATCGTATTGGGAAAGAGCTTCGACGAACATCTGATTAATTTGGAAGAAGTTTTCCAGAGAATAGCTGGCGCTGGTCTTAAACTAAGTCCTAAGAAGTGCTCTTTATTCAAGAAGGAGGTTAATTACTTAGGTCATCAAGTTACCACGAAGGGCGTGTGTACTGCGAAGGGAAAAATAGAAGCAGTGAAGGATTAGCATGAATTAAGAAGTTTTCTTGGGCTGTGTACTTACTATCGCCGCTTTGTTCCGAATTTCGCCAGCGTAGCTCATAGTCTCCATGAGCTCACAAGGAAAAATAGATCTTTCGAGTGGAAAACTGAACAAGAGGAGGCTTTCCACGCTTTAAAAGAACGACTATACACTGTACCTATGCTAGCGTACCCGGTTCCAGATGCAACATTTATTCTGGACACAGATGCTAGTGGATATGGCATAGGAGGTGTACTTTCGCAAGTGATTGATGGGCAGGAGAAGATAGTTGCCTACTATAGCTGGTCTATTGGGAACTAGAGCGGAACTACTGCGTAACTCGGAGAGAACTATTAGCGTTGGTGGATTGCATTAAACACTTCCACAAATATTTGTATGGTCAACATTTCCGAATTAGAACGGATCACGCAGCGCTGAAGTGGCTACTACAGTTCAAGAATCCCGAAGGGCAGCTAGCACGGTGGATTGAGAGGCTGCAAAGTTATGACTTCAGTAACGAGCACCGCAAGGGTAATACGCACGGAAATGCTGACGCTATGTCCCGTCGACCATGTAGTTTGGAATGTAAGCACTGCTCAAAAGCCGAGGGTAAGGAAGACATAATAGACGATCGGCTAATGACAGTTACATCAGCAGAAGAGTGGGAGGCAAATCACTTAAGGAAGTGTCAGCAAGAAGATCCGGACTTGGAATTGGTAATGCACGGATTGGAGATTTACAGACGGCCAAGTAAAGAACAAATGGCAGCGGAAAGTCCCATCGCGAAAGCATACTGGGCACAATGGAACAGTTTAGAATTGATATCTGGCTGTTTGCATAGAGTATGGGAAAGTGAAGATGGTCAGTGCTCTCGGAAGCTTATAGTAGTTCCGAGGTTAAGAATTCCGGATGTTCTTAAGGAATTTCATAATGGTCCTAGTGGAGGGCACCTAGGCATTAGGAAAATGCTGGAGAAGATCAAGCAGCGGTTCTATTGGGTTGGCTGTCGTCAATCGGTTACTGAGTGGATTGCTAATTGCACGGAGTGCATTGCAGCTAAAGGGCCAAAGTCACGAAGTCATGGGCAGATGAAGCAGTATAACTCAGGTGCACCATTTGAGCGGGTTGCCATGGATGTAGCCGGTCCATTCCCTATGAGCAGACAAGGAAACAAATACGTTCTTGTGGTTATGGACTACTTTAGTAAATGGCCTGAGGTCTACCCAATTCCAAACCAGGAAGCAAAAACAGTTGCGGATGCATTCACTCACAATTGGGTTACCAGATACGGTGCGCCTATAGAATTGCACTCAGACCAAGGAAGAAACTTTGAAGCGGCGGTGTTCCAAGAGATGTGCCAGATACTTGGTATTCGGAAAACACGAACGACAGCCCTGCATCCTCAATCAGATGGCATGGTAGAGCGATTCAACCGGACCCTGGAAGAGCACTTGCGGAAAGTAGTGGACAAGAATCAAGATGATTGGAATGTACACATATCGCTTTTCCTGATGGGTTATCGGTCCGCAGTGCATGAAACAGCAGGTCAAACACCTGCCAGGATACTGTTTGGTAGTGAACTTCGGTTGCCCAGCGATTTAAAATTTGGAATAACTGGTGATGCGAGAAGAATTGGGAAGGAAGCGTCTACTGTTCTCGAGGAAGAGTTAAGAGAGATACATGCTCTTGTGAGGCAGCGAACTAAAAATTATGGGTGACAAAATGAAGGCTAGGTATGACAAGGCGATGAACTCCGAAGACTTCCCAAAATGGAGATTTGGTGTTGCTGTACAATCCACAACGAAAGGGAGGTTTGTCCCCAAAACTTCAATGCAATTGGGAAGGTCCGTACAAGATAATCAAACGACTAAACGACGTAGTGTATCGCATACAAACTGTGGGGAGGCCGAGAAACAAGATGAAAGTGGTCCACCTAGAAATGCTTGCTGCGTTTGGAACAGCGAATGTGTCTGATCGGGACGATCAGACTTAGGTGGAGGGCAGTGTGCCCGAAAAGCAAAGCGAATGACAGATGAAAGAGAGGAGCCGACAACTGGCACGTTCTAGAGCGTAAACGAGGCGATTATCGTAAACGACGCAATAATTCCAGGGGTTTCGTTTTCTAGCAGCAAACAAGTATATAAGGACGACATTCGACTGCAAGAGTAATCAGTTGTGAATTAAGCTCGTGGAGATTACATTACAGTAAAGTAATAAAAACAGTACATTGTGAAAGTTGTATACAAGTGATTGTAAATAGTAACGTAAATTGTAATTGAATTGTGAATTACCGAATAATTAAAAGGACATTAATTAAGTCTTTATAAATAAAGAAACTGCAAATTAAGTTGGCGATTTTATTTAACAATCCAGAGGTCGTACCCAAAGGATTTGGGAAATGATCGAGGTTGATTCAGCAAGATCGTAACAATATGCTTTAATAAAATTGTGAGTTTGCACATACAACCCTGTATGGTCAAGTATTTTTATTTTTATGCTGTATGGCAACACCCATTTATTGTTATTGTCGGGCATTTCTATTGCAATTCGTGTCGATAAAAATATACAAATATAAAATTTGATTTTTCTACTTAACAAATTAAAATAAGAATATAAATAACACTTGTAATCGCATGTGAACATATAAAAGTATCTTTATTACAACATATATGAAACATTTGTACCCGTGTTATGTGAAAATTTACTGATATATGTGTGAATAGCTTAACAGCAAATTATTAACAATTTAACAATATTAATAAGTAAATTGTTCCAAATAAACGTAAATAACAATTACAACAACAACTCGTGTAAATTTCATTAAGTTTGGTGCATTACTTTGGCTTAAACTAGCATTGGTGCATTAAAGCGAAATTGAGCCGGTAAATATGTCAGATGACCTAATGCCGATTACGAATTTCTTTTTGAAACGTATGGTTACATTATTTCACATACAATTTTTTCTACATCTAATTGAAACCTCATTTTCTTCATTTAATTTTCCAGCTTACTCCGGTAATGGCGGTGCCATCCCAAGCAGTGCCAGGTTATCCTGAAACTTTGCTATTATGTCGACGAGTGGGCGATGAATGGGTGCCGATTGTTGCTCAGCCTTATTACTACACCGTCTGTGACCAGCAATTAAGACCTATACCAAAGAAAGTGCTTATAGGACATCCTATACTGACACCAGATGCAGACAAAACAGTAGAACTGACACCGGCGCCTCAAGTTGTAATAGAGGATATAACCCACATACAAATTGGTACAGAGCAATTAAGTATGGGTTACCCACAATTTTTTGAGGTTAAGCGTTGTATGGAAAATGCGCTCGATTTGCAAGTCGAATCTGGAAATGTCATCCATCTAACGCGAGAAATGATGGATTCAATACAGCAAGATCAGGGTTTTCAAGGAAAATTCCGACAACGGCAACAGATTTGGGAAGAACAACAATTAGTGGAGCAACAGCAGTTGGAAGAGCAACAACAATTAGAGCAACAATTGTTGTTACAACAAATGCAAACAGATGAAGAACTAGATCCCAATGACAAGACAATGCTACGAATAGACACTGCACAAGGGATTCAAATTTTAGAATCTGCTGACTCTAATTATATCATTCAACAACCCATAACACAACCACCACTTTCACCTCCATGCACACGGCCTGCACTTACAAACGCCACAAATGCGTTACTTAACCAAACACCCATCATGTCACCACTTGAAAACGCATCATCCGCAGTTCCTGCTGCACTCTTGGCAGAAAATTCTGGCCAACAAGTTGACATAACGTCAACAACAACAACGCCCGAACAACTAATCGCAACCGGTTATATAGCAGGCGCTACAGCAAGTGATGCGTCAGGTTATCGGCCGACTTTGGGCGATAGTCTGGCCGCTTTAGGTGTCGTACCAACACAACCTACACTACTACCCACCTCAGTAACAAATCCGGTCATTGCGCCACCAAAGTCTGATTTAATACCAAACATGGCAAGCGCTGCACAAATGCACGCGCAATACCGGCATGCACAGCGGGCAATATACAACGATCCAGGAAGTTAATATTGCCCAAATGCGCTTTATTTAGAAAATCCGCCCAATAGTATAACGGAGGATATGCGTTCGGCGGACAACGGTGATGTTAATATTGGCGCTGATGGAAGTGTTGAAGCAGCTGTTGGTGTGGGACTGGGTGGGGAAGAGATAAATGATATGCAGGATATAAATATGGATACAAATGTGGTAGGTTTTAATGAACAATATTTTTACAATTAGACAATGTACAAACACACAAACACTAAAACCACATTCAGAGAAGAAAGTATTTTTTCCTTTCCCCCACACACACATACCTTATACCTAATAAATTTATAAATGTACATAAATAATTTTACTTTACAATCGTGTGAGATTTAAATTGATTATGCAATTACCTTACTTTTAGTTCTAGTGTATGAGTGTATGTATATTGAAGCAAAAAAGAAAAAAACAAAAAAAAGAAAAGAAAAAACAAAAAAAGAATAGAAAAAAAAACACAAAAAAACTAAAAAGAAACCAAATATGTTAGAAAAGAAGTACTTTTAGAAGTGGTACTTCTAAGGTTAGGTTCTGTCTCAAATATTAGCAAAAATTATGATTTTTCCAAAAGTTTAGCGAAAGAAAATGAAAATGTGAAATACGGACAATTGCTGCCGCTTGTCTCAGGCCCACGCGTATTTCAGTTAATTTAATCATTTCCAGTTTAATCATTTAAAGTTGAAAGTTGAACTTATGATTGGGTTAAATATGGCTTTTAAAGTGCAAGACTTAAAATTTGAAATATTTTATTTTTAGAAGAATTGTTTTTAAAGTTCCATTGTACACGTGAAACGTGGGCAAAAAATATTCATTTTTTTAATTATTATTTTTATTTTTTAATATTTATTTAATTAGGCTGTCCGTCACATCTATTCTTTAATCCATTGTAGTTTCGATTTTCGTATATATCGCGAAAGTATCATACTGAATCCGTTTTAGCTGCGACGTAAAATTTAAATCCACTGTTGGAATATACTACGAAATTACGTAGTAGCCAAGTGGAACTCAGGAATCATGAATCGCACATCGTGAAAAAAATGGAAACTGTGAAGGATTCGGGAATGTGGGTAGCTCAGTCATGTGTATATCTCACCTCATTTTCCATTCTTGAGCATATTTTCTAAAACCTTCAGTTTATTTAAGATCCATGAGAATCAATCTTTTATACTCCCATGCAAAATTTTGGTTAATCTTAGTCAATGTACAGTGGCTCACAGCTCACTTCATGCACGTTCAATTGTAAAACTCGAAATGCTATAAATTGACAGTAAAAACATACATATATCGAAATAATTCAAACTCCCAATTGTTGATATGAATGAACAGTTCATGCAAGATACGCCATTTATTATTTTATTATTATTAATTAACAACTTATTACCCAAAAAAACTAGAAACTTTAACAAATTTCGTATCACAGCTTATTTCATGCTCTTTTGTTTCAAAAGTCAAAACCTTTAGTTTGCAGCTCCCTGGCAACTCAGCTTTTTTTTTCGTACGCTCGCAGTAGCCGTAGTTTCAGCAAAAAATTATTTACCTAGTTACTCCTGAACCTCTGTGGTTAATTTTGCAGCTGATAGTCTGGGATTTTCTTTAATCCCACGTTCGTCACGTTCATTGAAAATTTTATTTGGCGCATTTCGGCCCTTATTTTGCATACGATTTTCAATTATATTTTACTCTGCAGCAGTATTTAAATTAACTATTTCAGCAAATTTTCGCCGCGATTTTCCATTTTTGAAATGATTTATGAGCAATTCTCGCTGTTCGATTGTTGTACGGCGGCCCATTTAACTGTAATTAATACGTGATAACTCAAAAACACACTAAAACTGGCCTCAAACTATTACTGAATATCAGTTGTAAGAATTAGAAAAGGCTACTACCTACTACCGTTACAAACGCAACTGGCTTCCGCTACAACATAGACAAGTGCGTGGATGAAATAAGCTGTGAGTGAAATTTCTGGGACGCATCATTGCCTTTGTAGATGTAAGACGCTTAACAAACCCTTGCTTTCATGACTCGGCAAATTCCGTACGTTATGCGGATAGCGCCCCTCGTGTCGGTTGGCGGGAGGAGGTGACCGTTGGGATTAAAAAAAATGGCCTACGAGTTTTACCTTGCTTGCTTTATTACTAAAGCTTTGCGGAATATATATGCATCAACTTTTTTCCTTAAATTGAAACTATTTTCCATTTTATGGCAATATTGGCTGATAAGTTTAATCTGCGTGAAATAAGCTGGGAGCAACTGTATCATCATGGTATTTAAAATTTTGTAACCCGTTTTTGATACGAATCGAATTGATTTAATATTCCATGTTTGTTGACTTTTTTTTAACAGATTTATAAAAGATCAAAAGTTTTACAAATATAAAAACAAATAATAAAGATAGAAGCAAGTAATTGAAAATCAGTGAAAGCAACCGCTGAAATAATAAATCACAAGTCTAGATAACTAACTGCAATTATTTATATGAAATGACTTCATTAATCAAACTTTACTATTATTTTTTTACTTTTAATATAATAAAAAAAATATTAAAATTCAAAAAGTTAACAGCTGATGAAGGAAGGAAGGAGTCGAAATTGGCGCGCCACTATAACCATGATTCCAACCATTTTAGCAATCTTAAAAAAAAATAGAGTTTATTAATCTAGTGCGATCATAAAACAATGTGGTCATATAATTTTCTTATTTCAAATTTTGTTGTTGTTATTGTAATTTATTAAATTTGGCAATATTCCTTCTTCTTTCCCACGTTGGAGCACGATGCGACAAAGAGAAGTGTCTTTCTGGGGGTGTTTCCTCCTTGAAATTTTCAATTTATTTAATTTTAATTCAATATCTCCTCTGGCAGGAGCGCCAAAATTGTGGTCATATAATTTTTTATTTCAAATTTTTTGAAAACAATGCTTAAAGCTTGAAAATTTCTTGAAGAATGAAAAAATTATTTTCACAAGCACCAAATAAAAATCTTACTCAAAATCAAAAATTTTAACAAGTGCAAAGTGGAATGAATAAAGTTATATTATACATATAAACATATATATTTATTAACAATAATTATAATAGATACCCGACATCTAGCTACGCGGCATTTTAATGAAAAATGTAAAGTTACACAAGTTTTAAACACCAAACCGACATATCTTATATATTCGTCTTCATCCTTCAGCTAGGCAACCTTCTTACTGTCTGGACACTCTACCGTGATCATAATGTCAATTCATAGAATATTAGAATCTATTTATGAAATACTTTTGGAAGATATGTGTTGCACTCTGTTCGTTCCGGGGATGATAGGGTCCAGAATTCCTCCTGAATTCTGGAAAATGGGGATCGGGGGAGGTGCCGTACTTCCACAGCAATCAAAAGCTATAATAAAATTAAAACCACTTCCTCTCCAAGATGCGCATAAAAAAAAGGTTAGCGTTTTTGGTTTTTATGAAATATATTCAATTATATTTTATTATATGTATATATAAAAATTTCAAGTTATAAAATTTAACGGAGACTCACCTTGATGTCGCTGCTACGAAGATCGCTTTGAAAAAGAGGACGATTGTCAAGCAACATTGGACTTTTATAGATTCCACAGAAAGGGGAAATCTACATGGAATATGTAACGGGATTCAAAACTCCCAAAATGGTTTATCATGTTATTTTCCAATGTAGCAGCGACATCTATTGGTGACGCTGTTGCGACGCAGCAGGGTTGCACGCATAAACATGCCGCCCGCCTTGCAGCATCACTGCAACAAAAGTATTCAAAATATATATACATATGAGTGTAGGGTACAAGTAATTTCATTTACATTTCAGTCTTTTTATTTGAAAATTAATACAATTCATTTTGCTTAAAAGCTAATAAATGAAAAAATAAGAAATGATTATCTTAGGGTCGCCGTCACCATTGACCTTTAATAGGGCGTGCCTCCTCAAACTCATCGACGATTCGCGCATCCAATGTATGCTCTGGCGTAGTCTTCATTAGGTTGGGCAGTACCTTCGCTCGTATCTCTAGACGTTCACGCCAGGCCTTAAGTGTTAACCTGGCTTCATCTCGCTGACCATGTGTTATTGCGTGGAGTCGTCTTGCTAATGCCTTTGATATGGTCGATGAAGACTGTCCTGGATCAATGAGCGCACGTACCGACAGCAGTCGCCCGTTCACCACTACTCTTGCCTTCACCGTTGGCGTAAGGACAGATCGACTCGGGACGCTTCGAGCAGACCCCTTTATTCGCTGTCGGGCGTCTCTTACATTATGGCGAGAGGGTTGTGAACGGTTTCGTGTACGTTGTTGTTGCAATGGTGGACGTCTTTCTAAGGTGGACTGCGGGGGGCGATGAATCGCCGACCGGATAACCGACAGAGGAGGTCTGGCTATCGGCGTCTCCCGTGAATTATGTGATTCCTCAGTTACTTGGACGACGTCTTCTTCTTCTTCGCTGGCGTGGATCTCCAATACCTCGTCATCGCTTATGTCGCCTAGATCCTGAGCCGAGTAAGGGCAACGTTGTTTTTTCTGCCTTTTGTCAGCCGATCCTATGGCCGGCGGCACGTCTTCCTCACTTGTTGCGGTTTCCCACAGGTGTAGGTGACTGTGGTGTCGCTGCTGACATCGCTGGCAGGTTCTGGTGGATGGGCAGTTTTTGGCCATGTGATGCGGCGACAGACAATTGGCGCAGTGGCGGTGCAGGAGGACAGCTCGAAGTCTCTCCGCGGGATCCATCCTTCGCATCTGGCGGCAAAATAACAATCGATGATTGTTATTACACACGGGGCATTGGTGTTGTGGTTTCATTATCTTGTTGTCCTTGTTGTTGTTCGCACGAACCATGTTGAAAATCTCTAGAAGTAGAAAGATTAATTGGTTTTACGACGGGAAGCACAATCAATTTCACAATTGGTCGTGTGATTATGCCTCGCGTCGTAAAGATATCCACGACTCGAACACGATTGTCTGGCCCTGAAAAAACCTTAACAACTCTGCCAAGTCGCCATTCATTGGGGGGTAAGTTGTCCTCTTTGACAACTACAAAATCATCAACCTCTATATTTCGCTGAGGGAATTGCCACTTTACTCTTTTGTGCAATTCTTTGAGATATTCTGCCTTCCAACGCTGGCAGAATCCTTGGTGAAGTGCTTTTAACTTTTGCCAACGGTTGATGATCGACAGTGGGCTTCCGTTGATTTCGGGTTCTGCAATAGCCAGAAGTGGAGTTCCAATCAGAAAGTGTCCTGGGGTTAAAGGTTCCGTCGATTCGGGGTTGTCTGAAAGTGGGCTGATTGGTCGTGAATTCAGACATGCTTCTATTTTTGCGAGTAAGGTAGAGAACTCTTCCATTGTAAAGCGCATAGTGTTTGACACCTTTCGAAAATGAAGCTTGAAGCTCTTCACTCCCGCTTCCCACAATCCTCCCATATGAGGTGCTCCTGGAGGAATAAATTGCCAGTTAATTTCTTGATGGGTATATGACTGCACAGTAAGACTTGATGCTTCAGTCATAAACCTCTTGAAATCCTCCCTCAAAGCTTTGCTGGCTCCTACGAAATTTGTGCCATTGTCCGAATACACTTTACGCGGACAACCGCGCCTTGATACAAACCTGGAAAAGGCAGCTAGAAACGTTGAGGCCGATAGGTCGCTGGTGGCCTCCAGATGTATTGCTTTCGTCGCAAAACATACAAATACGCAGACGTATCCTTTTGTTATCAGACATGCTCGACCCGTAAAGTTTTTGATGTCAAATGGTCCAGTAAAATCGACGCCAGTATTGGTGAATGGTCTCGACACATCTGTTCGTTCAGGAGGAAGTGCTGCCATGATTTGCTCTCTTGTCTTTTTTCTGTAAATAATACAAACTTTACAATTATTAATAATGTGTTTTATTAAATTTTTCACTCGCACAACCCAATATTCCGTTCTCAACAGTCTCAACACGAGTTGATTTCCACCATGCAGTGAAATCACGTGTGAAAACTTGACAAGAAGCCGGGAAAATTGGCAGTCATATGGTAAAATAATGGGGTAGCGCTCATTGTACGGCAATGCCGACAGCGCGAGTCTTCCACCCACTCTCATGATTCCATTCCTGTCAAGGAAGGGATTGAGCGTAAGGATGGAGCTCTTGGGGCTTATTGAGTTTGAACCTTCGAGTGCCTGGTATTCAGTCAAATAACATCGTTTCTGTGTCAGCAGAATTAGACGTTCCTTTACCTTTCGAATTTCTTCGGATCCTATTTCCGATGTCTCGTTCCGGGGTGTCAGCTTTAGTATTGGATGCGTTCTACGGTAGAATTGGAAAATTCGTACAACTACTCTCAATGCTCGGGAAAAATTTGAGAATCGCTCCAAAATGTCTTCGCTTTCTTGAATACGTGAAGCATGAGTTCTTATCGCTTCTTCATTTTTCAGAGGCCATTCAGACGGTTCCAATTTCAACCACTCCGGACCTTGCCACCAGAGCCTACTCTCCGCTAGTTCGAGAGGGGATACACCGCGACTACCTAGATCGGCCGGGTTGTCATTTGAATCCACATGATTCCAGTCATTCACTCCGACGAGTTCATCGATCTTTGACACTCTGTTTGCCACGAAGGTAGTCCAGGAGCAGGGGGGCTTCCGCAGCGCATGAGAGCACTATGGTAGAATCTGTCCATTTGTAAACCGTTGGTTGAGGGACGTCAAACTGTGAAAGAAGAGCATTGATTAATTCCGCCAGGAGTAGCGCTCCACATAATTCCAAACGAGGTAGGGAGATTGTTTTTACCGGTGCCACTTTGGTTTTTCCTACCAACAGATTTACCTCAGGTGTCCCATTTGAGGTACGTTCCCGTACTCTTACGTATAGGGCAGCAGGATATGCTTTTTCAGAAGCATCGCAGAATCCATGAAACTCGATCTCGTTCCAAGCTAATCCATCTTGGAATTCTTATTTTTGCAATGTGGATATAGTTTTTTAAGAATCTTACCCATCGCAGATAAATTTCGCTCGGTAAATTGTCATCCCAATCTATTTTGGAGAGCCATATATCCTGCATTAAAATTTTTGCTTCTACCACTATAGGTCCTAACCAATCTGCAGGGTCGAACAGCTTTGCTACACATGATAGCACTTCCCGCTTTGTATAACTCAGCTTGATTTGTACCTCTTGTACGTTGAACTGAAACCTATCATGGGCAGCATTCCACCTAATTCCTAACATTCTTGCTTCACTGATCGCATCAATCTCCAAGAAGTCTTCTTTGAATAGGTAGTCCTTTGGTAGATCAGTCAGGATTTCCTTGGAATTTGAAGTCCATTTTCGCAGGGGAAATCCTGCTTTATTTAGAGCCTCTAGAAGTTCGTTACGCATTCGTATCGCTGTGTCGCAGTCATGAGCTCCAGCAAGGACGTCATCAACGTACATGTGCTGCTTTAGGACTCTGGAGGCTAAGGGGTACTTATATCTGATATCTTCTGCCAGTTGAAGCAGAGTCCTTATTGCTAAATATGGAGCACAGTTGACTCCGAACGTCACCGTTTGGAGTTCATAGTCTACTAGTTCCTCCTCGTTTGAATCTCTAAATAAAATCCTATGGAAACGGGTGTCATTCGGATGTAATAGGATCTGCCGATACATTTTTTCAATATCAGCGTTAAAAACATATTTAAAAAATCGCCATTTTAGTAAAAGTGCAATGATATCAGCTTGCAGAACCGGACCAGGATGGAGTGCGTCATTCAAACTTACACCGTTCGAGGATGGACTTGAGGCATTAAAAACAACGCGTACCTTCGTTGTGGTGCTGTCAGGTTTGATGACTGCATGATGTGGCAAGTAGTATGTTCCTCGAGTGCTTCTTCCAGTGTTGTCAACTGGCTTCATATGACCGAGAGTTATATATTCCCGCAGTACTCGGTGATATTCAGCCCTAAACTCCGGCCGTTTTAGCATAGCTGCTTCATTTCGGAGGAATTGATGCATCGCACTAATTCGCGAGTATCCTAAATTAATCTCCTCTGGAAATTTTTGTCTAAAAGGTAGCGCCACCATGTATCGTCCTTCATCCTTCCTGACTGTCGTGCTCTGATAGTACTGTTCGCAGAATGCCTCCTCAGGAGTGACCGGTTTCTTGCTTGGAACTTGCACAAGCTCCCAAAACCGAGCGAGCTCAGAGCTAGAGATTTCGGAGAACATGGAAACATGAATTTGGACTCACCCTCGAGGTCTGAGGGGCTGGACCTGTTAAGATCCAACCAAAGACTGTCTCCTGTGCCAGGAGGGAGCCCAAGACATTCTTTAATATGTTTCCCATTATTATGGCAGGATACAAATCCGCACCTATGACCAAGTCAACCTGTTGACTTTTATTAAAATTGACATCAGCTAAATCAATTGGGGGCAGTAAACCAAAATCTATTTGATCTACTGAAAACTGGGGGAGGTTTCCTGTCAGTTGGGGGAGAATCAGGCCTCTTGCCTCAATTCTAATCTGGGGGTTGAGAGGTGAACCTAAAACAAATTTAGCGATTTCTCGCACTTTAGCCGGGGTCGTCGGGTTTATTCCACATACTTTTAAGTCAGCTGGTTGAGTTGGCAGATTAATACGTTTTTGCAACCGCTTGGTTATAAACGTGCCCTCCGATCCCGAATCCAGAAGGGCCCTTGCCTCGTAGTTTACTCCTGAAAGACAAATGTGCACCATTGCTGTACCCAAGATCACGTTCTTCGTGCTTGATGTGAACAATGCGTTTACGCTGTTGGAGGTGGCTGGGGGTTGAGTTTGCCTATCATCTCTACATGCAGGTGTTGGAGCAGTGGGGGTTTCCGTGGGCCTTTTCCCATTCGGCGTTCTATGCAGCAACGAATGATGCCTTTGATGACAGTTCATGCAACTGAATGTACTCTTGCAATCCCTTGCAATATGAGAATGAGCCAAACAGTTCATGCACAGATTGTATTTTTTCACAGTTTTCGAACGATCATCCACCTTCATGACAAGGAACTTTGGACAAAGCTTCAACACATGGGATTCTTCTGAACATAATCTGCATACAGGTTGCGAGTACTGAGCATGGTGTGCCGATACCCTTTTTCCTGAGGGAGGAGCGGATGCACGATTTTGGGTTGCCTTATCCACTCGCGTACTCTGAATGTCAGATACTGTTTCAAGAGTCTGGAATCTGCTTCAAAGGAAGCTGTCTAAATCCTCCCACCTCGGAATTTCGGCCTTGTTCACTATTCTTTGTTCCCAAAGTGCTAATGTCGTATCCGGCAGTCTGCTAGAAACTAAAAACACAAAAATAGCGTCCCAATTGCTGATCTCAATCCCATACATTTGGAGAACTGAGATGCAATTGTTTACTGCTCGTTGTAAATTCTTTATGTCACTACCACGCTCAATTGTCACGGTAGGCAGATTGAACAGTGTCTTCAGTTGACTATTTACCATTACTCTCTTATTTTCGTAACGGTCAGAAAGGTTTTGCCATGCGGTTGCAAAACCATCGTGGGTTAGAGGAAATTTCTTTACGATATCTTTAGCTTCTCCTCGTGTCTTTTGATTGAGATAATATAGTTTCTCAACGGGGGTTAAACGGGAATTGTTGATGTAGATAGCTGTAAATAGATCCCGAAAAGATGGCCATGCCATATAGTCACCGTAAAAAATTTCGGTGTCGCACGCGGGGAGATGAATATTCGAACGCGGAGCCGCTTCAGGTTCTCGGAATGCAGGATGCGCTGTTGACGTACTTTGTTGCACAAATGTCAGGTTATGAATGGTTTCACCCATCAATGCCGCGCAAGTCAGATAAGCTGCGTAGCAATCCTGATACCGACATTTTGCAGAAAGTCTGGCCGATGTATCTGATTCTCCTCCAGATAAATTCCGCGAATATCCTTCATATGTTTCCTTAACTTTAATCCATGATGCCTTGAGTTCTTCTTTTTGGATTTCTAGTGAAAAAACCGAATGATTTGCACTTGGAGTGTTGTTATACAACTCTTCGAACTCTAACAGTGCATCACAGGCCCGTGAAAATTCATCAACGTTAGCCATTTTAAATGGATAGAAGCAAAAAAAAAAACGAATTCGACCGATTTTAGCCAATTAGTAAAAAAAATTCCTTAAATTTAGGTTGAGGTGGCTTTGGAACTTCCACTATGCCAAGTCCCGCGCGTTTTAACTCGGAAATTGCGAAAATTATTAAAAACGGGAGCTGCCTGTGGTACTTTCGCAGTACCGGAAGCACAAAATATATGTGAAAATTCTCACAATTTGAAAAATATGAATCCTAATAATTTTATGTTAAGAAATCAGATTACTGAAAACTCACCATTAACGCTGCTTATTATTGTTGCTTATTAGCTTACGGTTCGCTGGGCCGTTGGTAGGGGGCCTTACTGCATCTAAAACAATTTTTTTTTTGTTTTGGCGAACAACACGGACGCGCCTCGTCTCTGGGCTCTTCCGCTTCGCCTTAACTAATTTGTAGGGCGCTTTGCCTTTTTGCACCACCCAATGCCAGTGCAACCGCGCGGTTACTTCACTTCTTCACTTTTTTCACTTTTATAGTGGCGAGCTTCGCTAACAGCTATACTGAAGCCTGCGCGACCAATTTTCCTCACTTATTTTGTTTGTTTTTTCAACTTTTATAGTGGCGCGCTTCGCTAACGGCTTTGCTTATGCCGGCGCGACCACTTTTATTCACTTCTTTTTTTTTTTTGCTTTTTTACACTTTTATAGTGGCGCGTTTCACTAACGGCTTTTGCTTATGCTGGCGCGACCACTTTTATTCACTTCTTTTTTTTTTTTTACACCTTTATAGTGGCGCGTTTCGCTAACGGCTTTTCTTATGCCGGCGCGACCACTTTTCCTCACTTCTTTTCTTTTATTTTATATTTTTTATGCTTTTTTGTGAGGTTTTTAATTTTTTGTTATATGTATATATTTATATATATATATATATATATATATATATATATATATATATATATATATAGATATATACATATACATGTATATTCTTTTTTACCTTCTTTTTCTTTTGTTTTTGTTGGCTTTTCCAACGCAAATATACATGCATGCATGAATGTGTTAAATATCACTTACCTCCATATGTCCGGCTTAATCCTCTTCTTGATGTCCTCGGAATTTGTGGCGTGATTTTGGAGAAATGTTTTTTAATTCTGAAATAAATTTAATTTTTTTTTTTGGGAAAAAAACAGTTAACTCACTGTGGAACTTTTGTGGATCGGCAAAATCAAAATCCACAACTCGTTCACAGTCGCCAGCAGGGATGCTTTTTAAGAATTTAGAATTATTTTTTCCAATGAGGCGACTTGGCAATGGGAAAATTCTATTTTTTTTTATACTTTTTTTTTTTGATTCCCTGTGGACGATCCGGCTCGAAAGACCAATGTTCGTTCCGGGGATGATAGGGTCCAGAATCCCTCCTGAATTCTGGAAAACGGGGATCGGGGGAGGTGCCGTACTTCCACAGCAATCAAAAGCTATAATAAAATTAAAACCACTTCCTCTCCAAGATGCGCATAAAAAAAAGGTTAGCGTATTTGGTTTTTATGAAATATATTCAATTATATTTTATTATATGTATATATAAAAATTTCAAGTTATAAAATTTAACGGAGACTCACCTTGATGTCGCTGCTACGAAGATCGCTTTGAGAAAGAGGACGATTGTCAGGCAACATTGGACTTTTATAGATTCCACAGAAAGGGGAAATCTACATGGAATATGTAACGGGATTCAAAACTCCCAAAATGGTTTATCATGTTATTTTCCAATGTAGCAGCGACATCTATTGGTGAGGCTGTTGCGACGCAACAGGGTTGCACGCATAAACACACTCACAAAGTGCTTTATGAAAAACAAAAAGATTTGATATTTGAAATGTATGTAAACTTGAATATGAATATGACGTATGCACGTATCTTTGCGTGTGCGTTTTGCGCGTTTTACAATTGTGTTGCTTGGCACGTCTATAAAATCTAATACAGTTTTCACGTTACCTTCCCTATTTGTAACAAAAATATGGTAACGGCGAACCGGGCTAACCTAACAATAGGAATAATATATATCTCCTTTCCTATCATTTTTACATTTAGGTTTAGGAATGGCTTGAAGACCGGTTGAGCCCACGGTTCAGACACCGCGTAAACAAAATGATAAAAAAAAAATTTATATTTTCTGGCAAGAGACCCACTTGCAACCAACTACCTATTGTCCCTGTGATAACTCCACCAAAGTCCACGAATTGAAATTTCTGCTGTACTTTCGTCGCCAATGTTAACGCTACTTGATGCCTGCATATTGTTTCCATGCAATTTGACTCATCAAATATCACGTCACACTTCTCTACGACCTGCCGTATATAACTATCACACAGCCTGTACCCCTTTGATACCATCGAATATCCAAACATTCGATACTGCTTTAAATTTCTTATCCGGAGTTTTATCTAACGCCACAACGTACGCCACCCTTTGGTTTCTTACCAAACCGTGCCTTGTACGGCGTTTTATTCACCAACGCCCTTGTTGATAAACGATTCTGCAAATACTTAACTGTTCGCCAGTGCCTCTGTCCAGCGCCTGGCACGTACCTGAATTTATTAGCAAACTCCTTGCCATCTCCACCAATCTGCGATTTGCTGAAACCTTCCTTCCTTACCGGACCACTTGACTGGTACATCTCACTTAGCTCCAAGCAGCTGAGGTTGTCTTGCAATGCCGCAAATAGTTCAACTGTGATAACTTGATGCTCTATGTGATGTTGTTGTAGATCATGGCGGATCAATTATAATAATAAAACTACTTTATGAATCTATAGTTAAGTCTTGACTGCTGTCTATCGACTGTTCTTTATTTTAAAAGTCAATTATTAATATATGAAATTAAATTAAATAAAAAGTATTCAAATTATAACATATTCAAATTACATACTGATATTGTTACATTCAATTAGAAATGGAATAATAAGCAAAATACTGCAGACATAATATTGATACCTAAAGAATGTATGAGATACTTTAGGTTCAATGAAATCTGTATGAGTAATTCCACTATTTACCACAACATGTCACGAGCTATCAATTTACTTCTACTACTTGCTCCGCTACCTCACCTGCGTCTTCCTTCATTCACCCTCCCACTTATAAGATTAATTAAAATTTTTAAGGTAGATAGTGTCTGCCTTAATAATTTCTATGGTGGACTCGTTGATCGTGAAATATTGACGACTTGTTCCTCCTCCTTTAGGGGGTGAGGTGAATTTCAGAGGTTAAAAAAATCGTTCAATGACTAGATAATGTTATTACAAAGATGAGTTTTGAGATAAATGCATTTAAATTTTCAAATTGCACAGACATGGCCTGATGGGCGGTGCTTTCAAAGTGTCTATCTCTCAGAATTTTACTCCGATTGTTTTGAAATTTTAGGAGAATATTTCGAACATATGCTATAATTTAATAAGACAAAAAAATCGTTTTTTTTTTAATTTTCAAACCCACCTAACCCCTTCAATGGGAACTACGCCCACACCGCAAATAATTTAAAAAAAATACCACTGACGTATTCTCACTTAAACTTCAATGTACTTGGTTTTATTTGTTTCTTTATCACTTTTTTTTTTCAATTCACAAACTCTTAAATTTTCTTGAATTTATAAATTGTTTTTCTTCTTCTTCTCCCTCAAACTTTCTACCGCCCCCTTTTGTTCTGTTTGGCGTTTGGTTTTTATGTGTTGTAAAAGAAAAACAAAGACAGCTGACTGGAACTATTTCGCGGGTGCCAGATCGCCATAACAAATAAATTTTCATAAACCTTAAATTTTTATTTACTGAATATCATTTGATCATAGCCACCAAAAAAATTGAAAACCCATTGAAGTGTATAATATGATATATACTCCAGTGGTTTTGCTCGAGTAAATTCAAGGAAATTAAAAAAAAGGTGTCAATTGGGACGTTATTATCTTCTGGGAGATGTGAGGTCGGGTGATGCTTTTCGTGGCATCGTCTACATCTTGCGGTGCTTGGGCACGATTCGGCCCCATGTGACAACGACAGGCAATTCGCGCAGTACTTGCCTAGTATTGCTTCGCGCAGTCTATTCTCTGGGGTTTTCGACCGTAATACCGGGCAGAGCCTTATAGGGTGCCTGCATTCGCAAAGGCGACACGGTTGTGGCTAAGGATGCGCTTGTTGCTCAGCTTTCTTTAACATGGCGGCGAAACGAGTCATGGTTATCTGTCGGAATATATATATATAACGGAATTCAGTATTTTACCCTCTATCGAACTGGTTGGGTGGCGATTTCGGTCTGCTTATTGTACATGTACATATATAATTTAAACGTAAGGACATATATTTCAATGTAAATTTGCTTTAATGTCGTACACTGCGTCGACAGAGGGTGAAACCATAATTATGGTAAGTTCATCCAAGCCTGCCACCCAAAAGAGTGAGTAGTGCGAAACTCTACTAATATCAATATACGTATTCATGAATATCCGGTAGAGGTCGCAGGCTGATTATCAGATGGTCTATGATGAAATGAGCGTAAATTCATAAATACATACATACCAACACAAATACAAATAAATTTATGTATATGCACATCTGTAGGTGAGCCACACAGCTGCATACGGTTTGGCTTTTGTCTAACCAACGATTGTAGCTGTTGCCATGTAACAATGTTTCACCGAATTTGTCAAGCAATTCTGGCCTGTTGGATTAAACTATTATTATTTAAATTCATAAAAACATCGGTGCCATAAAAGTTACCGGCTCGAAGGACCATGAAAACCCGTGAAGTATATAATATGATATATACTCCAGTGGTTTTGCTCTCGTAAATTCAAGGAAATTAAAAAAAAGGAAATGAATTAGTTTTTTTTGAATTAGATTTATTTATAATCTTTTAAAAAACTAATTTAGTGAATTAGTGTATAATAAAGTATAATATATTAATTAAATATAAATTGATTATACCTTAAAATTGCGGTGTGGCGGCGGAACGTCTTTATCCTTTGCGAATTGAGATGACAAGAAGAAAGTGAAAATGCGAGAAAGTTCCACTAACCCTCAAATCGGTTAGTTATTTCCGTTTTGAAAGGGGAAATGCAACAATAAAAGCACTACCAGGAAAAGTGCGGTTTTTCATATGAACATGGTAGTGCATATGTGCATGTATGAGTGTGTAACACAATTTGTGTACAACACGGAGCATTTAGATTAGGGTGGTGTGTTAGAAGGTGGGATTTAGCCCGAAGGTCTAAACAAAAATCATTCAAATGATCCTTGATATTATTATTATTATTTTTTAATAATTATACTTACATATGTAAGTACATACTTTTGTGTAAATTAAAGATCGTTCGCTCGTACGATTATTGTACATCAACGCAGCAGTAAAACTGTTATATGTTCACTTTAAAAATCTTCCATATATTAATATATAATTATCAGCAATATTTAAACTATCGTCACTATCTTTTTAGTGTCTCACTCTAATTATTTTTCCTGCATATTATTTTTATTTTCTTAAGTTGAGCTTTTAGCTCATATGCTTACAAGTTATCACTTACCGATATCGCTTGATGAAGGCGCTAGCATGCACTTACGTTGTATAAATTTTCAAATTATGTTTTACTTTATTGAGCTCCGTTAGAAGACTAAACTTAAAGGCTAATAAAAACTTAAATCTAGCCCTAACGTCCCGTCATCGCTACCGCAGCCGCAAACGACCGCGCTGCCTCCCACATCACTCACTTCATTCGATTTAGTTGCAGGTGTTCATCCAGACGCTGCGTCAGCACAAATAGATTCCCACGATTTGTGTGAACCGCCCGTGCCTGATAGCTGGTTGAGTTAGATATTTGAGATAGTTAACGCTAACTACGATTTTGTGTGAAGCGTTGTGCTCGCCAGCTGGCTGATTTAGATGTTTGAGATAGCTTATGATAACTTATACACGTTTACACCTGTCAAATATTTATCTGACGAAGTCAGCTGATACTGTGAACAATATCAGAGGTTCGTCCAGTGTGTAAATATACATACGTAAATGTTTATATGTACATGCTTACAACTATTGGTAACGCGTCACAGATAAGGAGTGCGTCCCTATTATCCTATTTTCGTATTTCTTATGTGTCTCAATTCTCTGATAAGAAATACGTTTCCCAAATATCTAGTGTTATATGTATGTGTGATGCATGTACGCGTGCATGTACATCAATTCACATTAAATCTTTAAATTCCTAATAGAAACTAAGACTGTAACAAGAGATAATCACTTACTCGGGGTTTATCTCTTATTTGTCTATTTGTACTGATATCTATTAAATAAATGGTGAAAGATTCCACAACGATAATTTCTCCCCCCCATGAGGTTTAGTCTTATGTTTGTTGACGCGTTAATTATGTGGAGTATTTCTATTGTAAACACTCCACCGCCGGCAAAGGCATAAAGCCAAATTGGCACTAAATAACCCTGGCAATCTGGCAACACTGGTTCTGTAAGAAAAATGGGCGCAAATGAGCAATAAACGGTAAGAGCGTAAGCAACAAATGGTGAATGAGCCTTTAAGCCTACACTTAGCCTTCCTCTCCATTAAATTCTTGTTGTAGCTGATGCAACTGGTGCTCAAGGGTAAGGATGAAGCGTTTATCTGCTGTTGTAGGATATTAAAGCGGAATCAGCAGCACCCTGCACCTTTTGCCTGATATGTTGTAATATCGCACGATAGAGGGGTTTGCTTCTCACGACCTCTAAGTCGGAAATGAATGAACTTCCACCGAGTGAAACCAGGACACGTACTGAACTGGATTGCCGTCGAAGACTTGTAGCTCTTTGATACAGTCGGGAAACCGGCTGGCAATATTCACATTTTCGGTTACATAATTCTGCTTTGTTTCTAAAACAGTTGTTATTTTATATAAGTTATTTTTCTTATTAGCAATAGCTATCAACATATTTTCTCTGCTGTAAAGTTTTGCTGTATTGCCCATTGAAATGATTTTAACTTTACTCGCGATTTTCCCAAAACTCAATAAATTTTTATCCATTTCATTAACGAACAATACATCTTTTAACTCAATTTCAGTTTCGTTAAATTTTGTTACAAATTTAGCTTTTATATCTCCTACACACGTAGCTTCCAATGTACGGCCATCTCCTACTTTTACCTTTATTGGATTTTCTAACTTGTTCATCTTTACGAAATATTTATCATCATTGATAATGTGATCAGAGCATCCACTGTCTAAGACCCATTCTATTGAATTCTCATACATATTTACCTTGACGTTGTTGGCTACTTTATTTTCTACCTCGGTCATAAACGTCATAGTATTTTGGCTTACGCTTTGACGATCTTGACGCTGCTGACCGCCTCGTCCCCGTTGACTTCTACCTCGGCTTCTGTAAGTTCCGCTGTTTCTTCTTTGGTCGCTGCCTTCTTGTTGTTGGTAGTATCGTGCATTTCCCGCTTGTTGTTGCCCCGCTGCTCTTGAGCCCCGCGAAGAATTTCCAGTACTCATCTGGCTTGTGCAATCGTACTGAATATGCCCAGATTTCCCACATCTGTAGCAAGTTTTATCTTTCTTCCATTCGCTTTTAAAAACGTTACTATTTCCACTTTTATTTCTCGACTCTCCCTTTTCATCTCTTTCTCTTTCTTCGTACATTTGAATTTTATTAATTAAATAGTCCACGGTTTTTTTGCTTTTCTGGCAATACATCAATTAAATCACCAATGTGGCTTAAACTACTCGGAAGCGTCCTCAACATATAGTTCAATTTTTCTTTTTCTGTTACTGCAGCACCGGCGTTCTTCAACTCAATGATTAATTTTTCAAAGTCACTGTAGAATTCCCTTATATCCGTATAATCTTTCAGCTTCATTCTTTCCAATTTGTTCCTCACACAAATCCGTAGCACAGTTGATTCGCGCAAATACAGTTGGTCCAATTTCTTTATTATTCCATAACTCGTTGACTCTTCGTCTACAAATTCCATTTGTATATTTGACAGCGCACTGTATATGTAATTCATTGCTTTTAAATCCGCATCATTCCAGGTAGCTTCATTTTCCGTCGACTCCCTCTCTCGCTGAATAACCTTTTCACACTTCTTCATTTTCAAGAAAACTGTAATTCTCTTCTTTCACGTACTGTATTCGTGACCATCAAAAATTGGCAATGTCATTTTAAAGTCGTCCGCCATGTCTTCTTTTTCAATTTCCCCAGTATTCTCTTTCACTAATTTTTCTTCGGACCTCCTTTTAGTTTCTGTGATTGCACTATTTGTTTGTTCAACTTCTTCAATTTTTTCTTCCACCAATATTTCTTCTGCTACTGCGCTATTTGTTTGTTCTTCTTTGTTTCTTTTATGTCCAATTTTCCGCTGTCCCGTGTTCCCATAACCTTGACTGCTGTATATGTGCATATGTGCACAACTTCCGATTTTATTGCTCAACCTTGCTCTGCTACCATGTTAAAATCCTGAGGCTCGTTTAATTAAATGAATATCAAAAACGTGTAGTTTGATTTATTAAACGTATATTCATATATTCATTTATAATATACACTACTTTATTTAAATATATAGAGTGTTAACAAATCGGAAAGTATGTATATGACTTGCGCGTTCTAATATGAGTGCACTCTCGCCGGGAGCTTAATTCGACTGACTGCATTTTTTACTGTCATTCCAATATGCAAGTTCACTTTCTAAAGCATCTAATTGATTTCTCTTATACGTGCATACATACATACATATGTATACACATATATATTTACTCTTATGTGATAGCTGAATTTACTCATATTTTAACAGTCTCTTATGTCCGCTTCCGTGAATGGAGCCTGAGCTACCAGTTCTTCTGCTGGTTCCTGGGGGAACACCAGTTACCGACGTGGCAGCCCTGGAATTTTCCATGTCCAACCGTCGCTATATTTTTAGTGTCTCTCTCTAATTATTTTTCCTGCATACTATTTTTATTTTCTTAAATTGAGCTTTTAGCTCATATGCTTACAAGTTAACACTTACCGATCTCGCTTGATGAAGGCGATGGTGAGCTGAAAACAGAGAATAGAAAAAAAGCATGTATGTACGTTGTATACACGTATACACCTGTCAAATATTTTTCTGACGAAGTCAGCTGATACTGTGAAAATATCAGAGCAAGACTAATTCGCAGACGTCTTCCTTTAGGATTAGTATCTTACTCAAGAGTCTGTGGAAATTTTGCCTATCAGTTTTAAAACCACGTCTTTCTAGTGTGACGGTCAGAACGCAACTGGCCTATCTTTTATTGTTCAATGGTTAATAGTGGTACCAGTGTACTTTAGTACATATTTAGTATCTGGTACCGGGTGCTACTTAATATATGAGGGTGCATAATAATATCTTATATCTAATGTAATATATTAACTTATCTAACAATATAATATAATAATAGTTTTGGCATTACAAGTTCATGGGACACTTGTTTCAGTTTGGTGTGCTCTTGGATGTGGTTTGTGTTTGCAATATTCCCATTGATAGCCCATATTTGCTCGTTAGCGTTTTTAAATATTTCACTTGTTGGGTGTTGTTGTTTAAAAGTACTTACTGCGTGTGCAAGAGTTCCTCCCAGTCACTTGCATCTGGTGTACCAGCTATCTATTTCTATGCTGACCCAATCCAGTTGAGTAAGCGTTTTGGCTTTTCGTCCTTACATCTCTTTTTAAGTCACATAGGTAGGTTTTCACTTTTTGTAGGCAGTTGAGTTCTTTGAGATATATTGAGATCTTCTACTTTGTCTTTAATTTATTATTTTTTCTATCAGCTCTTACGTATATGAATTCACCTTTTTTGTATGGAATTGAGTGTCTGTTTTCTTTTTGTGATATTGCAGCAGTTTATCCTGTTTTCCCCTTTAAAATAATATTCTTTATCTCAGGGTATTTCTGTCTTGGATTACCGATGGCAAAATTTGTAATTGGGGGGCTTCCAGGTTTCTATAATTCTTCCGTCCTGTATTTTTCCGGGTCCGTTATTGATTGTTATCAGATGGGTTATGGTGTAGTTTATTACTTGTAACTCGTTTGCCATGGTCAAGTGGAGAAAGACACTGTAGTGGAACGAGAAATGGGACAGTTTTAGTTTTTAATGTAGCTTTTGTGGACAACTTTGCCAGATTCTGTCTTAATTGTAGTTGAATTGTCCTCTCTAACTACTTCCTGCTTGTATCTCGGGGTTAACTTAGTGCCTAAACGGTTGTTAATTTTCACGTAGATTACGTCCCCTGGCTTATAAGCTTTTATTGATTCTCGGTTTTTGTTGTGGAAATTTAGGTCGATTGTCTGTTTATCCTTAAGTCTTTGCATGTTATCTTGCCTAGCCCTTTTAGAGGCTTCGGGGTCCGTACTAACTTTCCGTCCGAAAAATATTTCTAGTGGTCGTTTTCCTGTAGTGCTGTGCACGGAATATTTATATTCATAAATTGCCCTATCCAACAGTTCCACAAATGAGCAGTCCATACGTTCACTTTTTAGGCAACGCATGATTTCTGATAGTGTTGAGTGGAATCTTTCGACTTGGCCGTTTACCGTGCTTGCGTAAGGCGGGGCTTTATAGATTTGAATCCCTAACTGATCTTGTAGCATGAAGGTAATCGTTGCTGAATTAAATGATTTTTCGTTATCAAAGATTATCATCCGTGGAACACCGTATTGGAAGAGTAATTCCCGCAATGGTTCTTTTACGTCTTCGGTTGCTCTTGATTTAATAACCTTCCCCTGAGCATATTTCGAGAATTTGTCCACCGCTGTCATGACTAGCTGGTTTTCTGTTCTATAAATGTCTACATGGAGAATCTCTCCAGGATAGGATGGAATAGGTGTTTTTTGAGTTCGGGCTTAGGTGGATGTCTGTCATATTTATTTTCCTTACAAATCGTACATTGTTTGATTATTTGGTTGATTTTATTGTTTAATTTTTGAAAATAGAACTTTTCGAGGATGTGGGCCTTGTTTTCTTTTCCGTTTCTATGGGCTCTTCTGTGTGTTCTTATGATGATATCCTTTTGCTCTTCCTCATTTTTTATGTCTTGAACATGGAGGCTTGTGAACCTGATGCGATATTTCGCGAAATGGCTCGGGAATATTTCTTGGATTTTTCCCATTATTGCTTCTGGGGCTTTTATCCCGTTTATTACCGATGGGTTCAAATATTTTCTCAATATTTGGACGATATGGTTGGTAGTATTTTGTGTTAAGGCTATCGAATGTCTGTGTATGGTGGGGAATACTATTTCAAATTGATACGGGGATGGAAAATTTGCATCAAAAATTATTTGGTTCTTAAAGGCGTTTATGGGGGCTTCGACGCTGTATATGAGGTTATGTGACGAACTATCATCGCTGTGCGTCATTTCAGACATTGAATTTACTTCGGTGTCCACGAGTATTCTGGAAAGTGCGTCTGCTACTACGTTGCTTTTTTCTGGTTTATAGAATAACTCGTAGTCGTATTCCTCGAGTATAGCCTTCCAGCATTTCATTTTACTATTGTTATTCTTATTAGATAGTGCGTAGGTGAGTGGCTGATGGTCTGTGAAAATTTTTACTTTTGCGGAGCCATATAAGAAGTTTCGGAGCGCATTAAGTGCCCAAATGATTGCGAGCATTTCTTTCTCGTTCGCCGCGTAGTGCTCTTCGGTTTTACTTAATGTTATGGATATGAAGGTAATGGGTCTATCTTTTTGCGAAAGGACCGCCCCGAGTGCAAAATCTGATGCATCGGTGGTTAATTCAAATGGTTCGTCGTAATTTGGGTAAAATAAAAGTAAATCTCTTGAAATTAGAGAATTTTTGATTTTGTTAAATGCTTCAAAAGCATCTTTATTAAGGTCTATAGTGACTTTTCACGACTGTCGTTTAGAAACGTGTCCTTCTTCTTCTCTTAAAAGTGAGGTGAGAGGTTTTGCCAATTTAGCATAGTCTTTTATAAATCGTCGATAGTAGCCGGATAGGCCGAGGAAAGATCGAAGTTCTTTAAGAGTTCGTGGTTTGGGGAAATTAACTATTGCCTCAACTTTTTTTGGGTTAGTTTTTATGCCCTCTTTTGAGATTACGAATCCTAAAAATTCGACTTCCTGTGTGACATTTGTCTAACTGCACCTTCATGTTGGCTTTTTCCAGTGTTCGGAAGACTTTTTTGATGTCCTCAATGTGTTCTTTTTCAGAATTGCTGTAGATGACTGTCGTTGATATAGACATAGCATATCTTGCCGATAAGGTCGCGCAGGATGTCATCTAGTGCGCGTTGAAAAATGGATGGCGTATTTTTCAGGCAAAAGGGTAAGCGGGTAAATTCGTATTTTCCATTATTAATGGAAAATGCCGTTTTTTCTATATCTGAATCTTTCAGAGGAATTTGATGAAAACCGCTCTTAAGGTCTAGCACATAGAAAATTTTACTGTTTCCTAATTTTGCTAAAACATAAGAGATTTCGGGCATGGGGATAGAGTCTGGTTTCTTATCGACTATCCATACAGGTGCATTGTATGGTGATCTGGATGGTCTTATAATTCCATCACTAAGTAATTTCTCGACTTGCATCTCGACTTCGCGTTTTAATGCGGCTGGATATGGATAGAATTTGGTATAGATAGGGGTGCTCGTTGAGGTGCGGATTTCTCCAACTACTCTTGTAGCGAAAAGTTTTGGGAATTGCTTGACCAGTGAGCTCATAACTTTTTTTTGTTCTGAGTTTAGCCCCTCTTCTTTAAAGTCGATTGAGTTGACTGTTTGACTAGCTAATTGCTTAAGTCGGACTTTTATTTTATCGCGGACAAGCATGTAGTTTTTATTGGCATATATAACTGCGTCTAATGTTTTTAGGCTATCATTTCCCAGTATACCGTGAAATGATTTTAGGGTGGGCATTAGGAAGAATTGGAGTTCGTCATCAAGGTTGAAGAGATTGAGTTAGGTGTGTGTTTTAATTTCGACATCACCTGCTACCGATTTGGCATAGAAAAGGGTTTTAGTGGGGATTGATTTTTTTACAAGTCTCGGTTGGATGTAGTTTTTACTCGAGCCCGTGTCATAACAGGTGGGTTTTGAAGTCGCGGGACATACGCGATCTGCGGGTAAAATAGTTGTTTGGTTCGTTGTGGACCGCTTCGTTGGGGTAATGGTGGTGGTGCATATTGGTGGTTCTTCTTCGTCGACTGATTGTTGTAATTTTGGGCATGATGAGTGCGGAATTTCTGGTTTTCGAGTTTTAGGCACAGGTGAAGAGCCTGTGGTAAATCAGCTGGTTCTCTCATACCTAGTAATCTTGGGAGGTCGCCGTTGAGGCCTCTTACAAAGGTGTCGAGAGCCTTTGATCTATAGGTTTGTGTGAGCAACTTCATGGCCTCACTCCCTGCTTCTAAACAACCTATTTTATTCAGGATAAGGGACAGGTTTGAATAGACCGCTTGGCAGAATTCCTGTACCGATTGGTTACCCTGCACCAATGCTGTCATCTGGTATTCTAAGGTTGACACATCTCTTTTATCCGCGTAATGGAGGTTTAAACATTTTAGAATTGCGGGCCAGTCCAGTGGGGTGTTGTATGACTCAAGTGCTATGTCTGCATTCCCTACTATTTTATTTCTTATAATATTAAGAATGCCATAATATTTTGGCCTTCCTTTCAGTGGTTCGTAAATTTTTAGGACTCTTTCAACACTTTCCAAGAGTTGAATTCTCCTGGTTTTCCTGAAAACTCACGTAAGCATTTAACTACGTCCGGGATCTTATCTAAGTCGTCAAAGTTTCCTGCGTGTTCTGCCTCGATAACTTGACCTACGGCGTTTAGTACGTTTGTATTTGGGTTGAGGGAAGTTAATGGTTTATAGCCTCTAGTGTTATTTGGACTATTAGATTTCTGAGCTGGGCCATGTCTACATTTGGTGGGATAGGAGGACTTGGTGGATTTGGGACGTTTGGATTGTTCGCGTTCAGCATTGCTGGACGTACTAGATTATTCGGATTTGACATATTTGTCTTTTTTTTCTTAATCGCGTGTTAACGAGAGGTTTAAAAATCTTATTTTTTTTTAAATTTAGTGTTGTTTTTTATTTATTTTTTTATTCTTAAATCGAACGTAATTATTTTTCTCTTTTGCCAAATTTGGTTTTTCTTATAAACAAATTTTGCTGTTCTTTTTTTTTTTTTTTTTAAAAAGGTAAGTTTAATGTTTGTGACTTACAGTATTATGAAAATTTTCACCGTCATTGCTTGTGTTCCAGGATATGCTGGTTTTGATGCTGACACTGCTGTCTTATAGTTGCTGCTGCCTTAAAGTTGCTGCTGCTTTATTGTTGCTGCTGCCTTATAGCTGCTGCTGCCTTGTAGTTGCTGATACCTGATACCTGATATAGTTGTCCCGCTATTATAGTTGCTGCTGTTTAGATTTTGGTTCACTTTTTTAACAACTTTAGTTGTTGATGTTTTATCGAACTTACATTTGTTTTTCTTGATGATTATTTTTTTAATTTTTTTTTTTATTATTTAGCACTTTTTGCCTTTGAGTCCTCTGATATTTTCTTGTTTTTAAATTACTTTATATTTTTTAATTAATAATTTTTTTTGTTATTTGACACTTTTTGTCCTTTGTTTTTAATTCGATACTTGTTTTCTTTCTTATTATTTTTAACTAAACACCATTTTACTGGTAGAGCGGCTGCGGTCGAACGCGTCCTTTTTTCCGTAAGGATACTAGGGGGCCTCGTTCTCTACACTTACGCAAGGTTGTTGCGGTTTTATTTTTTATTTTTATTCGCTCGGGCGCCAGTTGGACTTTTGGTCAACAAAAGACCCTTTTTTTTAAAATAATTTGACAAAAAACAATTGTGGGTTTTTTTAATTTGTTTTATTCTTTTATTACGCGGCTACAAGTCGCGGACACGTCGTTCTCCGTAATTGGGTCCGATCAAAATGTAAATGTAAATACAGTTTGTTTTAATTTATAAACCTTAAGCTAAGGTACAGAAAGTGTTTGCTAAGCAAAAATTAATTAAGCTAATAAGTGTGCTAAGCGAAAATAATAAGCTTTTGACAGGAGATGTTTACTTAAGCGAAAATAATTAAAGTGAAAAATTAAATAAGCTATTGTCATGTAGAATTTACTTATCGATTTCTCAAGCCAGACGCTGACTCTGCATGTTACTGTGGAAGTGTCGAAATGGGTAAAATTGCATTATTGCATTAATTGCGTTGCTTGCACTTTTCGGGTGCACGCGCAAGTTAGGGTCAACAACATATTTTGTGTTAACTTATAAAAGCAATCATGCAATATGATCGCATCAACAAACGAAATTGCACCATTTTCACTAAGCTCTTATCTGGCTCGATGGACCAATGTTTCGTAGCCCAGTGGAAAGCCCAAAAAAAAAACACACTTTAGTTGGAAAAAGCCGTAGCCAAAAAACCAACATTTATTAATTATCCACAATATTTTTGACAAGCACGCACAGCAAGAATCAACTAACTTCGCTCACCAGCAGGGTTGTAATAAACCCTCGTTGGGTGGATTCACACCACCACCACCAGTTCATACGGAACAATGAATTTTAATGTTTTTGCTTTTTCCCTAACAACGCATGACATATAAACTTCTCCGCGAACGTTGAGCTTGGTGCCACCGAAGGCTATTAGTTTTTGGTTTACTGGATTAATGTGTTTTATAGAATTTCTATTAAGGGAGCTGAACGGAATCACATTGCACTGAGCAGCGGAATCTAATTTGAATTTAATACTATTTCCACTTACTAATATTTGCTCATACCAGTTAAGTGCGTCGTCTTTATTTGTTGTTCTTTTGTTTATGCTGAAAACGTGTAAATCGCTATCGTGGTCCTCACTGCTTTCGTATTCTTTGTTCAGAGTGTTTACTTTTTTATTCGTGTTGTTTTTATTGTTGTTGCGGCGAAAACACAATTCAGGTAAATGCCCCTTTTTTCCGCAATGTTTGCATTTTACATTATATGCTTTGCATTCTCCTCTTTGATGTATTTCACCGCAGCAAACACAGTTATACATAGATTTGTTTTTCGGGTACGTTTTGTTTTTGTTGTATTTTTTTTTATAGCTTCGACTTTTTTTCTTCCGTCTTATGTAGCTCTCTAATTTGTTGCGTTGCCATTACACTGGCTTTGCAGATTTTAATGGCGTTCTGTAAAGTGACGTCGTTTTCTGCCAGCAGTTTTTCTCTGATTGAGTCGTTTGTTATGCCAACCACGATTTTGTCGCACACAAGGGAGTCTTCTAAATTAGCGAATGCACATTTTTTTGCTTGGTTTTTTATTTTTGTAAAAAATTCTTCGAATGGCTCATTTTCGTTTTGAGCCATCGTATTAAATATATAACGTTCCAATGTAACACTTATTTTGGGAGTAAAATATTCATTAAATTTGTTTTTTATTGCCTCCACGTTGTTTGCCCGTTGGCTTGAAAGCGAAAATGAGTTGTATATATTGATCGCATCACTGCCAATGCTGGACATGAATGTAGCGACCTGTATTTCGGCGTTTTTTTTTTCAATTGTGCTGCCGTTGCGAACCAATTGTATTGCTGGAGCCATTCCTTCCACGTGGTTGATACATTATTACCAATGCTTGGAGAGGCTTTGGTGGTCTAACTAAGGCACCACTGCTGGATGTTGCTTCGTTGTCTGGCATAGCTTACAATGCGTGTGTTACTTTCACGATTTATTTTTACGCGTATTTGACCGATTCTAACACCATGCCATGAACGAACGATAGTTGAGAGAAGACTGAACTTTATTTAATATTCAAATGAGTATACAAATAGATGATACATTAGTATGTGCTTATAAGGTATATACGTAACAATATCCGCTTTTACTATAATTTTGTTTCGGATCACATTTCGGATGCCGAAGTATCTAGGAGTGCCTTTTGAGAGCTCGTATATCCTCAAAATACATTCAACGCTCTTCCATGAACTAAATTCGGAAGCATTTCCTGAGAATTCCCGTAGTGATCGTACTACGTCAGGAATTTTGTCCATTTCATTCATATTGTTCCTAAATTGTTCCTCTATTGTTTGGTCTGTTATTATAGGGGGGCCTTTAATAATTAAGGACATTTTGAATGAGATGGGGTCCATTGGATTGTAAGGTTTCATTAGTCATTCTCCTAATGAGAGTAGCTAAATCTGGGGAAATTTGGGGGTTTGAGGTTGAAGGTGCTGCGGCTGCAGGGGCTGTTGGGGGTGCAACTAGCACTGGTGGCCTAACAAGATTGTTCGGGTTAGCCATTTTTTCCTTTTTATTTTGTATTTAATTTTATTGAAAAATCTAGCTAAAATACCTAATTTTTTAATCTACTATGTTTTTTTTTTTCAAATTTAAATTAGATTCCTAAATATGTATTCTTACAGTAATCTCAGCTGCATTCGGGTGCCGGCAAGTGTGCTTGGTCCTTTTTTCATTAGATACTGGGGGGCACTAAGCTCGTTCCTTGCTGATGATGAAGTTGTTGTTGTTGTTGTCCGGGCTGGCTTTGTCTGGCTTGTCGTTGGGTTGTCAGGGAAGTTACACGTTCCCTTTCACGCCTCTTTATGTTGATTTTTTCTTATTGTGGCACTTTATAGCTTTTTCGTGGCACTTTTTTTGTGACTTAGTATTCCGTGGCACTTTAACTTTTTCGAGCGGCACTTATTATTAACGACTTTCGCGGGACGCTGCCAAGCTTATTTGACTCGGGCGCCAATTATCGTCCGAAAAATTTGACATTTAAAAAAATTAAATTTTTATTGGTCAAGAGACCTTTATTCATTTACTTCCAACTTACAACTCATAGCTTAATTACTAAATCTTTCCTTAATATAACCTACGCATGCCGGATGTTTGTTGCTTAAATGCAACTACTTTTGCTGATCGAGCTTTTGGGTCGGTCGGATGTTATTCCCAATTGGGTTTGCTGATTCGGCGTCTGGGTCGTTTCCCAATTACATTATTGGTTATAACTTAACCGGTGCTAACTTATATATAATGATTATGAGAGTATGTATTTATGTATGTAAGTAAGTATACGTGTATGTATGTATGTAAATATGTGGTTTACAATATCACTATATACGAAGACAATAATGAGAGCCCTTCGAGTCGAATCATCTGAATTAATCCTCGTTTTCAGTTTTGCTAGCATCCATGATTGAACCAAAATGATTGTATTATTAATGCGGATTTAGTAAATTTTGGATTTTAAAGTTAATCCTACAATGGTTGATGAGAAAAAATTGCGGGAAAATGATAAATTCCTTCAGCTGGTTGAATCGTAACCTAACTGAAATGAAGAATGAATATAGTTTTGCTTGCGAATTTGAAAAATGAGTTCAATAATCTTTCTTTGAAACTCCCTACCTTTTTTCTACCTAGAAAAAAAACTACTTTGTTTCTAATTGTACGATTTCGCTACGGAGCTGAAAGTAAAAGACGTGACTTCTAAGTTTGACTGATGTTAAAGGCGTAATATTTCACTAATAAATGTTTTTGTCAATGATGCGGTGTACGAGTACACGAAATATATTTGATAACACAAGGCGAAAAGCACAATAGCGATTTAAACGTAATAATGCGGTTGCGATCGTTAACTGAATATATTTGGTATTGTATTTAGCACGGCTACACTCTTTAAAAACAATAGCAACTTCGTTCAATTTGCGCGAAAAGCACCTTGTAAAAAAACCGCACGCAGCAAGTATTCCTGTGTACTTAAACCTTATTGAAACAGTTTTGCAATTTTTATACACTTTTTGCGAACGGTAAACATTAGCGGTAAATTGGGAGCGGTAAATCAAATCAGTTTATTTTTTTTTTTTTGAAGTTTATTATTTTTGATCCACCAAGCTCCTGGTGATAATTTTTGTTTTAGCTCTTGGCACGATCGCCAATTAATTCTTTTTGTTTATAAAATAAGGTTTTGAAAAAAATCTGATATCAACGTCAGAGCGCTAACACACTTAATCACTGTTTGTTATTAAATCATTTACTTCTTCATCGGTAAATGCGCTACGCAAATATAGCCTCGGCCCACAGCGTTTCACTCAAATCAGTACTTACAATCATGCATCTTGCCATATCAAGAAGTAACGTATTCATTTTTCATGTTAGCATTTTGTGCCATCCTTTTATCCAATGAGAGAAAACGTGCCACAGCTTTCTTTCTGGATTATCCTAGGGCGCCGTCTTCTTTGAAAGGTGTCTTAACAGTGATCCTTGCTTCTTCGTCTAGCTTAGTAGTGTGTCTTCGTAAAGTATCCAACTTAATTTTGTTGATTGCCCTAGGATGCCACAATTTTTTTTACGACGCCTATTTCTAAGATGTCGCCAAATATGTCGCTACCTCTAACCACATCGAATCTGTCGGACTTGTTGTACAATAGTACATTCTTCGATATCTTGTTGTTTGAATGAGTTCTCTGCTTATACACTTGTTAACGCCGGCAAAGCCGAGGCTGGCGTTGTCACTGTGTAGACGTCTATAAATCTTGGCTATATCTGTATTTTTGATTTATTCTGTGAAACGCCAACTCTTTGATCCCTCCAAGACCGTATATTTCAGTTTTCGATTTCTTTCGAGGTAGATTAAGTAACTGAGAGTCTACTCTTCAGAAATCGCTTTTATTTGTGACCGTTGATCAATAAGAGGTCGTTTTAACTCTCCATAATAATTTAAAATAAAGAATCTGCAATTTTCAGCACATATTTATTAAAATGAATTCGGCCAACAATTTATTGAAAGATTATTCTTATTTTATCTCTTTAAATTCAATCCTAAACTAGAGTTCCAACATATGTGTATGAATATATGTATATATAAAAGGAATTCAAAAGATAACAATCAATCAATTCATCGTCTGAAGTTCCACTGCTTATAATTAACCTAAAACTACTGAAATTATCTAATATCTATTTATTTATTTATTTATTTATTTATTTGGATGAAATATAACCATAAATAATAATATTACAATGTGGGTAAAGGCACTAGCTACTAAGGCTATCGGCCTGCTAATATCTATTATTCATTGAATGTTCATGTACTTACTATATTTAAATATTCCCTGATTTAATATTTAAATATATATGCAGATATATATAGTGTCATGAATAGCATGTTCAATATTGACTTTTAAAGCTTGACAAGTGTCTGGTTTATATGCACGTACATATAGGTGCTCATATCACTCTCAACATTGATTCCACTTTTATGTGAATATATATTTTTTTAAGGTCGCTGACCTGGTTTTGTCAATTATTTTTGAGAACACTTTTATGACGCTACTTTTCACAGTTTAATTCGCGAAGCACAGCGCCCTTTGTAATTGATCCCGAAATGAAAGTTTCTGTTTTTGCAAAATTTTGTTTTGTGTTTTTGATTGTTTGTAGACTTTTACAGACTTCTCTAATAATCAGCTGTTCTATTATACTCGTAGATACTGGGTCTAGTGTTTTCAAAACAATTGTTCAAACTGCGATATTTTCCCCTCTTTTTTTTTTTGCAAGCATAGCTTTCTCTTGCTTTTCATGTGCATTAAAGGAAGATACGTATAATGCATATTTACGACAACAATCATGGTCCGTCACATTTGCTAACCTGTAGACAGCTGATTAGCCAAATAGAGAGAGCGCTTTTTCCTCTAATTCGCTCAACGCTCCTGCATTTGGCCACCATGTTTTTCCAATGACTTTGCGTCTGAAATTAAATAAATGTGAATGTATATCGAAAATGATTTTATTTTATTAATAACTTACTTCCTTCCATTGTGTTGCAGTTTTTGATGGATCGCGCGAATTACGTCGTCGAGTCCTTCTGGCCTCAAATCCGACTGCTCCAATTACGTTAAAATCGCTTATCTTCGTCGAGGTCTTCTGATTTCAATTGCATATTGTATATTTGTGTTAGGAGGTTAATTTATAATGCCGATTAAGCGGCATTTCTGGGTGGCCTATTTATGCTTTGTTTATCTACACCAATCTATTGAAACGTTATTCGAGAGTGCAATTGGTTTAATTTGAGCTAGTGACGTCGGCAAAGACGTAACTCGCGTGGCATTTAGCAAATTTGCTAGGTCCTGCCATAGCTGCTGCACTGATTTTGTTTGACCGTGGGCTATTTCGGCCAGTGGTCATTTGTGCATTGACCTTACAATACTCAACAAATGCGCGCAGCTGCTCATGAGTGGCTCTATCCGCATTTTTTGTGCTGAAAAATATGTTTATTAATAAATTTCTCTATTTATAATGGTGGAATATTTAAATATAATTATAAAAAATTACCTTTTTTTGTTGTTACCCATTTTCAATCAATTTCAATTTTGAATGTCATTTGAAATCAGCTGTCAAAAAGCTTTTCACCACATATGGTGAATAAAAGGGCTTTTATTCTAATACTTTTTGCGTCAGAATTGCCAAAGTCTTTTGAATGAACTTGAGTACAGTTTTGCGAAAGACATCATCTCACATGTTTCCATTAAGTAAGAGAATCTTTATATTTATGTGTGATAATTGATATGTATGTATGTAGGTATTTAGCAATATGTTCTCTTAGAAAAAACATTTGAGAATACTGTAAACTTTTTTGGTTGGTATGGTTGTTCATAGAGCTAGTCTGGAGCAACAAAAGGTGCAGCTCGTATGTTTCGGGAGCCAGGAGCACTTGCTGAGTATTTCTAATAAATCACTCCGCCGGTGAATAATACAAGCGGGCTGTTGGTCCTTGATCCTTACGTCTCGTGTGAAAGAAAATGCACTCGTGCACAGTTTGTTGGGCGGATGTCTTTGATTTTAATAGATTTATAGCTCGTACGTTAAATATCACCGCGCTTGGAACTGTCCAAGTTAATTTTTCTCGAACGATACTGTTCCGCACAACTCTCAAAATTTTACGTTCGGAAAACTCAAATTCACTTTATTATTGGTTGTATTAATCCGATTTCAAAACACGTCCATCCACGTTGAAGATATTCATGTAAAAGATCGAACTCGTTCTTGCGGAAGGAGATCTTGACATTACTTGTCATTATCTTGTCATATCCTAATGAAACTTGTAAGTGTTATACATTAGTGCCATATCAAATGGTGTTGATATTTGAAATAATAACAACTCAATACAGTAGAAATGTAAAAATTAAAAAAACAATTTTTATTCTGAAAATAGTTGCGCTCACAATTTACAGTCGATTGAATAGGAATTTCGACATGTTTGCGTTAAATATGCTTTCGTAGCAATGTTTTCAATATTTCTTTGTCCTTAATTCCAAACTAAAAACTATTGGTAGCTGCAGTCGCGACTGTTTGAACTAAGACGACGGTTATCTCGTCGGGGCGTGCATGGTCCGACTTTTCGTCATATATATTATTTGAATTTGTCAAAATGGTTGTACACGTCAGTATGACTGTTTGTTAATTACGGCAAAACTCAAAGTTTTTTAAGTTCCCTGAATACAGAAATTACACTTTAAGTACAGTTATTTTTTTTTTTTTTTTTTTTTTACAATTGTTTTCAAGCTACATCATCAGCTCCTAGTTACCTTGCAATATTTTCTTAAACCTACTTACATTACACAAATTGGTCTGGCATCTTCGCGCCAAATTGAAATTTTGTAAACGTCTAAGAAGGTATTTATTGCTCTATGCCTTGTTGGCAATACCTCGAGTTAACTTATATAAAGTAAGTCAATGAGAGTGTGTGTGTGAATTTTAATAGCAGACAAACATTATTTTTTCAATATGAGTCTTCAAAAACGGCTTGTTAAGCATAAAGTAAACAACCAAAATCTGCAAAAAATAAAAAAATTGATGTTCTATGACCTTCGATTTAAAGTTGATGGTGGCCTTGACAGTTGGGATTTTACAACAGCTAACGGTTTCTGACATATTATGTTACCCTCTATAACTTCTGCTACATCCGTAGCAGTTACTTCTCATTGAGAGTTTAATCTATATATTTCCTGTCCAAGGCTTATATTGCTATCTGCCATTAGCTTAGTTAGCAGGTTGTTAATTTGCCTGCATATTTATAGATAATCTTTACGTATGGCTCGGTTGAAATTGTTGTCACCCAACCTCAAAAATTGGAATTGGCTGACGACAGCCGGATCGATGTTGGTGGAGGGGCTTAGACGGCTGTACCGATGGACGAGCCGTGCTTGAGCGGTAATCCGCTCGGTCATGCCATACTTCCCTCGCAGTACTAAAAAGCAACGGTTGTTTGCGGAATCGCAGAGTTCAAGCCCCAGTTCCCTTGCCAACGGGCTATCGATTGTGCTATTGGGTGCACACGGGTCTATCACCGCACGAAGCAGATGGCCTGTCCGAAAACTGGCGGTGGGAAGGCGCTGGAGCTCGATGGCTGGAACACGACGGGTTTTCTGCTTATTGATGCGATTTGTGTCTCGGCGATATGGGCGAACAGGACGCGTGTCCGCGCCATTTCGCCGTTTGGTCCGTCTTTCGTTGCGGGATGAGCGGAAAGAACTAGTTTCCGCGCCATTCCGTTGGCCGCAGCGAATTACGGATTGCGATGGGCGAAAAGGACGAGTTTCCGCGCCATCGTCCCTGCGGGAAAGCTGCTCGTGTCGTAGTGACGGACGAAAACGACAGTTTTCTGTTGTATTGGCTGTTTTATTCGCCAGATTATTTCCTTCTTCTTCTTCCTCCTCGACCATTTGTGCCCATGACTTGTTTTGGTCGTTGAAGTCTATGGACAGACCACTCTCGCTGTCTTGCTCATCATTGAGACTTGTAATTGGCAATTCGTAGCTTCCTCCTCCATGTGCAGCGAGGTATGATGTTTCTCATTACATCGATGGCACCTGTCCTTGCTGGAACAGATTTCAATCCTATTAAACGGGCTCAGACAGTTAGGGCAGTATTTGTGTATCAGTATCGCCCGAAGCCTTTCTTCCGCCGATTTGGCACGATACAAGGGGCAGAGGCGAATTCCATGGTTTTTGTCGCATAGGCGACAAGGAGCCGTGAAGTTTTCTGCACGTTTTTCACTTTTTGTACGAGTGGCAGTGAAGCGGGGCATTCTGGAAATTGTTTTTATTCTTAAAAACAAAATTATTTAAATTTTTTTTTTTTTTTTTAATGTCCAGCTGGGTGGCAGGTGTGAACTTAAGATCGTCATTAACGGTCAATCAATGATTTATTGATGGTTTGCTTAGTACACGTACTAAAATCGTGGCGTGTGACTCTGATATAATTGAATATGTCCGCTGAGTGTGACTCTGACATAATGGAATAAATGAGTGACGTTACTAAAATCCTTTTTTAAAAAGGTCTGGCATTACTAGATAATTTTGGAGAGTCGAACGACCATGTAGGTGATAAATGTGCTAGTGACCGTTAGATGGCGCTGGGGCACATACATAAATAAGTAAATACTGTTGTTTTCCTTTTTGTGTGGTTTTGTACACATATTTTGTTGATGTGAGTTTTGCTCACTTTTTACAAATTACAAATTTTGGATTTAGAACACTCGGTACTGTGCTAATATCGGAAACTTAAGGCAAGTGTTCTGTATTTGCTAGAGCGCAAATATATGATGCCGTGATCACACATTGATAATGAATAAGGATGATCAAATTGTGAATGAAAATCGATGGATACGGTTAGAGAGAAGTCGATAACTGGCATGTTCTATAGCATCGGACGAGAACGCTCGTTTTCGAGAACGGTTCGAATATTCCAGGCGGTTGGTTGGGAACAGCCGACTAGTATATAAAGACGACTTTTATTTAACACTCCAGTGATCGGACCCGAAGGATTTGAGGTTGATTCAGCAAAATCGTAACAATACTACTAAAAAAAAATACACCATAACCGTGAAACGTCTAGTCATTCGTTGGGCAGTTACAAGAAATCTATAGCTGTATTGAGGTGACTTAAATTTTTCAACGCTCGAAGATTGTACAAGAACATATAAAGTAATGCTGATTTCAACAGCGTTCAATTTATAACAGAATACGAAATTATCAAATAGGAGCAAATTGATAACAACGGAGACGTAGCAGATAGTTTTGGTGAAAATATTCAGAAACTAAAAATATAACTTATCTCGGGATTAATTAAGAGATATAAAAAAATTATTTTTTAGTGCTCTATGAGCACATCTTTATTTGAGTACAAGAACTGAACTAAACTAAATATTACATTTTATTCTTAACCTAAGCTTGCGCCGGCGTTTTGTCACATGCACCAACATGTGCCTTGTTTGTTTCACACGGTTACGGTGTGATATGATATTCCAAATTCGCAGACATAGCGTCAGCAGAAAATGTGTTGCGCGTGGGAATCGCGCTGTTAACTTTTGTGGAGTTAACTCCTCCCCCTTTAAGTTCAACAGTGTCCTCGCTGTTGTGATTTGAGGTACCAGAGGGGTCTTCGGCCACATTTGTTGGAGTGTTTATGGTGATTTTGTAGTTCCTTCGGGATATGTACGTCCTGTATGACAGTAGACTGATAATTACGCCAAGGATGATGAAATTAGTGGTTAGGCTAGCGCCGTATTTGTACTTAATTCCTCTCAGCTGTTCGGTGTTCGTTATCTGTAATTCTTTCAGCATCTGTAAGGACAGGGCTTCTTTAAATATATTGGTCGCATTCGAAATTTGCGCTATTGCGGGTAATGGCTTAGCAGCTGATAGCTGTTTACTTTTAAATAATTGGTTTTGCACCAAAATTGTAGAATTGCTATGGTGAATAAGGAAAGTTCCTTGTAATGATACAGATCTGTTATCTATTGATACCTCTCCTCTGTGGTCATTTAGTAGAAGGATGTTGGGTGTTATTTCTTCGATTGTCGGTAAATGTTGATTGTTGGTAGTGGTGCATGCTGAAGGCAAGCTTTTAATTAGATTAGGGATGCACTTAGAGTAAGTTATATTTGCAAAGTTTGAGGCTTTACAAATTGATATCTCATCTAAAGTATTACATTTGTTTTTGATTCCCAAAATTTGATTCTTACAAAATATTATGTTTTCAAATTCCAACTTAATGCTAACATTTTTCATCTTTACAGGTTTTAATAACAACTTTATACAACTATTTTTTTCTGTTATTGGTAGTGAAACAATATACAACAAAGTTGATTGATTGGATGCGACTTTAACTTCGCTAAACTCCAAGGCTTCTATAAGATTTACAAAAGGCATATTTTGTTCTTCGAAAAGGGTTTTTGTAATGTTAATTTCAAAATTTGATAAAATAAAGGAGTTGACTATGTTCGCTTTGGCCCACTGTATTGAGTAGTCTATCTGAACCAATTCCTCTTTAATTATTTTCAATTTGCGTTCTGTGTTGCGGATAATCTCTCTTTTTGCTATTTCACTAGACTGGACTGTGTTTAGAAGGGTATTTGTCGTTTTCGAAATTTCGTTTAATCGGTTGATCGTTATCCTGTTAATCATTACCTGTTTGTCATTATTAGTCAATAAGTTATTGGTATGGTCGGATAACAGTTGAAAATCGTCGTGGTCTGGAGTACCTGCCAACCATTTCCAGGCTGTCCCTAGTATGTTCAGCGATCGTTTTCGTCTAGGTTTGAGTCCGTCAAGTATGTTTTTTACTAATTCAATGTCATGATTGAGGAAAAGGTAACTGCTGTCCTTGGGTGTCACGTAGGTCTTGATAGTAGATTCAATGTCTAAGATTGCGTCCTCGTATTGATTTAGTCTCATTTTGTGTATGAGTCTGAATGTACCGGTCTGTAGCAGTGCAATTCCCTCATCGATTGCAATAATTTGGGAATTGCTGTAATCTAAAATTTGGGTGTCACAGTGGCCAGTCGTCAATAGTTTTAATATAAACGGTATGTATCTAATGAAGTTCGTCATGTTGTTTCCTGCAAAACGAAAAAATAACTCCTATCATCTAAAAATTCATTTTTAGTTGTGTTTTTTTTTTTTTTTTTTTTTTTTTTTTTTTTTTTTAGTTTCTTATTAATCCTTTATGGACTATTCTTCCAGAGTCTGTGGTAACTGTGCTGTTTTTATTTTCCGCTACGGTTTCCTCTTTGTATCGGCATGTAAGTTTATTTCCTATTCTCTTATTGGTTTTTACAAATATCACGTCGCCCACGTTATAGTTTTTGTAAGGATTTCTTTTTTTGTTGTGGTAATTTAGGTCAGCATCTTGTTTACGTTGAAGTCTCCGAATATTCTTTTGTTTTTCGACTTCAACTTGAAGGGGATCAGAGGCTACACGTCGTCCAAAAAATAGCTCTACAGGTTTCCGTTTTGTGGTAGAATGAATAGAGTAATTGTATTTCCAAATGGATTTGTCGAGGAGGTCGGTGAAGGATGAATGAACTTTTTCTGCCTTCAGGCAGCGCATTATTTCTGATAAAGTGCTATGAAAGCGTTCGATTTGTCCGTTTACTGTACTAGTATAAGGTGGGCATTTAAATATTTCTATATTTAGTTCGTTTTCTAAGAGATGAACTATTGAAGCTGATCCTAATGATTTTTCATTATCAATAACTATTCTTTCTGGTATTCCAAAACACATCAATAGTCTTCTTAGAGGTTCTTTAATGTGTTGTGTGGCTCTTGATCTAACTAATGCCGCTTGTGTGTATTTAGAAAACTTATCTATTGCTGTAAGGATAACTCTGTCGTTTGTGAAGTAAATGTCTAAATGTACGATCTGTCCAGGATATTGTGGAATCGGAGTTGGCTGAATAATGGGTTTTGGAGGGTGTCTTTCGTATTTTTGCGTTTTACAAATTTTACACTGCTTTATTATTGATTCTATTTTTGACTGCATTCTTGGGAAATAGAATGATCGTAAGAGCTGCTCTTTATTTTCGCGTGCACTGCGATGTGCTCGTTTATGTTCCTTTAAGATTTCATTCTCCTGCTCACCTGCGTCCGTTACGTCTTTTAACATTTTGCGCGTGAATCTGATTTTATAGTTTCTGAAGTGTAGGGGGTAAATTTCTTGTATTTTTCCAAGGATATGCTCTTCGGTGCTTAAGCCATTCACCACTGATGGATTTAAATATCGTTTTAATATTTGGATTAATTTTTCGTGAGAGTAGTCGCTTTCAGTAACAGTATGCCTGTGGTAGGTGGGAAAAACTATATTGAACCTGTATGTAGAAATGTCGTCTACATTTAAGAAGATTTGGTTCTTAAAAGCATTTATGGGAGCCTCCGTTATAGGTATTAGATTATGTTCGGAGCTTTCGTCGCTATGCATGGTTCCTGTCAAGGAGTTTACTTGGGGCGGTCTCGAAAGTGCATCTGCAACCACGTTTGCCTTTCCTGGTTTGTAGTGCAACTCATAGTTGTACTCTTCCAATATGGCTTTCCATCTCTTCATTTTATTGTTATTGTTTTTTGTACTAATTGCGTAGGTCAAGGGCTGGTGATCGGTGAATATTTTAACTTTCGCAGATCCGTAAAGGAAATTTCGTAAGTTACTTAAAGCCCAGATAATCGCCAACATTTCTTTTTCATTCGTGGCGTAGTGTTCTTCTGTCTGGCTTAGTGTTCGGGATATAAAAGCAATTGGTTTATCGTTTTGTGATAGTACAGCTCCAATCGCATAGTTAGAGGCGTCTGTTGTTAATTGAAATTCTTTTGAATAGTCGGGATGAATAAGCATAACTTCTTCTGCTGTCAGAGATAGTTTAATTTTATTAAATGCTTCGATTGCTGTTTCGTCCAGCGATATGAGCGTCTTTTTTGAAATGTTTTTGGGTTTACGCCCATCTTCCCCCCTTAAAAGGACTGTAAGGGGTTTTGCTAGCTTCGCGTAATCTTTTATGAAGCGGCGATAATACCCTGAAAGTCCAAGGAAAGAACGAAGATCTTTCAAGGTTTTGGGTGTTGGAAAATTCACTATTGCGTCTGTTTTCTTTGGATTCGTTTTAAGACCCTTCTCGGAAATAATGAATCCGAGAAATTCAACCTCAGATTTTAAAAATTCGCTTTTATTTAGTTGTATTTTTAAGTTGGCGTTTTTTAGAGTTTCGAAAATTGTTTCTATGTCCTTAAAATGGGTTTCTTGATCCTTGCTGAAGATGATAATATCATCAATGTAAACATAGCACCGTTTGCCAATGTGGTCTCTGAGGATGTCATCGAGTGCTCTTTGAAAAATTGAAGGGGCATTTTTCAGCCCAAAAGGCAGCCGAGTTAACTCGTACTTGCCGTTATTTATGGAAAACGCTGTTTTTTCGACATCTGATTCTTTTAGTGGAATTTGATGAAATCCACTTTTTAAATCAATTGTTGAAAAATACCTATTTTTACCGAGCTGGGCCAATACATCGTTGATTTCAGGGATAGGATATTTGTCAGGCACTGTTACTAAGTTTAGCTTTCTGTAATCGACCACCATACGATATTTTTTTTCTCCTGATGCATCTAACTTTTTGGGTACCACCCATACGGGGGCGTTATATGGTGATCTAGATGGTCGAATGATTCCATCGCGTAAATATTCTTTAATTTGTTTTTCCACCTGTTCTTTTAGACACATTGGATAAGGGTAACTTTTGGTATAAACTGGCCTATCTGTGGTGGTGCGAATTTCGCCTTTCACTGTAGTAGTAAAAGTTAATTTTTCTTCGGGATCTGCAAATAGCGTCTTGAAATTGTTAACTAATTTTTGCAATTTCTCATTTTGTATTTGATTTAGATTTTCTGTCCTGATATTTATAAGATTAACGTCCTGTGAGAATTGTTGCTTTAATTTGATTTTAACTCTATTTTTGCCTATTGACATATAGTTGTCTTTTGCATGTATTACTGCATCTAGTTCTTTTAATAAATCGTTTCCTATAATGGCGTGAAAAGATTTCAACGTTGGCATCAGGAAGAATTTTATGGTGGTATCTTTCAGTCCGAAGACGTTTGCAAAAGTGTGGTGAGTAATTTGAATATTTCCTCCGATAGAGGATGCGAAAAATGGAGTTTCGTTTTTAATAGTCTTTTTTGCAAACTGTGGCTGCACATAATTTTTGTTAGACCCAGTATCTATTAATATTTTCATTATCTCTCCATTGCCGGTTTTTCCTTCAATATAAGGCAGTGAAGAGTTATTCATTCTAAAAAATGAATATCTGTAAAATCAATACTTTCAGAAGAATCGGGTTCCGTTTGGTAATTATCTTCTGGATTTTCAGAAGGATAAACATAGTCATGTAATGATTGTCCTGCTTCTTCATTTTTGTCCATAACGTCTTCGTAGTCCTATGTCTCAATATTATAATTTCGTTGTCTTTTGTCTGCGTGGAGCTGCGTTGAAGCTGGTCTTTTAGCTTGAGAAGTATTGTTTTGTGTCGGTCGATTCATATAATTGACATTACGCGTTTGAGCGGCTTTGATCTATTTCCATTGGCTCAGGCTTATTCGGTGGTTTCGGAGCAAAAGGACGAGGAGGAGGAACGGGATTGTTTCTAAAGTTATTAAAATTGTTGTATTGATTATATCCAAGACCAGGGTTTGGAGTTGGATTGGGATTCCTGGGCAGTTGTGGGAGGTATGCTAATTCTGGATAGAAATAAGGGTTTCCTTTGTTATTTGGATTAATTCGATTATTAGAAATGACAGGGGTTATTGTCGGACGTACTGGGGTAGGATTATGGAGGTTTCTTGCTACTCCATGGGCATAATTTGTTCTGAAGTATTGGTTTTCTAGTTTGAGGCAGAGATGTAAAGCTTGTGGAAGGTCCACTGGTTCCCTCATACCTAATAATTTTGGTAAGTCACCATTCAAACCACGAATGAACGTATCGAGTGCTTTATTTCGATATGTTTGGGTCATAATGCAAAGAGTTTCGTGGCTCATATCCATGCAGGATATCTTATTTAAAATGAGAGATAAATGGGAGTAAACACTTTGGTAAAACTCCTGTGTGGTTGAACGTCCTTGTAGGAGTGAATTCATTTGGTATTCGAGAGTGCCGAGGTCTCGTCTGTCGGCATAGTGAAGCGTAAGACACTTGCAAATTGCCTTCCAATTTAATGGGGTGTTGTACGACTCTAATGCCGCGTCTGCTTGGCCTATAATTTTATTCCTAATCACACTTAGTATCCCAAAATATTTTGGAGTACCGCATATTGGTTCATAAATTTTTATTATCCTCTCTACGCTCTTTTTCCAAGAGCTGAATTCTCTTGGTTCACCAGAGAATTCCCTCAGGCTCCTGACTACATCAGGTATTTTATCCAGTTCTCCTATGTTGTGTCCGTTTGTCACGGTAATGGTCTCGTCTGTTTCCGATACAGTATTTTCTTTTTGGCCTAATCTGGCGTCCACTAATCTAGCGACTAGTTCCGCTATTTGGCTAGTCATGTCCCTTTCGGTATTTGGTTGAGTTAGACTACTTGCCAAAACTGGTGGCCTAATAATGTTATTATTAGTAGCCATTTCAAAAAGAAAAAAAAATTTATGGTTTTTATTTATTTTTTATTATTTGGTTATTATTGACCCCTTCTTGGAAGAGGACCCTTTCTACTCCGGAGGGTCCGTATAAGGATTCACGGAATTAGGGTTATATTATAAGTTGAAGGATATTTTAAAACTTCAACTTTGTTGTATTCTGTTATGATTTTACAGCTTTTTATTGTTGTTAATACTTTTGTAGCACAATTTTATTTTTTGTTTCACTATTTTTTCCACAAAATTTTCCTTAATAATATTTCGTTTCTAATTTAATTTCCCTCACAAAAATTTTATTTTTATTATACTTCAATTGGTATTGACTTGATTTAGTTTTATTTTAATTTTCTCACAAAAAAAAAATTTATTTTTTTATTGAACTTCGTATCACTTAAAATTCCTTATGGCTAATTGTCTTACGAATAATCCCTCGCTGCTCCCGCTGGGTTGCTCCTTTTTGCGCTCGTCCGCGCTACTAATGGTCCTGCTGAGGAGACGGTCGTCGAGGTTGCCTGAGGACGGACCTTTCAGGCTGGTTTCTTTCGGGCTGGAAGCGTTTTTTTTTTTTTTTTTTCGCGAACGGTTAGGTACGTTACCCGCCGATTAATTTTTGCGAAAATAGAACTTGTAACTTTTTACTAAGTCACTTGGCACTCTGCTCCTTAAAGGCAATTGGCCATTTAAATATTTTAAAATATTTATGTTCTACCGCGCTTACCGTGGCCCATTTACGTTGGGCGCCACTTATCTCGGGATTAATTAAGAGATATAAAAAAATTATTTTTTAGTGCTCTATGAGCACATCTTTATTTGAGTACAAGAACTGAACTAAACTAAATATTACATTTTATTCTTAACCTAAGCTTGCGCCGGCGTTTTGTCACATGCACCAACATGTGCCTTGTTTGTTTCACACGGTTACGGTGTGATATGATATTCCAAATTCGCAGACATAGCGTCAGCAGAAAATGTGTTGCGCGTGGGAATCGCGCTGTTAACTTTTGTGGAGTTAACTTATACAAGTGAAAAAGTATATTATTGGTTGTCTTTATTTTAATTTAATTTATTTCTGCTACAAATTGAGAAAAGTATTATTGATTTTTTTGTAAATATAGCCAATAGTGGGTTAACGACGATATCGTGAACACCCTCATTGCCATAAATTTGTGAAGAGGTGTCACTCTGTAATGTGCATATATGCGCTTTGTTTCACACTTAGCAAATTATAAGGCGATCAGCCATCTTTTTTCAACTGGAATTTTCCATTGGAACACACATGGTATATTCAAATTTTATTTATATGTCTCCAACAAATTTTGGGTTTGCAAAGTCACGCATTCATCCATTTGAAAGAAAACCCTTTAAAACATGCTGCATACAATATAAAACAGACATTGTGCTTAGATAATCAATAAAATAATAGCTTTTGGATGGTCGGAAAGTTAAGTAGCTAGATATTAGTAAACGGACACTTCAGTGCAAAATGGAAAGGAAATTACACAGCGGTATTCATCATCCTACTTTGCGTATGCTGCAGGAATCGGGTTGTGAAATAACGCCACATAATTTGATGTATCCAGTGTTTTTGATTGGGGATGACGATGCAATCGAACATATTAAAAGTATGACTGTTCAATCACGTATGGGAATAAATCAGGTGAGAAAGTTTATCGATTCACTTATATCCAAGGGACTTTCTTCAATACTTCTATTCGGCGTTGTAGATTCTAACTTAAAAGATGATCGGGCTACTAATCCGGCTCGAAGGACCAATCTTTACGTATGGGTGAGAAGAATATGTTGACTCACACGTAAACAAAAGAAAGAAATTAAAAATGATATTTAGTGTGGATATATTATCAGTGCATTTATTATATATGAAAATATTTTACAATTAATGAGGATAATTAGTGATGATTATATGATGCTTACCAGGAGTGGCGCAGTGGCTGATGTTCTCGTCTTGACGGTTTTTCGCAAGTGAAGTTTTTTACTTATTTCATACGGTCACGTATAACCGTTTTCAATACTAGTTATTTTTGGAGGGGAAATAAAACGTTAGTTTGTTGGTGAGAGCACGCATGCAGTCACCACGCATTAGGGTGGTCGTTTATATTTAGGCTGTTGGCCTAAACAGATAATAAGAGGGGGTTTCTTAACTTTGGTAGAGCACTACATACGTCTCGAAGGACCAAATGTTATACCACAATGTAGTATCTTAAATTTCTTACCACTTGTGAGAGAAATTGAATTTTGATCTTATACATAATTAGCTTAATATGCAATTTAAAAAACTATTCCTCCTAGTTTAAACACATTAATATTTAAAAAAAAAAACCACTATACTTTGCTATGGTTGTTTTTCTGATGAAATTTTATGACTTTGATACACAGTGTTAATGATGCAGTTGCTTGAAATATTCGCTGGTTCGCAGGTCTTAATAGGAATTAAATATCCCAGCAAATTTCGGTAGAGTCATCACTCATTAGAGTGGTTGAAATGCTTATACTTTTATGCCCATTCACAATTTCCTTTTTTTTTTAATAGAAGAAACACTTGTTTTATATTAAAAAAAAGCAACAATTTAATTATATAAATTCGAGCAAAAAGGAACGTTGAACACTGCCGTGTCTACAGCAGTGTTGTATTTTGAATGAAGTGAAGGGTTGAGGAGTTGTAGCTGGGGTGGCCTTCACAGTAGGGATTTTACAACATCTAACGATTCCTGACATATTATGTTATCATCTCAAATTTCTACTACATCCGTAGCGCTATTCGAAGTTACTTCTCATTGAGATTTTAACCTATCTATTTCCTATTTCAAGGCTTATATTGTTATCTGCTATTAGCCTAGTTAGCAGGTTAAATCTTCTGTACTTTAATAAATAACTTTGGTAGAGCACTAAATCCAGCTCGAAGGACCAAATGTTATACCACAATGTAGTATCTTAAATTTCGTACCGCTGGTGAGGGAATTTGAAGACTTTCAATGTGGGAGAATTATTTCATTTTAATTTTGATTTTATACATACTTTGTTGCTTTATATGCAATTTGAAAAACTATCCTTCCTAGTTTAAACACATTAATATTTAATAATCCTTAATGTTCTCACTTTCCATTTCAATTTCAAAATGTTATTCGCAAAGTTTCGTTAGTATTTTTTTACTTTCATTATTTATGTTAAGGTCTAAGTAATTGCCCCTTACTCCTGATGGGGCGAAGCAAACTACTTGGTTCAGATTTTGTAAGAATCTCTGATTTATTCAATAATATCAAAGTTCTTATATATAATTTCTTAAAACTATTCAAATTTCTTAAGCGCTTTTAAGAATATGAAAAAAAGGTTGGGAGTGCGCGATAAGCAACAACAATACCTGATACTAAAACGACCGAAAATAGAAAAGTTAATGCGCGAATTAGCTAAGGTCACTTTGTTGTTGTTGAGAAATAAAACAATATTTTTTTTTACTTCTATGAGCACTTATGATGTGCCTCTCTTGAGTTTATTTCTAAACCTGTCGAATTGAGGTTTCTTATTCCATTTATATTTCATTACATTTCGTTTATTTAACGATAAGGATATTTTGGTACTGTTATCTGGTTATGTCATTTACTCCCTCCTTCTGAAAATGAAGCCTTCGCGCTTTTTGTTATTGTCGGAGTCTGTTCGGAGTTCTGTTTCATGCAATTCATCGATCCTTTTCCTTCTTGCTTCTGCCTGTCACAGAATGTATGGTTTTGTTATACTGCTTAACTTCGTTGAAAATTTTCGTCTTCCCTTGAGGAATTATTTTCCTGTGCTAGGGCTCTAGAAAGTTCCATTAATGTGCTGTGTGCACGTTCGATTTGACCATTGGCGTTATAGTATGTACGTTGATTGATGGCTAAATCTGCTCAGTAGTCCTGGTTATTCCTGGATGCTCTCCTTCGAACTCCTTCTGCTTCCACAATTTCTCTTTCATTTTACACAACTTCACTGTTTAAAAATTTACTCTGTTGTCTTACTTCGTAACTGCAAATGACTGCTATACGTGGACTGTATAATGTAAAATTTTTGATGATTAGGTCGAAAAAGACCATGCTCAAGAGAACAGAGATGGGAAGACGCAAGACGTGAATAAAAAACAAAAACAAAAAAAGATATTTTCATACATTTAGGTTCTTTGTTATAGATAAGTAATGAAAAAAAGAAAAAAAAACATATATTTTCTGATCAAGAGCTCTCTTGTTGAATTCCGTATAATTCGAACTGCTGGCTTGCGTTGACGTGGTGAATAGTTAAAGCAATTGCGAAGGCAATTCTTTTGATTGTTGCTATAAAGTGTACCACTAGTATACTTGCTGTTAATACCTATGATGAAGGTACGAACGGCTTCCTGGTTTGCATAATCCTTCCTTGCTGTGTTATTTTGGTCCTCGAATATTTCTTGGATCTTGAACAGGGAATTGAGTTAAGTGCTTTACTCACTTCACTATGGAACTCAGAAAGCGTCTGCCGCCATCCCTGTTTAATTATTTTCATTTCGACAATAGCTCACTGACAATGTCACAAGCGTACGTTTACATGTCCGATAATCGGGTGCGTCGAAAGTATGCTCACTTTCGCGGATACCTTTAGATTCCAAATTACATTATTTTCTGCATTTGAGCTGGCGTACCATGCGTTGGGTGTAATAATTTGCTGAGCGCCGTCCGTGGTGAATATATGTGATGAAAGTTGCTTTGTAGCTGGTAGAACTGGAGCGTCGAGGTACTTCCACGACCACGGGAACATGTGCGGCTGGCTGCGTAGAAATTTCTGTTTGCGCACCTGGTGACGATAGTCCAATGCAATCACTCACAAATTAATCGAAATTAAAAATTTAATTGAAATTTAAAAAAAAATCTTTTTTTTTTTAATATATGTAGATGATGCGGTATATATTAAAAAACGTGTGTTCTCTTCGTAGTCCAATCCAGAAAGAAAGTTTTATTTTTAATATGAATGATTAACCAAAAACATAGAATGAATACACAAAGCACGTTCGGTTATAGAAATTAAATTTATTTCGAATACACTTTTTCACAATTTCCACATTTTAGTTGCATGTGCGTTAGTGGTTACAGTGTTCGATTTTGCAAATACTCTCGAGTTGTTTCAATTTTTTAATTTCACAATCCAAAGCCGCTCTTGTACTTTGCAACCGAATTATCCTATCCTCGTTGCCAGTTAAGTTAATAAAACACGCTTGTGCTTTTGTTGGGTGTATCTTTACAATATGCATTTCTAAATTGCGCAATGTCGTAATTCAAGCAACCGAATCTTGTACAAATTCCACAAATTCAAGTTAATAAATCGCTTGTTTTTACATCACGACAATGCACCACCGCAAATTAACATTGACGAAACCCGATTTACAATCGTCAATCGATGGGAGAATTTAAGGACATCAAACTTTCTGCAAAAGATGGAAGTCGGAATATCTCACAATTCAACCTTAAAAAAGGAGACCTAGTCGTAATAAAAGAGGTAAATCTTCCACTAAGAAAAATGGAGACTAGGAAGAATAACCGAGTACGGGTAGTAGATGTGGATACATCAGAAGGGCCAAGTACCAAATCGAATGTATCTACGTTTAAACATATTCCCGGAAATACAACGATAAAAGGCTCATAAAAAAATAAAAGAAAAATAATAATAAAAATAATTAAACAAATAAAAATAAATAAATAAATAAATCATATCTCATTAAATTTTGGCGATAACTGTAACCAAACGTTAGTGTCGTGTTGTTGAAATTTGCATAGATCATTAGTCATTCTTCGAATTTGACGCTAAACGTGGGCAATTCACATATCTTCATGTGCGAATCGGTAACAGGAACTATGGCATGACGTTGTTCGCAATGCATTCAAAGTCGCGATAAAGGCATTCACGTTCTCCTAGTGGGATACTCTTTGTTGTTCTTCCATCGTCGATGATTCACCTTCGCTGTCCTTGTTATTTTTCCAATCTTCTCCCGTTCGCTTTCTCAAGCAGTACCTTTTTCTTTTCGACCTACAGTTACCTCAGCCGATGCAGTTATTTTCGCTGTGCCTCTGCTGACCCGGTGAAGCGGAATTTCATCTGTGAAAACTATGAAAACTGATAAAATTCGGAAAACTGTAAAAAATTATTTATTTTCGCAGAATAATTGATTTACTTTATTTCAACTTTAACAAAGGAGCGGTTTTGTTTTCCGTTAGTTTGCTAACCGTTGCGCTGCTCTCTTTTGAATTGGTTATCCTCATACCAAGACTTCTGGTTGTCATACAAAACAGCACCAAGAGTAAATGTCCAAATATACTCACATTAATGGGTTGCTTCTATTTTGCTGTATAGTTGTGGTTAGGGTAGTTTTTACTTTCTAAGTGTTTTTTTTTTTTTTTTTTGAGTATTACCGTCGGTTTGACAAGAGATTCCAAAAATCTCGATGAATTTTTTGTATAATCTTCCACTTATTTAACGATAAGATGTTGTCATATGCTTCTGAGGATGGAATTTAACTTAATGGTTTTCCAATCAAGATATGTCCAGGTGTTAGTACATCTATTCCATTGTCATCATTTATAGCGTATAGTGGGCGCGAATTCAAGGATGCCTCTCTTTGCGCTAAAGCTGTCGACGACATTCGACATTTATTCAAATGTTAATTTCGTTTCTCCAACTGCTCTTTTTAAGTGGTATTTCATTCCTTTAACACCTGCTTCCCACATTCCTCCTAAATGAGGGCCTGCCTTGGGAGTAAAATACCAAATTATTTGCTCGTTTGTTCAGAGTTTTGCTTTAATGCTGCTATAAATTCTTTATCAAGCTACTTGTAGGCTCCCACAAAATTTGTTCCATTGTCTGAGTAGAGGTGAAGACACTTTCCTCGTCTGCCAAAAAAAAAACCTAAACGTTACAAAAAAAGCTTCTGAAGATAATTCACTGACCGCTTCTAGGTAAGCATCTTTGATCATTAAAGAAGTTAAGTTGGATTTGTGTAGAAATATGGGGTGCTTTGAAGAATATGATAACTCTGCATTTGCAGTCTACCTCCCACTCTCAAAATTCCATTTTTATCCAGAAATGGGTTGAGGTTGCTGATTTGGTTTTTAATGCAAAGCTATTTACCATTTAATAGTTTTTTAACTTCGTCTCCTGTAACAAATTTTAATACTAAGTGTTAGATTTTACCGAGGATTGAATATGCAAGAATAGTGAAGACTTATACTTGCCGCAGTGCGTAGTGATAGAAAATAAGAATAACACGTTTTTACTGTATGAGTGTTTAATCAGAAAATGAACAGATATTTAGTATGTATAATAAGGATATTACAGAAATTTATATCAAGTCTGTATAAATACATATATCTGTTTCGTATGGTAATACATATTGTGTATTCAACAATAAGGTGATACAAGTATATGAAATATTGTAGTTTTCAAATTGATTGAGGATTTATTACATTTATTTCTCAACACTAAGCCTAAAAAATTAAGGGATCGCGTTTGGTACGATACTCAGATGGTATTAACTGTGACTTCAGAGTTTCTATTTTATCAATTATTATATCATATCTAGTTCTCACAATTTTTTCATATGGAGCTGATATTATAGATAGATTCGATACATGGTAAAGATAGGATGAACTCTCATAAATATACACGGATTCTAGTTCAGTGAGTACGTGTTTCTTACCAGTCCAATCTATGATTTCGTCGCATAACCCGAAGGTTATTATTATTAAGATTAAAAAATTCTGTTTGTTGCATGGTATGAAATTTTTTCTTATACTATCTTTGTGCATTATTTTTCCTTTAACTGTCCAGATTGTGTCCCCAAGATCTGCTTTTACCTTATGTTTGTAATATTTTGTAGCGAGTTTCTTACGGCGATTGGTTCGTCGTGATTTGTATTGTATGCTTTTCCTGTTCATATTGTGATATTGGAGTAACTTATCCTGTTTTTTTTTCGAGTATATCCCTGATATCAGGATATTTTTCGCGATTTTGGCTCATAGTATCTCTCTTCGCGATGTGGTTGTGAGTAAGTGTTCCGATTCTGTCGATGTTGGAATCTGGATTGTATGTTCTGTGCTTCAAATTCTACGTTTATGTTATCGTGTAATATGGCACAGCCTGTCGCGTATGTCGATTCCAATTTTTTGGATAAGGATTATCCTTAGAGATTAGAGGTTTTTCATTATAGCTTATCAATAGGTTGTTTACGTGTTTTGCTGGGTCGCGTTGTCGTGGTGAATAGAAGAAGCGATTGCGAAAGCAACTTCCAAGTTCTTTGGATTGTTGCTATAAAGTGTACAACTAGTAAACTTGCTGTTAATGATGATTAGGGTACGAACGGATTCCTTCTTTGCATAATCCTTCCTTGCTTTGTTATTCTGGTCCCCGAACATTTCTTGGATCTTGAACAGGGAATTCACTTCACTATGGAACTTAGAAAGCGTCTGCCGCCGTCCCTGTTTAATTCTTTTCATTTCATCCAGCGGTCCCAAGCGGCTCATTATAGTGTAGGCGTAGAAATTCAGTTGAGTGTTATGGTTCGTCAGGATATGTGCTGCTGAGCCTGCAAAATCCTTAATTGCATTCATAAATGCACGTTTGTGATCGCCAGGATCTATACTGGTCTTTATCCCCATCAAATCGTGGTAAAGATTTCAAGAGCTCCAAATATATGTCTTTAGGATCATTGATAGTTAAACGAATCTATTCATGTTGCACCCTTGGAGTAATTTGCTGGAAACTTTGGCGTTGTTCCATTGCTAGATTTGCTAGTTGTGCTTTTAGTGCGGCAATTTTTTGTTCCATATTGTAGTTTTTTTTTTTGGTTTTCATCAAATGATGATGCTTTGCTGTATGCCCTGATTTTCCTAATGTCTGCCAGTTTGTTGCTGCTTTGTTTATCCCAACTTTTCTGGGATCTGTTTGTCACACGATGCAATTTCTGTCCGATATTTCAAGGTCTGCTGTTGAATATTTGTGACGATGCAAGTCTTACTTCCCATGGGATTTTATAGATTTCTTCTATTCTGCTCAATATGTTTCAGCAATAGACGTGGCCTTTTTCTTGGTTTTAGATTTTGATTCCGTTAGCTCGAACGGCTATAATATTGTCTGCACTCCGATGTTGACCCGATGATGTTTGTTAGTTGAAAAGGGCAGAAAAATTGTCGATATACAGCAAAGTGAGCTAAGTCTATGTATGTTGAGTAAGTAAAAGAATGGCTGAAAGGTAACCATTAGGTACAACTCACACGATCGTTTTTTCAGTTACATACATATAAGGTGCTACGTCAAGTTGGATGCAGGTATTTGTTTTAGGTAAACTTCTTTGATTATGCAGTTGTTGAAGATTGTACACTTTCATTTTTCATACAACTTCACTTTTTAAAAATCTAACTCTGTTGTCTTACTTCGTAACTGAAAGAGATTGCTGTTGTAAAGAGAACTATTTCTTTTATAACTTTCAGACTTGATGACATTCTTTGGTTTCACCAATCAAAATGTGCTCAAGCCATTTGCATATGAACACATTTTTCATCATCAAGCTAAATCCAATTTCTAAATGCACATAAATATATAATGTTAATTTTGTAAACGGTATTTATTTAGGTTATTTTTTTACTTTTAGTAATCGGTAAATATTTCCTATTATATTCACTTGATGAGATTTCAACTATTTCCGTCCGAGTTTTTTTTTTTTGTTACTCAAGGGGGAGTCGCATGTTTTTCTTATGTTTAAAAATGATAAACTAAAATTCATTACAATGTATAAATCTGAAGAACATCATAAAGCGATGAGGTCTTCATCCATGTCTTCAACGCACCCTAAACTAAATGCACCACAGTTATACCCACATTGTGTTACACATACATACATGTAGATACGTATGCACTACTATATCATATGAAAAACTACACGTTTCTCGGTAGCACATTACAGTTTTCTTTTTAAAACAGAACTAACAAACCGATTTTTGGGGTTGGATGGACTTTGTTTTTTTTTCACTCTCTCTTGAGGTAAAATTTATTTATATTCATATTCATAAAAAAATTTATTTAAAATTGTAACTCACAAAACTAATCCAATTCACGTATAAGTCACGTTGTGAAATTAAACCACCTTCTTCGATGTTTCCTTACAAGTAACTCTTTATTTCATATATAAATTATTAAAACACGGGTTTAAGTTTTTATTACAACTTTATTTGTACGGCACTATGTGCCTTTCGTTTTCCGTGAGTGAGTTAAGGCTAACTTAAGATTATAAAACGCGAACTTTATGTATTAGACGGCACTATGTGCCTTTGGTTCGCGAGTGAGTTCAAAACTAACTTAAGATTAAGCTACCGCTTACAAGCTAACCTACGCCTGAGCCGGCCTACGTGACCAAAGATGTCTGGTCAGCAGAATAGGGATTGCGCGTGCAGCGCAATTGCACTTTTGGTTGCAACACAACTCCCAAATATGCGAACGGTTTCCATGTCTGCAGAATATTCTGTGGGAACGGAATTTATGTAATGTTGTTTTGGCTATGTGGAGAAGTTCATAAAATATTGGGTTAACTTATATACAACTTCACAAATGTAATTTTCACTACACTTCTGAGAAGACCGAATAAAAAAATAACTCCGTGCACGCGACTTAAATGGTTTCCAATCTTTCAAGAAAATATATGACTATTTTTCTTTACAGCTATAACTTTATTTAACGAACTCCAATTAAAAACTATAGTTTGTCATTTCATCTTCAATATCATAAACTATCATAGTACATCAAAGTTAAAGTCACCGACAATGAGTTATTAAAAAAATTAAAGTTGTGGTGGCACAACTGCTCACCAATTGCAATAAAACACACTATTTAAAATATTAAACAAAAGAGATTTTATTCCGCACTTGTCGCGGTACAATTTAAGACTAACTATTATCAGTTTATTTTCTTACCACCTAACTTCTTAGCCTAAGTTAACTGCTAACGTTGCACTTCCCACCACTGCCCAGTATTTCGCAATCGTTGAGTTGCGCGTGTTGATCGGCATTGCTTGCGTTGCATTTCCCATACATTGGATATGTAATTGATCGCTTGCGCGTGTGTCGCGTCAGCGAAAGTTCTTCTGTGAACTTTAATTGGAGCAGTGAAGTCACGTGTAGGGCAATGTGAGCAAAGGGTGCGCCATTGGGTGGTATTGTGGTATCTGGCAACATAACTCTCCGTCCCGCAGATCAAAAGTCGAAAATCGCGAGGGGGAAAATTCCTGTAGGGAGGAATTGCGATTCCCCAGTGATATACTGGTACCGGCTGATGTGACTGGTAGTTTCGGAGATGGAAATTGTGAGAGGGTTTACTTGCGTTTTCAGTCGGGATCGGGCATCAGCCACGACGTTGGATTTACCTGGTTTATAGATTATTTCGTAATTGTATTCCTCGATCCTGGCCTTCCAACGCTTTAGTTTGGCGTTGAAGTTGCGATTACTGAGAGAGAAGGTAAGTGGTTGGTGATCGGTGAAAATTCGTATATTCTTAGCTCCATATAGGTAGTTTCGGAGGTTATCTAGTGCCCACACGATCGCAAGCATTTCTTTCTCATTGGTTGCATACACTTCTTCTGTGGTGGATAGACTACGCGATGTGAATGCGATGGGTTTGTCCTTGCCATCGTAATCTTGTGATAATACCGCGCCAATAGCGAAATCAGATGCATCGGTCGTAAGATTAAAGGGTTTATCGAAATTAGGAAATGTTAGGACTTCGGAGGTCGTCAATATACTTTTGAGATTTGCGAATGCTTCTTGCGCTTCTTTGTCTAAATTAATCGGCACTTTTTTTGATTGTGTTGCCCTTACTTGAGCATGTTCTCCTCGCGTAAGATTAATAAGCGGTTTTGCGATCTTTGCGTAGTCGCGAATGAATTTTCTATAATACGATGTTAATCCTAGGAAGCTTTTAAGCTTTCTTTATAGAGTTCACCTTCTTTGGGTCAGGAAGTATTCCCTCTGAAGTCACAATGTAACCCACAAATTCTACGCTTGTTTTCAGAAACTGTGTCTTCTCTAGGTTAACTTTAAGGCCCGCATCCAAGAGTCTGGCAAGGATAGTCTCAATATCCTTTAGATGAGTAGCTTCGTTTTTACTAAAAATTATAATCTCGTCGATATATACAAAGCAAATACGCCCTATAAATTCTTTCAGCACGTCGTCTATCATACGTTGGAAGATAGAGGGTACATTTTTCAGACCGAAAGGGAGCCGCAAAAATTCGTATTTTCCATTCATTGTGGAAAATGCGGTTTTTGCAATGTCGCTTTCTTTCATCGGAATTTGGTGGAATCCCGAAGTTAGGTCAAGTGTCGTAAAATATTTTGCACTGCCGAGACTCGCGATGGTGCCATTATTATCGGGTATGGGGTATGTGTCAGGGATTGTTACGGCATTGAGCCGCTTGAAGTCTATAACCATTCGGTATTTTTTCTCCCCATCTGTCTGCGATTTCTTTGGCACAATCCATATTGGTGAGTTGTAGGGACTCTTAGAAGGACGAATAATGCCTTCCGATAGTAAGTCCCGGATTTGTTTTTCCACCTCCTCGCGCATATAACGGGATATGGGTAGCTTTTGGTGTAGATGGGGTTCTCGGTCACAGTTTTAATCTCTGCTTGGACATTGGTGTGGATTTCCATGCTCCGGTCGACTGGTCCGAACAAAATTTCATATTTTTCTAGTTCCTTTCTTGTAAGGTCGGTAATATTATTATCAAGGGGGATGTTTATATTGATGCTATTCACCTGCTGCGCTTTTTTCCGTTTAAGGGGCAGCAGGATGTCTGGTTTTAAGATCAGAACGTTCAGTTCCCTGTCTAAAACTGCCTTGATTTCTGACAGCGTATCGTCCCCTATTATTCCGTCGAATGATTTGAGCCCTGGCAGAACGAAAAAGGTGGTAAGTAGGTCTTTGCCTACGAATTTAAAAAAATGTCCACATATCTTCTTGTCTACCTTTATAGTTCCGCCCGGGGAGATAACATGAAACGGTTTTTCTACCGGTGAAGTATTTTGTGCTATGCGCTCGCTTATATAATTCTTGTTCGCCCCCCGTATCTACTAAAAATTCTAGGATACCCAAATCCTGTGTATCGTATTCTAAATACGGTACGCCGGACACGAGGCTCCCATGGTAAAATTTACTTGATCTCCTGTTGTTTGTTCACTATTGGTTAAAGTGCTCGGTCCCTCTTCTTCGTCTACTGGAACCAGGTGGAATAATTTCTGTTGTTTACTTGGGGTTTTGCTTGCATATCTTGTGTAGCTTGAACTTGCCCCCCTCTTTGTATTGTCGTACCTAGGAAATGTGTTATTTCCCGTTTGTCGACTCTGGGAAGATAGTTCGGTATATGTTCTTGCTACCATGTTATTTCTCCAACTTGGGATAGATTGATTGGTCATTTTCGTTTGACCTGAGTTTGGGTAAGAGGGCCGCTGCCTTGTTTGGTTGTTATCTTGCCAGCTGCGGCTCGAATTGTCTAAATTAGGATAGTTTCTCCTGTTGCGCGAAAAAAAATTAGGAGCTGAAGGCTGATAATTATCATTTCTGTTATCCCTGTGGAAGGGTGGGCGGTATATCGCATTTCTGCGATCTACACTCAAAATTTTGAGGCATGCAGAATATGCCTCAGGTAAGCTTTTCAAGTTTTGTACAAGAAGCAGGGCAGGAAGATCTCCATTTAACCCTCTTATGAAGACGTCTAACGCTCTTCGACGATGAGCTTCGGCCAATGCCTCTACAGTTTCCCCGTGTACATATTTGTCCGCTTTTATTGTGTTTATCATCAAGGAAAGCTGTTTCTGTCCCTGCTCGGGCGCCAGTTAAAGTCACCGACAATGAGTTATTAAAAAAATTAATGTTGTGGTGGCACAACTGCTCACCAATTGCAACAAAACACACTATTTAAAATATTAAACAAAAGAGATTTTATTCCGCACTTGTCGCGGTACAATTTAAGACTAACTATTATCAGTTTATTTTCTCACCACCTAACTTCTTAGCCTAAGATAACTGCTAACGTTGCACTTCCCACCACTGCCCAGTATTTCGCAATCGTTGAGTTGCGCGTGTTGATCGGCATTGCTTGCGTTGCATTTCCCATACATTGGATATGTAATTGATCGCTTGCGCGTGTGTCGCGTCAGCGAAAGTTCTTCTGTGAACTTTAGTTGGAGCAGTGAAGTCACGTGTAGGGCAATGTGATCAAAGGGTGCGCCATTGGGTGGTATTGTGGTATCTGGCAACATAACTTCAATAATAAAAGGAAAATCATGAAACATATAACTGAAATCGGTCAACCAAAAGGGGCGTGATTTCGATGTCTTTATGTACATGCATAAATGTCTGCAGCAATGTGTACAGCTATATAATACATACATTAATACTTATATACCTGTAAATACAGGGTACATAATAACACAACTCATAACTCACGCGAACGCTGTAGGTTGTTGATAGTTATTTCGTTAGCTCGAACGGCCACCACTAAGCGATCGTTCGCCTAACGAAGTCTGGGCTAAAAGGAATAGATGGATTGGCGCGTGATAGGAATACATGGAAATAGTGGGAATAAAAAGGTTATTCCACGCGCACGGTAGTTACATAATTTTTTACTATTGCGCTTAAGTTGAAATGTTAATTGAGTGTTTATTCTTCTGTCTTTTGGTTCTAATGAACCAAAAGCAAAATAGAACGCTCGTCTGGCAACCTCACATGCTCATTTTCAGTGATTTCCTGTTAGTTGGGAATGAATTGAAAATTGAGTGGTGCACTTTTAAGATAGTGTAACTGCCTTCAATAGTATTGTTGTAGCTTAGTAAAGTTAGCCTGACTTGAGTTCAATTCATAACTCCAAAAAAAAAAAAAAAAAAACTGAATTACTTGATTCCTGATTATTTGAATACCCTGATTCCTTACTTGCGCTGGTGAACAACGCTACGGCGGCAGTTGTGTAGCTAGTGTGTGGAATGTGTGTTAATCTTCCATGAATATGAATAACCGTTCTGTATACATACCTCTAAACGTATTAACAAGTTTGGGGTAATGATTTCAGCCCCACTGTTTTTTCATGCGATTCTTAAGATTTATTTAATGAATCAGCTGCGTCCTAAGTACTAATGAGATGTTCTTCATATAATTACAAAATATGGATGACACAGCCGATTCCTGTAAAATAAATTTAATTAGTAACTTAATTAAATATCTATTGTAGCTGCAACGCTTACCCTCCGTGGGTCTAAAAAATACAATATAATAGAGAATGTATTTTTTTTTAATATAAAATGAATACATTTCTATCTATTGTGAACTAATTTGAAACGCTGATATGCCGTGTACCACTTACAATGTTAACTCCTGGTGATGAGCTCTTGTGCGAATATCTTTTCAAAGACTTAAAAATAAATATATGTAAGTGAATACTCTTATACGAGTATATAAAATTATAAAAATTGAACATAAAATAAGTTTAAGATTTGTAAAACTACATGCAAATGTGTAAAACTTATTAGTCCGAAATTATAGAGCAGTTGGCGCAGTCGACTTTTTACAACGTGACTCCACGTCCCTGGCTCTAGAAAATATTTCTGATGATCTTTCAATCAAAATTGAATGAAATCTATTTCCCACTCGAAATACTTATACATACGAACTGAGATTTCCAAATGAATTTGAACAGCTGGGTCAAAATTGCGACAGCACTAAATTCTATCGATTACCCGTTTATGATTCCTTGCAAATACTTGATGACCAAGTGTACCCGGTAGATGACTAAAATCTCTGATTTCTCTCTTTAGAGATTAGTCGCACAATTTTCTAGTTTCTATTTATATATATTTCCTAACAATATACAAAGTTTCAGGTAATTACTGATTGAAATTATTTTATTACAACTATTTAAGTAAAAATGTCTTATATATCGGTAGTATGATTTCATAGCGAATATTGAAGCCTTTTTTTATAATTTCTTTTAAACGATTTGGCATTGAAAGCACCAATTTTGCTCTTGCTTTCAAATTGCTCTCAGCTGTTAATAATTCTAATACTCTGAAGTGTTATATTTATGTTTTTTTTTTAGCAAACTCTATTCGCTTTTTTTTATTGACCCGGCTGATAAGCCTTTTTTTCGTGGCGATTCTGGACTTGTAGCCGTTACGAAGAAGCATACGCCGCACTGTTTTCGGGTGTACATTTTTATTTAACTCCTCTTTGACTTCCGCAGCAATCCTTTTTGATGTTAGTTTAGGACGTCCTGAACGTTCACTACTTCGTTTAATATTCACATTTTCAAAACGCATAATTATACTCTGCTTAGACTATGACTTAAAACTAAAATTGTAGGTACATGCACACTTATGCCCATCTATACCTAAGCCTCACCCTCTTTAATTCGTATTTTATTTTATTTTGTTGAATTTTTTTATTTTTATTTTAGGGAATTCGTTAATTTTATGCGTTCCACCACAATATAATGATCGCGCTTTTATAACAAATTTACTTGTTTAAAAAATCGAGTGGTAAAGACTTCTGTAACACACCAACATCCTTATTTGCTCAACTTCACTTTTTTTTTTTTGGCATCGCATTAAGTATCTAAAAAAAATATTTTCTACTTCCGTTTTTATGGTTTTCACTCGCTTTTCTTTGCTTTTATTTCAATAATAATAAATTTCACCATTCACACACAACTTTTCCGTGTTGATTTTGTTTATCAGCTGATTTAATGTTTTTACCACATTGGACATAAAATCGTTAAGCCAATAAAAGTGCTGCCACATGTCAAATGATTGTTACATTTTAAAAAGTTACCTCAATTCCCTTTCCAATTGAAATCCTAGTTTGGAAAGGAATGTAAATTTCAAGTGGAGAAACACGGTGGATATCCAATTGTTATTTAAACGATTTCTCCAACATTGGAAAAAGCTTGGTTTCATGTCTACTGAGAATCATCAAAGATATAAAGCAACGTTCACAACGCCATTGGAATTAATATTAAAGGAAAATTGTCAAACATTCTGTCAAAAAAGTAACGGGAAATGGTCAATATAACGTAAAATATGTTTATTATTCATTCAAATTTATTATATCGCCTTCAAATTTGAGTTTTGAAAAAAGAAAACTGGAAAAAAGCCATAGCCATATCAGTTGTTCGAGAGTAGTTTTTGAATTTTGAACAGCAATTAGTTCACAAAGTTGGGCTTTTTCAAGGTATATAATAATTTCATTATGGAAAAAACATAATTTTGCTAATATTTTTGAGACATTATCTAACTTAGTTTTGTGGTTACTGATAATTAGATGCATAATTGTAAATGGGAAATAGTAGTATTGAAAATTGAAATTATTTAAAAGTGAATTTCTAATGAACATACCCGTAACCATATACATACATGTGTACATACTAGAGCTTCAGATGCACGGGTATCGAGCAGTGCGAACATCTCGATGCTCGCTCATTGCTTAACTGCTCAGCAGAACAAAAAAACTTTCAATTTTGTTTGTCAAAATTTCTTTGGCGTTGCAATGATTTTTACGCTTTGCATGAGTAAATTTAAAATTATTAAAAAAGAAAATGTTCTGAGAAAAAAGTCGAAGTATTTTTCAAAATGCATGAAATGCCCGTGCTCGTGCTTGAAAAGTGTCGAGTAAGTATGCGAGTGCTCGTTGTTCAAGTGCTCGCTCGCTCGCTCGAATATGTTTGAGCACAATCTGGCACTCTAGTACATACAGTGACTGTATAATAAAATATAATCGTTAGTTTTTTTTATCATTTCCGGCATTGAATTTTTCATTATCCATTTAAATAATTTATAAAAAAAAAACCAAACCAAAAAATTTAAGTTTTTAATTTTAATTGTTTTGAAAACTCGTTTATAGTGATTTTCTAACCTATTTATGGTTTTTCGAACCTTTTTTTTAATGAAAAAGAAAAAAAACCAAAAAAAATTTGTACCAAAATTTATTTTGCTCACACTTATACATACACATCTACCTATGTACAATGAAGAAAGCAAATATTTTAAACTAAAATTTAACTTATTTCTTTCATTCTCTCTCTCTCTCTCGCACCCACCCAATCTCTTTATTTTTGTTTCTCCTTGACATACGCACCCATACACTACCAGCTTTATATCTAGCCTTCTCCTTTGCTGAGAATATCGTATGTCTTAAGTAAAAATATTTATTTAACAGAAAACCTGCTTAATTATTGCTTTAAGTACATTAAATTAAATAAAATTAATAATTATTTTTACACTATTTGCAAAAGTAAATGCTTATATGAGCATAAATCATACATACATACATACAAATGCATAAAAACAATATTTTTTTTAGATTTTATATTAAATTTAAGTTAAAATTTAATAAATTTTAAGTTAAAATGTTAAGAATCTTCAAAAGCCTATTTCATGCGCTGAAGTAGAGTAAAACAAAATGAAAAAAAAAATTTAAAAAGAAACAAACAAAAAATCTGTAAAAAATAATAATTTTTAAACCAGTTTATAATAAGCGCAAAGAAAAATTAAAAATTATGTTAAAATGTAAAAAAAACTGAAAAATTATGTATGTATAAGTACATAAATTACTTTAAAATAATTGTTACTAATAGAATTGCAAATAGTTTTATTTTCTGTAATTAGTTTATACAAAAAAAATATGGTTTACACTTTTAAGTTAAAATTTATAAATAATTGAATAAGAAATTGAGAAGTAAGAAATAAATCTATACAAGTAAAGTAAAAAGATGCTAGTTTTGATAAGATTAAAGAAATGAGAGAAAGAAATAAAATAAAAAATGAAAAAAAATATTAAAAAAAAATAATTAAAAAAAAGTAAAAATAAAAATTTAATAGAAAAGAACAAAAAAAATTAAATTAAAAAGGAAAAACAATTAGAAAAAGAACCAAAAATAAAATAAAAAATCAAATACAATAAACAAATTGAAAAAAAAAAAAGGAATAATAAAAACACAACGAAAACTCAAATATAACTACATATATATGTATAAAAAAAAAGTTAAGTTGTGTATTAAATATGTACAACACAATGTGTTAATAAAAAAATGAAATCGATCAATTGAAACTCTTAATTAATTGCCTGCATTCATATGTGCATAACTTGGGTTTGATAAGAAACAAATTCACACTCCCCACGGCTGCGGCGCCGTTGCAACGCATACATACATACATACATTATGTAAGCATATGTAAGTAATAGTTTGCAACAGCAGCCAGCGCTGAGGTAATCAGTAAAAAATAAAAATAAATTAGAAATTCAAAAATAGTTTCAATGCAGAAATACAATAACAAAAAAAAACTATAAATAATAAAAATAGTTTGTAAATGTACGATAATATGCAAAATAATGTAGTTTTAGTAACATAAAATAGAAAAAAGAAAAGTCTATTACAAACAAAAAGTATATAAATGCATAAACGAGTATATTCTGAAAATGTAAAACACTTAACATACAACTACGTACATATGTACATATATGTATAATTGAACGATATTACAAATAAATAAAATGTAAATATAAACATACAAACACGTGTATTCATTTATGTATGTGCATATATGCATTTTAATTGGCAATAAATTTCATTTATTTTATGCATTTGACGCGGTAAGTACATTTATTTCTCTGATATTTCAGATTGTGTTGATTGGAGTAATAGTAACCAGCAAGCAATGATAAAACTTTAAGACATATTCTAAACAGCTACATATATTGCACGATTTCAAATCATTTCAATTCGAATTTAAGTAATAAATAGCCGATGGTGGAACAAAATCAAATGGCAAAAGACACAATACAAGAAATTTGCAATTAATTCAAAAAAAAAAACTTTAAGGGAATTTTTCTTCAATTAATTCGATTTTTTTTTAATATTATTATTTTTTTGGAAAACAGGCTTTCTTTCATGCTGGTTGATCGGAATTGTGGAAAAGCAGCTAGTCCATTATCCTGAAAATTGTCAACGAGATAACAATCCAGAAAATTACTGACATAACATTGTGTCAGAAACAGATTATTATCGACCAATTAATGCTACTTAGATTAAAATCTCCCAATACGATTATGAAGACCTACAATATTATCAAAATGTGCCTTGGATAAGCAAATATGTAAATGCATCACGTATGTGCATCACGCATGTGCAAAAGGCACTAGTGCCACCATGTATGTGTGTAAAAAGAATAGAATAGAATCCATTGTTTGAAATATCAATAAATAAATAAAATAAATCAATAAATAATCAAGTTTTAATGTTAAAACTCAAAAAAAATTAAATATTCGATTGTTTTTTTAATAAATATTGTTGAAATTGCAATTTAGGATGATTGTTGTCTTCTTCTTCGTAATAGAATACCAAAAATTCCTCTAAACATCAAAAAAAGTTATTTTTCTATCACAGTGGTAATTTTTATGTCGTGTGGAATGAAAGAGGCGAATGTTAATATCGTTACGATCTTGCTGATTAAACTTCGATGATTTCCCAAATCCTTTGGGTACGACCTCTGGATTGTTAAATAAAATCGCCAACTTAATTTGCAGTCTCTTTATTTACAAAGACTTTAATTAATGTCCTTTTGATTACTCAGTAATTCACAATTCAATTACAATTTACGTTACTACTTACAATTACTTGTATACAACTTTCACAATGTACTGTTTTTATTACTGTACTGTAATATAATCTCCAACGCGTTTACTTTACGACTGATTAATTTTGCAGTTGTGTGTCGTCCTTATATTCTTGTTTGCTGCTTGAAAACGAACCCCCCGGAATAATCGCGTCATTACGATAATCGCGTCGTTGCGATAATCGTCTCGTTACAATAATCGTCTCGTTTACGATAATCGTCTCGTTTAGGCTCTAGAACATGCCAGTTGTCGGCTCCTATCCTTCACCTTACATTCGCTTCGCATTTTCGCCACACTGCCCTCCACCTAAGTCAGATCGTCCCGATCAGACACATTCGCTGTTCCAAAGCCTCTCTAGGTGGACCACTTTCATCTTGTTTCTCGGCCTCCCTATGGTTTAGATTCGATACACTACGTCGTTTAGTCGTTTGATTATCTTGTATGGACCTTGCCAATTACATTGAAGTTTTGGGGACAAACCTCTCTTCCGTTGTGGATTGTACAGCAACACCAAATCTCCATTTTGGGAAGCCTTCGGAGTTCATCGCCTTGTCATACCTAGTCTTCATTTTGTCACTCATAATTTGAGTTCTCACAAAGAGCATGTATCTCTCTTAACTCTTCCTCGAGGACAGTAGACGCTTCCTTCCCAATTCTTCTCGCATCACCAGTTATTCCAAATTTTAAATCGCTGGGCAACCGAAGTTCACTACCAAACAGTATCCTGGCAGGTGTTTGACCTGTTGTTTCATGCACTGCGGAGCGATATCCCATCAGGAAAAGCGGTATGTGTACATCCCAATCATCTTGATTCTTGTCCACTACTTTCCGCAAGTGCTCTTCCAGGGTCCGATTGAATCGCTCCACCATGCCATCTGATTGAGGATGCAGGGCTGTCGTTCGTGTTTTCCGAATACCAAGTATCTGGCACATCTCTTGGAACACCGCCGCTTCAAAGTTTCTTCCTTGGCCTGAGTGCGATTCTATAGGCGCACCGTATCTGGTAACCCAATTGTGAGTGAATGCATCCGCAACTGTTTTCGCTTCCTGATTTGGAATTGGGTAGACCTCAGGCCATTTACTAAAGTAGTCCATAACCACAAGAACGTATTTGTTTCCTTGTCTGCTCATAGGGAATGGACCGGCTACATCCATGGCAACCCGCTCAAATGGTGCACCTGAGTTATACTGCTTCATCTGCCCATGACTTCGTGACTTTGGCCCTTTAGCTGAAATGCACTCCGTGCAATTAGCAATCCACTCAGCGACCGATTGACGACAGCCAACCCAATAGAACCGCTGCTTGATCTTCTCCAGCGTTTTTGTAATGCCTAGGTGCCCTCCACTAGGACCATTATGGAATTCCTTAAGAACATCCGGAATTCTTGACCTCGGAACTACTATTAGCTTTCGAGAGCACTGGCCATCTTCACTTTCCCATACTCTATGCAAACAGCCAGATATCAATTCTAAACTGTTCCATTGTGCCCAGTATGATTTCGCGATGGGCTTTCCGCTGCCATTTGTTCTTTACTTGGCCGTCTGTTTACCTCCAATCCGTGCATTACCAATTCCAAGTCCGGATCTTCTTGCTCACATTTCCTTAAGTGACTTGCCTCCCACTCCTCTGCTGATGTTACTGTCATTAGCCGGACGTTTATTATGTCTCCCTTACCCTCTGCTTTTGAGCAATGCTTACATTCCAAACTACATGGTCGACGGGACATAGCGTCAGGATTTCCGTGCGTATTACCCTTGCGGTGCTCGATGGTGAAGTCATAACTTTGCAGCCTCTCAATCCACCGTGCAAGCTGCCCTTCGGGATTCTTGAACTGTAGTAGCCACTTCAGCGCTGCACGATCCGTTCTAACGCGGAAATATTGACCATACAGATATTTGTGGAAGTGTTTAATGCAATCCACCAACGCTAATAGTTCTCTCCGCGTTACGCAGTAGTTCCGCTCTGGTTTCCCAATAGACCGGCTATAGTAGGCAACTATCTTCTCCTGCCCATCAATCACTTGCGAAAGTACACCTCCTATGTCATAACCACTAGCATCTGTGTCCAGAATAAATGTTGCACCTGGAACTGGGTACGCTAGCATAGGTGCAGTGCATAGTCGTTCTTTTAAAGTTTGGAAAGCCTCCTCTTGTTCAGTTTTCCACTCGAAAGATTTATTTTTCCTAGTGAGTTCATGGAGACTATGAGATACGCTGGCGAAATTCGGAACAAAGCGACGATAGTAAGTACACAGCCCAAGGAAACTTCTTAATTCATGCAAATTCCTGGGTCTCGGCCAATCCTTCACTGCTTCTATTTTTTCCTTCGCAGTACACACGCCCTTCGTGGTTACTTGATGACCTAAGTAATTCACCTCCTTCTTGAATAAAGAGCACTTCGTAGGACTTAGTTTAAGACCAGCGCCAGATATTCTCTGGAAAACTTCTTCCAAATTACTCAGATGTTCGTCGAAGCTCTTTCCCAATACAATGATGTCATCCAGATACACCAAACAGGTCTTCCAGTGTAGTCCTTTGAGCACATGGTCCTTTAATCTTTCAAAAGTGGCAGGAGCGTTGCATAAACCAAATGGCATTACCGTAAATTGCCATAGACCGTTGCCAGCACTAAAGGCTGTTTTCTCTTTATCTTCTTCACTCACTTCTACTTGCCAATACCCGCTCTTAAGGTCAAGTGTTGAGAACCATTCTGTGCCAGTTAAGGAGTCTAGTGTATCATCGATCCTGGGCAAAGGATAGCTGTCTTTCTTTGTAACATCATTTGATCTCCTATAGTCCACGCAGAACCGCAACTGGCCATCTTTCTTCTTCACGAGTACCACCGGAGAGCTCCATGGACTTGCCGATGGTTCGATAACATTGCTTTCGCTCATTTCACTAATTATTTGGCCAACAGCGTCACGTTTGGCTAATGGAACGCTTCGAGGAGCTTGACGAATCGGTCTTGCGTCACCAGTATCAATGCAATGTTTTACTACGTTGGTCCTGCGTGGTTTGTTGCCATCCTTGTCGAATATGTTGGAGTACTTGCAGATAAGCTGGGTGGCCTTGTGCTTGTACTTGCCTTCCAACTCTTGCGTCCATACATTTATATCTTCCTCCATGTCCTTGCTATCAATAGAGTCGATTCCAGATGAATCATTGCATTTGATGATAGCTTCTACCTCTTGATATTTCCCTAATACAGTTCCACTAGGAATTTTCACCGGTGATCTGAAGTCATTTAATACTCTCACTGGGATGCGTCCATTCTTTTGTGTCTTAGCCAGGGATTTACCAATAAGAATTTTGTGCTGCTTCGACAACCCACAATTTGTTTGTCCCACAATCTCCATTAATTTTCGCCCAAACAACTGCTTCTGACTTCGGTGGAATCAGTTCACTGCCTTCTAAGACCACTTGTTTGCTGCTGTATGTGGAATCGCAGCCAATGCTTAGTGGTACTTCCATGTTCTTATACTCCATAAACTTGTTATTCAAGTCGATCTTGACACCTTGCTCCATCAAGATTACCTCATCTACGATCTGCGCGACTATAAAGCTGTGTAACACCGTCACATTCCCTATTGAGACCTCACATGTTACTTCTTCCACTACTTGGGTATCCTCACCAGTCGCCGTTTTCAATATTGCTCCAGAGAATGGTCTCACTTCTTTAGCGATCAGGTTAGTTCGAATGATGCAGTGTGATGCGCCCGTATCCACTGTTAATATTCGCGCTCGTCCATCCACATATCAACCTATAGTAATGTTGCTCGTTTTCCTACCAATTTGCGAGGCGGAGATTATGGAGCATTCAATTGCAGGAGCCAGCATACGCCCCTTTAGACTGGCTCGTTTTAGTTTAACGACTGAGAAGTTGATGGTTCACCCTCCTCAGCCTTCCGTTTTCGCTGTCCTTCCTGTATGCTGGAACCCGTTTTGCATTCGCGTGCGAAGTGACCAGGCTTTCCACATTAAAGCATTTCCCAGCTTGATTCTTGACACCAAAACGATTCATTACTTCTAACGACTTCAGAGTTCTCAATATTTCGGTCATCACATCTGCTGTTTCAACCTCCACTTTGTTGACTTTGTATGCTGGTCTCCTTATGAGTGCCGCCGTTTCACGTGTTTGAGCATACGCCACTGTTTCAGCGAATGTTAACTTTGGATTCGCATATGTCTCTCGCTTGGTGTAAACGTCTTTTATGTCGCTGATGAATTTTTGTATTTTCACCCTTTCGAGATGCTCACCCGATGCGTCTCCGATGGCTAAATGAGCCAATCTCTCAATTTCCGAAGCATATTTTTGTAGAGATTCGTTGGGTTTTTGGTCGCGCTTTTCTAACTCCATCTGGTAAATCTGTCTCTGAGTTCGCTACCATAGCGTCTTTCCAGGGCTCGCATCAATCCGTCGTAATCTTTTCTCTCATAATCAGGTACAGTTTGCAAAAGTTCTGCCGCAGGTCCTTCCAACGCAACGAATAGTGCAGCAGATTTTTCCTCTATGCTCCAGTTATTCGTTTCTCAAAGTGGAGCTTGAAGACTTGGAAGGGAATTTTACTGTCAAAGGATGGTGTTTTTTACCTTGGGAGCGTTCACTGAAGTGGTTGGACGATTTAACCGCAAATCCCGGAAACGACCTTCCAATGTGTTGACTTTGGCTTCAATTAACTCTTCTATTTTTTCTTGCCGACCTTCCAAGTTGTTCACTTTGGTCTGAATTAGCTCCTCTACTTTGTCTTGTCGCTCCTCGATTTGATCCTGTCTTTCCTTATGTTCCGCATTGTCTCTCACCAGATTTTGCTGTATATGTGCGATTGTTCCTTCTAATCCATCAAACTTTTGTGATATCTTGTCATCCTGAGCATCCAACTTTTGTGACATGTTGTCATTGATTTGAGACATGTTCGCGTTCATTACAGACATATTTTGTGAAATGCTGGCGTTCATTTCAGAATTACGGGCATACTGTGCATCCAATTTTTGTGAAATTGCAGCCAATAACATGTTCATGTCAATACCCGCAGATGAGCTAGGAGCCTTTTCTTGAATCTTACTTGATGGCTGCTCTAACTCCTTCGCAGAATCAATAGCCTCTCCTTGTCAATATCCTTCAAGGATACATCTTCATCCTCGCGACGGAATTCGTACTGGTTCAAGTCGGTGCCTTCGATTTCCATTGCTTCTCGCAGTCTCGATTGCAGCTCTGCCTTATTTCCAGTTGTAGACAATCCTCGCTTGGCCAACTCCTTCTTGAGAAGAGGTATCGTCAAATCCTGAATCTTCACCATTTTCGATTACTATCCTTTGGAATTTATTTAACAATCCCACTTCTGACACCAATTGTTACGATCTTGCTGAATCAACCTCGATGATTTCCCAAATCCTTCGGGTACGACCTCTGGATTGTTAAATAAAATCGCCAACTTAATTTGCAGTTTCTTTATTTATAAAGAATTTAATTAATGTCCTTCTGATTACTCCTTTTGATTACTATTTACAATCACTTGTATACAACTTTCACAATGTACTGTTTTTATTACTTTACTCCAACGAGTTTAATTCACGACTGATTACTGACGGACTCTGCCGTCGTGTGTCGCCCTTATATATAACTCCCGGTTGCTCGCAACCAACCGTCTAGAATAATCGAATCTCTCTCTTTACGAATGTTCTCGAATTCGCTTTAGAACATGCCAGCTATCGGCTTCTCTCTTTCATCCACAATATTGTGGCGAAAATGCGAAGCGATTGACAGATGAAAGAGAGGAGCCGACAACTGGCATTTTCTAGAGCGTAAAACGAGACGATTATCGTAACGAAGCGATTATCGCAACGTCGCGATTATTCCGGGGAGTTCGTTTTCAGCAGCGAACAAGTATATAAGGACGACACACGACTTCAAAAGTAATCAGTCGAGAAGTAAAAGCGTTGGAGATTACATTACATTGAAGTAATAAAACCAGTACATTGTGAAAGTAGTATACAAGTAATTGTAAGTAGTAAAGTGAATTGTAATTGAATTGTGAATTACTGAGTAATAAAAGGACATTAAATAAAGTCTTTATAAATAAAGAGACTGCAAATTAAGTTGGCGATTTTATTTAAAAATCCAGAGATCGTACCCAAAGGATTAAGGAAATCATCGAGATTAATCAGCAAGATCGTAACAATATAATTGTGAGTTTGCACATACAACCCTGTATGGTCAAGTATATTTATTTTTATGCTGTATGGCAACACCCATTCATTGTTATTGTCGGGCATTTCTATTGCAACTCGTGTCGATAAAAATATACAAATATAAAATTTGATTTTTCTACTTAACAAATTAAAATAAGAATATAAATAACACTTGTAATCGCATGTGAACATATAAAAGTATCTTTATTACAACATATATGAAACATTTGTACGCGTGTTATGTGAAAATTTAATGATATATGTGTGAATAGCTTAACAGCAAATTATTAATAATTTAAAAATATTAATAAGTAAATTGTTCCAAATAAACGTAAATAACAATTACAACAACAACTCGTGTAAATTTCATTAAGATTGGTGCATTATTTTGGCTTAAACTAGCATTGGTGCATTAAAGAAAAATTGAGCCGGTAAATATGTCAGATGACCTAATGCCAATTACGAATTTCTTTTTGAAACATATGGTTAAATTATTTCACATACAATTTTTTCTACATCTAATTGAAACCTCATTTTCTTCATTTAATTTTCCAGCTTACTCCGGTAATGGCGGTGCCATCAAAAGCAGTGCCAGGTTATCCTGAAACTTTGCTATTATGTCGACGAGTGGGCGATGAATGGGTGCCGATTGTTGCTCAGCCTTATTACTACACCGTCTGTGACCAGCAATTAAGACCTATACCAAAGAAAGTGCTTATAGGACATCCTATACTGACACCAGATGCAGACAAAACAGTAGAACTGACACCGGCGCCTGAAGTTGTAATAGAGGATATAACCCACATACAAATTGGTACAGAGCAATTAAGTATGGGTTACCCACAATTTTTTGAGGTTAAGCGTTGTATGGAAAATGCGCTCGATTTGCAAGTCGAATCTGGAAATGTCATCCATCTAACGCGAGAAATGATGGATTCAATACAGCAAGATCAGGGTTTTCAAGGAAAATTCCGACAACGGCAACAGATTTGGGAAGAACAACAATTAGTGGAGCAACAGCAGTTGGAAGAGCAACAATTGTTGTTACAACAAATGCAAACAGATGAAGAACTAGATCCCAATGACATGACAATGCTACGAATAGACACTGCACAAGGGATTCAAATTTTAGAATCTGCTGACTGTAGTTATATAATTCAACAACCCATAACACAACCACCACTTTCACCTCCGGCCTGCACTTACAAACGCCACAAATGCGTTACTTAACCAAACACCCATCATGTCACCACTTGAAAACGCATCATCCGCAGTTCCTGCTGCACTCTTGGCAGAAAATTCTGGCCAACAAGTTGACATAACGTCAACAACAACAACGCCCGAACAACTAATCGCAACCGGTTATATAGCGGGCGCTACAGCAAGTGATGCGTCAGGTTATCGGCCGACTTTGGGCGATAGTCTGGCCTCTTTAGGTGTCGTACCAACACAACCTACACTACTACCCACCACAGTAACAAATCCGGCCATTGCGCCACCAAAGTCTGATATAATACCGAATATGGCAAGCGCTGCACAAATGCACGCGCAATACCGGCATGCACAGCGGGCAATATACAACGACCCCGGAAGTTAATATTGCCCAAATGCGCTTTATTTAGAAAATCCGCCCAATAGTCTAACGGAGGATATGCGTTCGGCGGACAACGGTGATGTTAATATTGGCGCTGATGGAAGTGTTGAAGCAGCTGTTGGTGTGGGACTGGGTGGGGAAGGGATAAATGATATGCAGGATATAAATATGGATACAAATGTGGTAGGTTTTAATGAACAATATTTTTACAATTAGACAATGTACAAACACACAAACACTAAAACCACATTCAGAGAAGAAAGTATTTTTTCCTTTCCCCCACACACACATACCTTATACCTAATAAATTTATAAATGTACATAAATAATTTTACTTTACAATCGTGTGAGATTTAAATTGATTATGCAATTACCTTACTTTTAGTTCTAGTGTATGAGTGTATGTATATTGAACCAAAAAATAAAAAAAAAAAAAAAACAAAAAAAAAAACAAAAAAAGAATAGAAAAAAAAAAAACAAAAAAAAACCTAAAAGAAACCAAATATGTTAGAAAAGAAGTACTTTTAGATGTGGTACTTCTAAGGTTAGGTTCTGTCTCAAATATTAGCAAAAATTATGATTTTTCTAAAAGTTTAGCGAAAGAAAATGAAAATGTGAAATACGGACAATTGCTGCCGCTTGTCTCAGGCCCACGCGTATTTCAGTTAATTTAATCATTTCCAGTTTAATCATTTAAAATTGAAAGTTGAACTTATGATTGGGTTAAATATGGCTTTTAAAGTGCAAGACTTAAAATTTGTAATTTTTAATTTTTTGAACAATTGTTTTTAAAGTTCCATTGTACATGTGAAGCGTGGGCAAAAAATATTTCATTTTTATTATTATTATTTTTATTTTTTAATATTTATTTAATTAGGCTGTCAGTCACACCTATTCTTTAATCCATTGTAGTTTCGATTTTCGTATATATCATGAGAGTGTGATACTGAATCCGTTTTAGCTGCGACGTAAAATTTAAATCCACTGTTGGAATATACTACGAAATTACGTAGTAGCCAAGTGGAACTCAGGAATCATGAATCGCACATCGTGAAGAAAGAAAAACTGTGAAGGATTCGGGAATGTGGATAACTCAGTCATGTGTATATCTGACCTCATTTTCCATTATTGAGCATATTTTCTAAAACCTTCAGTTTATTTAAAATCCATGAGAATCAATTTTTTATACCTCCATGATAAATTTGGTTAATCCTAGTCAGTGTACAGTGGCTCACAGCTTATTTCATGCACGTTCAATTGTAAAACTCTAAATGCTATAAATTGACAGTAAAAACATATATCGAAATAATTCAAACTCCCAGTTGTTGATATGAATGAATAGTTCATACAAGATACGCCATTTACTATTTTTTTGTTATTAATTAACAACTTATTACCCAAAAAAATGGAAACTTTAACAAATTTCGTATCACAGCTTATTTCATGCAAAACCTTTAGTTTACAGCTCCCTGGCAACTCAGCTTTTTTTTTCGTACGCTCGCAGTAGCCGTAGTTTCAGCAAAAATTATTTACCTAGTTACTCATGAACCTCTATGGTTAATTTTGCAGCTGATAGTCTGGGATTTTCTTTAATCCCACGTTCGTCACGTTCATTGAAAATTTTATTTGGCGCATTTCGTCCCTTATTTTGCATACGATTTTCAATTATATCTTACTCTGCAGCACTATTTAAATTAACTATTTCAGCAAATTTTCGCAGTGATTTTACATTTTGAAATGATTTATGAGCAATTCTCGCTGTTCGATTGTTGTACGGCGGCCCATTTAACTGTAATTAATACGCTGATAACTCAAAAACACACTTAAACTGGCCTCAAACTATTACTGAATATCAGTTGTAAGAATTAGAAAAGCCTACTACCTACTACCGTTACAAATGCAACTGGCTTCCGCTACGACATAGACAAGTGCGTGGATGAAATAAGCTGTGAGCAAAATTTCTGGGACGCAGCATTGCCTTTGTAGATGTAAGACGCTTAACAAACTCTTGCTTTTAAAACTCGGTAAATTCCGTACGTTATGCGGATAGCGCCCCTCGTGTCGGTTGGGCGGGAGAAGGCGACCGTTGGGATTAAAAAAAAATGGCCTACGAGTTTTACCTTGCTTGCTTTATTACTAAAGCATTGCGGAATATATATGCATCAACTTTTTTTCCTTAAATTGTAATTATTTTCCATTTTATGGCAATATAAGCTGATAAGTTTAATCTGCGTGAAATAAGCTGTGAGCCACTGTATCATCATGGTATTTAAAATTTCGTAACTCGTTTTTGATACGAATCGAATTGATTTAATATTCCATGTTTGCTGACTTTTTTTAACAGATTTATAAAAGATCAAAAGTTTTACAAATATAAAAACAAATAATAAAGATAGAAGCAAGTAATTGAAAATCAGTGAAAGCAACCGCTGAAATGATTAATCACGAGTCTAGATAACTAACTGCAATTATTTATATGAAATGACTTTGTAGGGTCAGAAATAGTTTTTCCTAACCGCGATTTAGATACAAAAACAACTGAGTAAAATTTAAATGGGGCTGTGCAATTAAAGGGGCAAGAAAAGAAAAACCTCGCGCAAATAAACACGTCCTCTTGGTGGTCGACAATAGATTGACTGTTTTAATGATTTCAATATTTCAAAAAGGTATAACAATTCAAGTTGTGCTTAAAATTATAAAGTGTTTGTATGTACATATGTATGTTCATTGCGATAGACAAGCGAAAGAAGATGCAAAGCAGGTGACAAACTCTCGCTATTGTCTTAGCATTTGTACATATGTAAGCATACATGCGTGTGTGTATACAAATAACGCATCAGGTGTTTTAGGTAATACATAAGTACATGTATGTTTGTATGATTGAGTGCATGCTCTCATATTAGACATATTAATGCGACAGTTAGGTAAATTAGCAAATGTAAAGAAAATGATTGAATTTGAAGTAAATGATTCTTAAATGTTATTGACCCTCGGCAGCTGTGATATTAAACAGGGTGTCTGATAAGTTGACCCAACAGACTTCATTAATCAAACTTTACTATTATTTTTTTACTTTTAATATTAAAATATAGAAAAACTGTGTCCATACATACATACATAGTATATGAAAAAAGTGAAAAAAAAATTAAAATTCAAAAAGTTAACAGCTGATGAAGGAAGTAAGGAGTCGAAATTGGCGCACCACTATAACCATGATTCCAATCATTTTAGCAATCTTAAAAAAAAAAGAGTTTAATAATCTAGTGCGATCATAAAACAATGTGGTCATATAATTTTATTATTTCAAATTTTGTTGTTGTTATTGTTGTTATACGTTGGAGCACGACGCATTAAAGAGAAGTGACTTTCTGGGGATGTTTCCTACTTGAAATTTTCGATTTATTTAATTTTAATTCAATATCTTCTCTGAAGAATGAAAAAACTATTTACACAAGCACCAAATAAAAATCTTACTCAAAATCAAAAATTTTAACAAGTGCAAAAGTGGAATGAATAACGTTATATTATACATATAAACATATATATTTATTTACAATTGTTGGTTCTACCAATTTTATGAGTTCGTGAAACGACTTTAAAAACTTTATTTCAAAAAGGGTTACAATTAGAATTATATTTAAGAATTCATTATTAAATTGAAGTATACTCACATTTGGTTTTCCCAACCGCACGTTTTTTCCGCCATAATCAAAGAGATCAAACTTACAAGAAAGGAAGTAAAAATAGGGTTACCTAGTTGCGCTTAAACAAACAAAGTTACAGCGTTGCCGGATAGGCTTATTGTGCGGCCTGAAAACCAAGTATGAGTTTACGCGAGGAGATTAGCCAGTGACGGTGTTTCCAACATTCTCCCCCCGGTATCTCCCTCATAAGGGAATACCCCTGTACATTTAAACGCCGACATGAGCTACGTCCAGTACGGCTAATTTCGTCGCTGGCCGATGATACTGCCCTTGCGTAGTCCGAACGATGGCACTTCTGACCTGGCCATCATTTCCTGGTATTGTAGATACGACGACGCCTTTTGGCCAGGAATACCGTGGTGAGTTTGGGTCGACAATGACGACTACGTTCCCAACTTCTATCGGCTTGGCTTTTTCAAACCAGTTGGTTCTCCGAGTTAGCATAGGTAAAACTTCTGCCACCCATCTCTTCCAAAACATTTCTGCGAGGTACTGAGAGTGTCGCCACGAGACACGAGCAAATTGATCTGCACTTTCAAAATCCCCAACTGGTTTGAGACCCGACGATGAGCCCAGCAGGAAATGGTTGGGTGTCAATGCCTCTTGGTCAGCAGTGTCGAGAGCCAGATACGTTAAAGGTCGACTGTTCACTATTTGCTCCACCTCATCATCACAATTTGGTACATAACCATCTTTATCGAGCGTACCATGCGCTCCCATGCCCCTCCCATATGAGGCGATGCGGGTGGAATGAATGTCCATTTGGTGTACGGGCTGGTAAACTCAACTTCTAAGCCTGCAAAGTCAACTTGCCATTGCGATTCTCGCAGCTCTTTTTCCGTTGCTCTCAGATTTGTTCCTTTTTTTTTTAAATTGTTTATTTATTTGGTATTAATAATATTTTGTACTAAAATAAACAATAGTTTTAAGCATATAATAGAATTATACAATGACTCTAGACGAGTTCTCAAGTACATGACGGGCTTCTTATAGATATATCTAGTAACATTTTATTAATTTATGGTGTTTAGATATGTCTGCTTTAACTTAAAGCTTTTATGATAATTTTATAATTATATTGCAGAGAAAAAAAAACACGTAAAAACAATGCATGATTAGCTTTTTATAATGAAACATAAAATGGTTTAAAAGGAAGTTATGTCGGATATCCGGCATGAGATAGGGTTTACGATCGCGTATTGTTTAGCCACCAGCATTTTTTATTAATAGAAAGGGCTTCTATTTTGTCTCTGGGAGAGATGTATGCATCAAAACGTTGGTTTTCTCTGATAAGGGCTTTTGACGTAACTGTTTTAACGTTGGCTCTTCTGAAAATGTGATAAATAATCGGTATATGGTCCTTATTTTGTATAAAACCGTTCTTGTCAAGATATGGGAATGATTCCGGTGGTGTAAATCCATTTTTAATGGTTAAAAGGAAATATTCATCGCTTTCGTAGTAAGGTGCACATATTAGAGTGTTATCATCATTGTTAAGACAGCGCATTATGTGTCTCCTAGTTAGATTAATTATATGACAGTCGATTCTGGGTATTTTGGCTGTGTTATATACTTTCGCATTTGTTACGTATTTGATGTAGTTACTTTTTGCTGTTCTATATAAGGAAGTGCATGATCTCAGAATCCTTCTTTCCAGTTTTCTTAACCTTTCCATGTATGATGGTGACAAGTTATACCAAATAGGGCACCCATATGTGAGTATAGGTCTTACTAATGTCTGATACATAATTGATTTTAGTCTGTTATGCAGAAATTTCGACGAGAACATTTTTTTTGTGAGCATAATATGCTCTAGTCGTTTTATTTAGTTGGTTGTTAATGTGGTTATTGTAGTACAAGAACTTATCTAAGTATATGCCGAGGTATTTGACTTTATCGGTTTGTTGAATTGTGATGTTAGTAATCTGAGATTTAATTTTGAACTTTTTCCAATTTTTTTTAATGTTAGCGTTGCATTTTTTGATAGGGGGTCGAAATAGAATAGTTTCACATTTGTTGGTGTTTAATTTCAGTTGCCAGTCCGTTGTATATTCTTCAACAGTGTTGTATTTAAGTTGGAGATGTGTGTTTATGTTGGCAATTGTACTGTCTGAGTGATATATCACAACATCATCTGCGAAGGCTATTATATTGTCAATTTTATGCAGTAGGTCTAGTATGAATATGTTAAAAAGGATGGGGGCATTTACAGTTCCTTGCTGTAGGCCATTTTTTATATAAAAATCTCTACTGCTTTTTATATTATTTATCCATACTGAGAATGTTCTATTACAAAGCATATTGTAAATTAATATAATAAGATGAAGAGGAAATTTGTATCCGATAAGTTTTGTTATAAGTCCTTCTATCCAAACTTGGTCAAACGCTTTTTCGATATCAAGGAAGCAAGCTCCTGTGACATATTTTTTATTCCAGTTCCAGTTTATTTCCGATACTAGAAGGTTGATAGCATGAATAGTCGAATGTCTATATTTAAAACCAAATTGTTTTGAACTGACCAGATTGTTATTTTCGAGTATTCTATTGATGTTTATATTTATTACCACCTCGAAGACTTTGCTAATATTTGGAAGCAAGCTGATTGGCCTACGATTTTTAATATTATTTTTTTCTTTGTCCCTTTTTGGTATAACTATTACTTTAGCCTTTTTCCAATTCCAACAAGGTGGGAAATATGCATTGTTCAATATGTTGTTAAATAGGGTACAGTATTCTAAAATTATCTCTGAGGGAAGATTTTTTAGAATGATATTTGGTATTTGGTCTAAGCCTGATGACAATTTACCTTTCAAATTTGCGAATATCCCTACGAGGTCGATAGGAAGAATGAATAAGCTTTCAGTCTGTTCCTCGGTAAGATCATTTGCTCTTTTTTCAGTGCTAAATGTTGTTTTCTGCGATTCGATGCTATCGAATAAAGTTTTTGATCTTAAAAACTCATTGAAGCATGCATCAACTTGTGAGTGAACGATATTAGTAGGCACATTCTGTTTTGAAGAGTGGATTGCTTCAAAGTGAGCGCCAATCACATCTGCTATGTCTTTGTTGTTTTTATTAATATAGCTGTTGGTTGTCAGATTCTTTTCAATAAAAGAGATATCTAGTCCTGCTTCTTGCATCAGTGCGGATGAAGCAAAGGGGATAGAAAGGTGACTGATGGTCTCATCTTGATTTTTAAGAAACGATTTTTTAATGGTGGATATTTTTGAAGGATCGCTAGTATTTATATGAGAGAGTCTGTCTTCTAGTTGATTGTTTATATGTATTTTGATATTTTCCTGGATAAGCTTCTTGATTAGTTTCAGTTTTGTCTTTTCTTGTTGTTGTGGTTATATTTTTTTATATTGGTAAGAGTTTTACTTTTTTCTAAAAATAATGTTTTTATGACTGGTATTTTGGCTAGGTTATGAGTAAAGCTGTTAGTTTTTGTTTTCGGGACACTCTTTTCTATGGCAGTTAGTATAATATTGTTTAGCTTATCCAAATGGTTGTCAATCTCTTTATTATTTAGGTTTCTATTCTCTGGTGTTCGGATATCGTTCTGGAGTTCTGAAGTCAAGGTGTTTTTAAATTTTTTCCAATTGGTTTTTTTGTAGTCCAATGTTATTCCTTCTGAGTTGGCCAGTAGTGTAAATAAGCTAGCGTCTCTACGAGCTATAATTTCTATGGCGTTGTGATCGCTGTCATAGTGAAGGCATTTTAAGCAGGTGACGGTGTCGTTGGATTTTAGTATATTTAATCTGTGATCGGCAATGCAGACATCCAAAAAAGAGCTTGCTCTAATGTATGAAGGTGATACAGAGGCATACATACTGCATCTAAATTTGAACTCATTGGTGGTAAGCCAATCTTGTAATGCTCTGCCCTTTGGATTGTCTTGGACATTCCCCCAGTCCATGTGCTTACTGTTAAGGTCCCCTGCTAATATGTAATAGTGATTGAGTTGCTCGAGGTTTGGTGCTTCAAAAACTGTGTTAAACTCTGTCTTAAATACATCGTTATTATTACCTGATGGGTAATATGCTGCTATTATATATAATATGTTATTCGGGGGCATATGTATTTTAACTATGCAAGTTTCAAGGCATGACAGATGATCAATTTTGCAGTTAAAAACTTTGCTGAATTTTATGTTTTCTTTGATTAGAATTCCTGTGCCACCACCTCTCATGCCGGCCGACCTATCTTTCCTTATCAGGTTATATCCAACAAATTTTAGTTTGTGCTTCGGGTTTAACTTGGTTTCATTAAGTAATAATATGTCGGGGTTTTTGTTTTTCAAAAATTCACTTAAATCTAGTCTCCTGCATAAACTAATGAGAGAGTTGACGTTAAGGGAAATTATATTTAATTGGGGTTTAGTAATAGCCTGTATGGGTCCAGCGCTCATACTGAGTCCATTAAACCACATATTGCATCGACTCTAGCCGTCTGCAATTCTAGCTGTTTTTGAAGGGTTATGATTTGGTTGCTTAAAGATAAAACTGTATTTTTTAATTCTACTAGGAATGAGTTTTGAATGTTTTGATCGTTTGATGTGTTTAAAGCACCGTGCGCTCCTCTAGTTACATTTGCATAGCTTAAGTTAGAGTTAGTGAATCTATTTGGGTTGCTAATGTTGTTAGTGTTAGTTATAGCTAGATTTTGCTTTTTTAATCTTAGCTTTTGTTGTAGCTCCTTATATCGTTCGCAGCCCCTGTAAGATGCGGGGTGCCCTGATTTTTTGCATAATACACAGTAAAGGTTTTCTTTTTCTGTATTTTCTCCTTCTGGGGGGGAGCATTCTTTGCTGTTATGTGCTCCGCTACATTTCACGCACCTCGGTGGCATATTGCAGTTGGCGGCGTATGGAAGAAGTTTGGGCAATTTCTGCACTGTGGGATCTGAGGTCTACGTAGATGCTCCCATTTAATGCAGTGGTATAAAATACAATTGATTGTTTTCAATTCATTGATATTGCTTTCAGTGGTTACTTGGACCATGAATATTGGCAGCGATATATTTCTCTGTATTGATTTTTTTGTGGTAAATGGGCTTACTTTAAGAATTTTAAGGTTGTCGTTTTGGTAGTTGCAAAGCTCTTTGAGAATTTCTTCGCAGTTGGTATTGCCGTTTAGGCCTTTCAGTAAATATGTTTTGGTTTTTAAGCATTTAGGTGTATATGAATAATATTTGACAATGGCTTTTTCGAGATAGCCGCGAACTCTTATAATCGTCGAGGTTTGTTAAGTATATTGCTAATTTATTTTGGTTATATTTAATTTTAAATTGTGTTATTTTTAGACCATTTTTAATAAGTTCGATTATTTGTTTTGATTCTACATCAAATGTATTAATAGGTGGTATGTTTTTGTTATTACTCTTGCTTTTGACATTTGTAATTGTTGTCGATTCATTGTTTTGTGTTATATTAGCTGGACCAGCTTCGGCTGCTGCTGCGCTAGTTGATGGGTTATTGTTGTTGTTTAGAGCATTGTTAGCTCGTGTTTGTTCGCTTTCATTGTTTAATTTGCTGCTATTTACATATTGTTGAAATTTTGCAAATACTTCATTACACTCTTCTGGATCATCGTCTAGTATAGCGTAGTAATTGTTTTTGCTATTTTTTGACATTGTGTTCTCGGTCACGTTGTCATTTTTTTCAGAGTTTATAACTTTATTAAATGCAAAGTCAAGCGCATTGCGCTCGCACATAATTTTTAATCACTATTTCTGCTGGTTTAAAATTAATGTTCCTTTTGATTTAATAGTTAAGATGTATTCTTTTTTATTTTTAATATTAACTTTTACACAAGGCGAAAAGACGAAGAGAAATATCCGATTACGTGTTGTTCGCTACGCATGCACGAAAAAACTCCAGATTTGTTCCGTTGTCGCTAAAGAACTGCCTCGGAGTTCCTCTACGTGCGATGAAGTTGCGCACAACAATACAACAGGAGCTGGTGGTCGGGCTGTATGCCATTTCGACGTGCACCGCGCGGCACGTCATGAATGTAAACACTACACCATAGCGCTTTTCACTGCGTCTTCCGATGTTAACCAAAAAGGGTCCCAAAAAATCCACCCCTACATGGGTGAATGGTCGCGTATAGGGTGATAACCGTGCTTCAGGCAGGTCGGCCATTTCGGGTGAGTGCGGACGAGCCTCGTTAATCTTGCAGAATTGACAAGATTTTCGCACAGACCGTAATAACGTTCTCAACCCAGGTATGTAGAACTTCTGAAGCAGCTCATTGATTACGGTCTCATGATTCGAATGTTTCCACTTTCTATGATACCAGTCGGCTATCAGTCTAGTGATCACATGTTCTTTTGGCAGTATGATTGGGTTTTTCATATCATCATTTATAAAATCTGCTCTCTCTAATCGACTGCGCATTCTTACTGTCATTTTCTGGTCTAAAAACGGCGATAGTTTACGTACAGGGCTTGTTTTGGGCATGGAGCATGCTGGGTTCTGACGCAGCATTTTAATTTCTTTATGAAAGGCTTGGGCTTGGGCAAGGCAATATAAATAGTTCTCGCTCCAGGCTAACTCGTCGGTACTAAGGCTACCTCTAATAGGTGTGCCACCTAACTTATTTACAAATCATTTAACGTACGCCAGACATCGCTGTAGGCGTTCCCATTTCGAAAAACGGCTAAGATCTATCAAAGGCAGTTCTTCTACTACATGAACTGAGACTAGTTCTGGACGTAGTTCCCCGTGACCGTGCTGTGGGCCTTCTTGTTGCTTGCTTTCGAAGCTTGGCCAATTCTCAACTGACTGACGGAGGAATGTAGGTCCGGAGATCCATTGTCCGGTCATTGAAAAATCTGGCACTGAGGTCGACTTCGTTCCTAAGTCGGCGACGTCCAATTCGAAGGCACATAGGTCCACTATAGGTCCACTGTGCGATATCGGTAGTCTCCTGCACTTCTCCCACTCGATACATAACGAATTGCTTATATCCTCTAGGATCGGAGCGCAACCATGATAGAACAGTTTTGGAGTCCGTCCAGTAATGCACACGATCAATTTTGCAGTCGAGCGCTTTTACCACCGCATTTCCTAGCCTCGCACCCATTACCGCAGCGAGCAGCTCCATTCGTGGTATAGATACAGGGCGCAATGGTGCAACCTTAGATTTGGAGCACACCAAAGATACTTCGACATCCTCACCTGTCTCGATCCTCAGATAGGCTACCGCAGCGTATGCGTTTTCACCGGCGTCTACGAATACATGCAGCTCGATATTGCTTGCTTGGCTGCTTGCTACACTGAAATAGCATCTAGGCACCTTCATGTTTTGGACTTGCGGAAGGAAGGATAGCCACCTCATCCACTCACCTGACAACTGCCCGGCATAGAGTCGTCCCATCCAATACCGCTTCTCCAGACTTTCTGGAGCATAATTTTTGCGTCGATTAAGAAAAACGTTAGTAACCCCAATGGGTCAAATATAGACATCAGCAGTCTTAACAGCTCTCTCTTTGTTGGAAGCTTAGCTCCTCGGAGAATCTCATCGTTGGCCTTCGTAAATTTCAAATTATATGTGAATGTATCATGCCTAGCACTTTACTAGCTTCAACTACCTGATCTACTCGCTTGGCAGCGCCACAAAATTCGCGTGCATCTCCTGCTTCTCCCAAGGCTTCGACAACCTCTTTGGAGTTGGATAGCCAACCTCGAATATGAAAATTTGCATGCTTATGGATTGTACGAACACTCGTACCCAATTGAACCGCTTCTTCAATAGTATCGACGCTGTAAAGCATATCATCGACATAATGCCTTTCCACATTACTTTTAGCTGCTCTTGGGTGCGTATCGGCGAACTCGATAGCGTTTTGATTCTTAACAACTTGAGCTAAAGATGGCGAACAGCTTGCCCCGAAGCTCATTACTAACAACATGAAAACATCTGGTGGACGAGCCGCCTCACAGCTTCTCCACAGAAAAGGCTGCGAGTGCTGATCTTCTTCATCGATGTACACTCTGTGAAACATTTCGCTGATATCGCCACACAACCCTATTTTCCCTATCCGAAATTTCAGTAAAACATCAAAGAGAGAGGTTAATAAGTCTGGACCCTTGTCCAAGCATGAATTAAAGGAGAGGCCTTTATATTCCGCAGCAGCATCCCACACTATTCTGACCTTCTGTGGTTTATTTGGGTTTCGTACCGCAAATATCGGCAAATACCACTTCCGAGGATGATACGCGGCAATCTCACTTTTGTTTAATTTGCGAATATATCCCTTTTGCTCCATTGAGCGAATATGGTCGTTTACAAGTATCCTAAGATCAGGAGACGATTCTAATTTTTCTCAAAGCATGTGAGTCTACGCAAGGCCAGGGGATAGTTGTCTGGCATAGTAGTGCCCCCCGACTTCCATAGCAGTTTTGCTACGAAATGTTCTTCCTTACGTTCAACGTTGCCTTGCATATCATTTAACTCTGTATTGTGTAGCTGACTATTTTTGCCGGCATCACAATTTTTCTCCAGGGACATGTACTCTGTAACTAACTTTTGCAAGGCTACGTCGTCATCGCACTCACAAACATGTAGCTGCATGTTATCAACAGTCCACCCAAGGCGGGTTTTGGTTGCAGCTGGTTCATGCGCTTTGCCTTCTCGAAACTTAAGTGGCATCATTACATTTTTGTTGCTTAATCCAATTATCAATTGTGGCACAACGTTGCGGTATGACTCAACTGGAATTCCCCTTAGATGCTTATATAAATAATGAAAACGACCGGTTTCGAATGGTATAATTCTTTATTTCCCTCGTACGGAACAAGGACAGCCGTTCTCCTTGAGTGAGTAAATACAACTGAGCTTCATAAATTAATTACAGCGGCGAATGCGCCTGAATACCTGGCTATTTCTTACAGTAACCCTACACATGTTCTGCCGCGTGACTTGCCGACTGCAATTCGCAGCGATAGGTGTTTGTTTTCTGTCACGCGCAACTCGTTAGGCGCATCGTCAGCAATATCGTTGGCAGTGGAGTACTTGGCTTCTTTAGTCAGATAAATAATTTTCGCACGCTCAGCTCCAGACGCATCGTCAGCGATTTCGGTGGAATTGGACGGAAGCGTGTTTCACTCCGATGTGTAGTTGTTCTTATTTTTGCTGGCTACTGTGGTGTGTTAACTACTCCCCCGCTAGAAGAGGGGACGTCCACGGCTCCCTTAAGAACGCTGCTCAATCTTGCAATATTAGCAATGCGCTTCCGTCTTTTATAGATTATGTAGGCTGATATGAGAACAATAAAAAATACCATTGTTAAGATGTAGGCTATAAGCCATTGAGACGATTGTGCTTCGACAAGTCCCCTCAATGATGCAATGTGTCGCAGATTTTTTTGGTTATTGTTGTGCAGGTAAGGAAGGGACAAAAGAGTGGCATGATTTGTCAGGTTCACAAATTGTGCGGGTGCGGCCTCGGGATGCGCGCGTACAATCTTCCGCCAGTTGGTGTACGTAGTGCCATTGATGGTGGTATTCTCTGTGAACTTTATCATGAATGTTCCATTCAAGATTACTGGCGGGGCGTTTCCTCGCGAATTTCAACCAATTTATCATTTATAATAATTAAGCCGTCGTCGATTTCCTCCACTGCTTCGATGTGATCAGCTGTAATAGTCTGGCAGGACGCTAGGCGCTGGCTTAACAAATTCAACACACAAGAGCTATTCGTATTTGACACTTGGCAAAATATAGTTGATAAGGAATTTTTACAATTCGCAAGTTGTTGATATGTATTGTTACACTTAGATACTACACTAGTCTCTATCATAATTGACTTTAAATTTCTTACAACTGGTTTAATTCTAATTTTCTTACAATTTTGTTCTACTATTGGGTATTTAATTATGAAATATATGTTGTCATAATCTTGCAAAATTTTTAATTTTGAGACTGTTAGTAGATCGCTTATTGTAATACCTGTAGAGTGCTCGTTAGTTAGTAAATTTTTAACCTCATCACTATTTAACAATATTGGATTAATCAATTGTATCTTACCCAAAGTGACGGAATACAGGGCTGATTCTATTTCGTCAATTAACGCTCTGTTTCTTGCTGATATCAGGTCAAAAAGATGTCCAGTGTCAATTTCATGCTGCTTGGTCGAGCTAATTAATTTGTTTACGGTGTCGGTTAGCTGGTTAATTCAAATTTGGAGCTGGCTATTAATATAGATCTGTTGTTCGTTTGCTTCAATCAAGGATTCTGTTCGTGTCTGAAGTTGGTTAAAGTCATCGAAATCGGGAGTTCCAGCTACGTATTTGAGAGCGGTGCCGAGGAGATTTATGCTACGGGATTGTCGATGGTGAATTCTTAATGAGTCTATTAGTCGTAATATGCGGTCTACGTCCAGTTGGATGGTTTTTCTAATGTGAGACTGTGGGAAATTCTCAAGAAGGTCATGCGTTTCTCCGGCTATGTTCTCGTAAATTGTCAAATTCAGGTGGTGAATGATATGCTTATATTGGCGGTAAATTGCAACCTCTCCGTCCGAAATAGGGATGTAGACAGAATCAGTAAAATTTAAAACTTCCGACCGAGATAACGCAGCCGCCATCAAAATCAGGAGCCTAATGATAAAACAAAACTATCTCAGATTACTTTTGTGAATTTGTTTGCCGTCGATAAGGACGGTCGTTCCCAAATCTTTTTGAACTATTTTTTCCGTGTATAATCTGCTAAGTTTATTACCAAGTCTCCTGTTGGATTTTATAAAAACCTTTTCACCTGGCTTAAACATTTTTGTTACTCTTTTTTGGTTGTGGTATTTAAGGTCAGAATTTTGTGCTTTGGTCAGGCTGTCTTTAATTTCATCTAGGAATTTTTGTGTGCCGGAATGAATAATGTCTATGGGTCGTTGTCTCGTCACTGAATGAATCGTTCTATTGTATTTATATGCGGCGAGCAGCAAAAGGTCATTCGTGTCGTTTAAACCCTGGCCTAATTTAATACATCTACTAATTTCCGAAAGCGTGCCGTGAAACCGTTCTATCTGTCCATTCGTTGTGCTATGGTGAGGTGGGGTTGTAAAAATCGAAATATTGAAATTATCTCTCAGTAGGGATTTTACAGTATTTGAGTTTAGGGATTTTTCATTGTCGCATACAAGGATTTTGGTATTTTTGAAAAAATTCATGATACGGATTATAGGTTCTTTTATATCTGCTATTGATCTAGAAGCAATTGATTGGACTAAGGCAAATTTTGAAAATTTGTCTATGCAGGTCAAGTAATGTTTGCCGTCCGTCGAAAAAATGTCTATATGAAGTATTTCACCAGGTTCGCTAGGAATCGGTGTGCGTCCTATTTCGGGGTTTGCTGGATGACGTTGGAATTTTGCTTCCTGGCAAATTTTGCAGTTTAGGATTATTTCCTTCAGCATTTTACGCATATGCGGGAAATAGTAATCTCTCAAAATTTGCACCATGTTTTCCCTAAGGGAGCGATGCGCTCTGCTGTGCTCTGTATGAAGAATTTCCTTTTGGTCGTCCTCATTAAAGATGTCTGTGACCAAAAACTTTGTGTGGACGAACTTCACGGCTGGATAATCACTTTTGATTTTGTTTTGGATTTTACCCAGGACAGAAAGTTTGCATAGCAGTCCGTTCGTAGTATTGGGGTTAATGCAGTCCTTTATTTGTTCAAAAATTGCATCTACGCTTGGAAAGGTTATACGGTGCCTAACTTGCGACTTGAACAAAATTTTCGTGGTTTTCGAGCTTGTGGTCCCTTCTTCAAGGATTATCTGATTTCTAAAGGAATTAATGGGGTTGGGAGACGTGGCGATAACGTCCGTTGACGATTCTTCGCTATGAGCCGTCTCGTCCTCTGATGGGAGATCTGCCTTAGGATCTAAGATATTTATATGTTGCCTCGATAATGCGTCCGCCACAACGTTTTCCTTGCCTGGCTTATAGTGGAATTTAGGTGAAAATTCTTCCACGAAAGCCCTCCATCGTTTTAACTTAGCATTCGGATTCTTATCCGATATCGAGAAGGTAAGGGGCTGGTGGTCAGTGTAAATGTTAATGTTATTTGCACCATATAGGTAATTTCTAAGTTTCTGAAGGGCCCAGACAATTGCGAGGAGCTCTCGCTCGTTGGTCGCATAATGTTCCTCTGTCTGAGATAGGGTTCGCGATATCATAGTAATAGGCCTGCCTCCCTGTGAAAGCACGGCGCCTAAGGCATGAGAGGATGCATCTGTCGTTAAATCGAAGGGTTTATCATAGTCTGGATAGAGAAGAAGAATGTCCTCTGAGGACAAAATATCTTTAATTTTCTGGAAAGTTTTATGGGCTTCATCGTCAAATACAATTTCTATCTTTTTGGAAACATTTGCGCCAATTGTTCCATTTTCACCCCCCAAATACTTTGTTAAGGGTTTAGCAATTCGCGCGTAGTCCTTAATGAAGCGCCGGTAGTAACCAGACAAGCCTAGGAAGGAGCGCAAGACGCGCAGCGTTTTAGGAACCTCGTAGTCCACAATGTCTTTTACTTTCTCCTTCGATGTTCGAATACCATCCTTGGAGACAACAAATCCAAGAAATTCAACCTCAGGTTTAAAGAACTGAGTTTTTTCCAAGGATACTCTCATATTGGCCAAGTATAATTTGTCAAGAATCCGGCTCACATCTTGCAGGTGTGTTTCGTAGTCGCTGGAGAATATAATTATGTCATCTATATAGACGTGACAGCTCCTACCGATTTCGTCTCTAAGGACGTCGTCGATGGCGCGCTGGAAAATGCTGGGGCCATTTTTTAGACCAAATGGTAGCCTGCAAATCTCATATTTTCCGTTGTTTACGGAGAATGCGGTTTTTTCCCTATCCTTTTCCGCCAGCGTGATTTGGTGAAAACCGGATTTCAAATCTATTGTGGTGAAAATTGATGATTTTCCCAGATTGGCCAGAATGACCGAAGTGTCGGGAATCGGGTATCTATCGCTGATGGTTTTCGCATTTAGTTTTTGAAATCTATTACCATACGCATCTTCCTTTCCCCTGCATCGTTTGTTCCTTTCTTGTACACCACCCACACCGGGCTGTTATAAGGCGATCGTGATGGTCTAATAATGCCATCGCGCAACAGATTACTCACTTCTTCATTTACGAATCCAGAAGCTGCCATCGGGTATGGGTACGACTTGGCGTAAACTGGCTCGTTATCTTCTGTGCGTACGGTGGCTACGATATTTGTGTTGTATGGCAAGGACTCGTTTGGGTCGGAAAAAACAGCAGCGTGTTTTAATTTCAATTGCTCGACGTCTTCATTGGCAATGATGTTATTAACATCCTTGCAATAAAAGTACATTAGTTTCTCTGAACCGCCCCTATAATTAATAATGCCCTTTCTTATGTCCAGTCTGGCGTCTATTTCTCGTAGAAGGTCATAGCCAATTATGCCGTCGAAAGTATGCAGAGTTGGTAAAATAAAAAATGAAGTATTTGTATTGAAAATATTTATAGTGCATTTTTTGTTGATTTCGTTCTTGCCATGAATTGACGTAACAAAGAAGGGCGATGCCACATGTTTGATACCCTTCCAGTTGAATTCTTTAATGTAGTTTTTAGACGCACCTGTGTCTATTAATAGTTTTAGTTGCTTTCCTCCGAATGTCCTGCTAACGTATGGTAGCAGGGATCTACCCCTAAAAAATTTATCTCGTCTGTGGTTTCTTCCTGGGACGGGCAGTCAGTATAAGAGTTTTCGTTGTCTGCACAGTCATCAGAATATTCGGGTTGGTAATGACAATTGGGATCCTCATTAGTATCGTCCGTCACGGTACTTTGCCCTAAATGGTTTAAGCGTTGTATTTTATTGAGGTTAGCGCGGTCGCTGTCGCGTTGTCTTTTCTGTGCTTGTTGAGTATCGGAAGTTATGGTATCTCTTGGGTATTGATTCCCGAAAGCTGTCCTTCCTGAAGGGAAATTCCTTGCAATAGGAGAAGAAGTTGATGGTTGTACCACTTGTGGTGCAGCCTTAATATTGGAACCCATGTTCTGCTGTGGATATCTGAATCTTGAGAGGCTTGGATCCACATCCATAGGAATGGGCCTCGAGATAGACTTCTGTTGCGGTTGTCCACCTGGCTGTCTATAGAAATGAGGGCTAATCAACGGCATTCCGGTGAAGTTACGTGATTGCATGCCGGTAGCTGGGAATCTATTTTCTGAAAACCTCTGGGCAAATAACGAGCGCGTCTGGTTGGATTCCAGTTCTTGCGCTAGTGCCAAGGCCGATGCCATGTCGGATGGCCTTGACGAAAATAGGATATCGCATAGCGGGTGGTTGAGGCCCGATATGAATACCCTCAATGCATCCTGACGGTATTTGGCATTTAGTGATTCCAGGACATCCTTCTTGTTTTCGTAGGTCATTAAATTTTTGTTGATAATAGCGGTTAGTTTCCTTCCCACCTCATCGTAAAACGCTGTAATAGACAGTCTTCCCTGTCGGAGGGTAGACATTTCCTGCTCCAAGATGTAGACGGGTTTCTTGTCTGAGTAGGTGAAATCTAGCCTTGCTATTATTGCTTTGAAATTAAGGATTGTATTGAATGACGCCAGTGTCGAATCCGCTGATCCGACGACTTTGTTTCTAATGATAGACACTGCCTGATAGTGTTTCGAGCTACCCTGCGCCATTTCAAAAATTTTATATGCGGTATGAGCCGCCTGGCGCCACGACACGTATCGTGAATGGTCGCCATTAAACTCTGGTAATGATTTCACGACATCCAGCGATTCATCGCACCTAACAGTAGGGTCGATTGTGATCTCCCTGTACTCCTCTACCTGAACCGGTCTTTCGATCAGTCTTAACCTAGCGGTAAGTTCGTCAATAGTCGTTTGGAAGTCACGTCTCGTCTGCTCCGTTGCGGTCCGTACAGCGGCACCCAGCATGGCGCGAAGACTGTTTTCGTCCATGGTCCCTGATATTTCTTGGCTTCAGTTATTTACTTAAATTTTTTATTTCCAATTCAAATCACACTGTCTACTTAAATTATTTCAGATAAGCTGACGCTTTAATTCAGTTAATCTCAATCACAAATACGAGCACTCTACTTACATAGATTCTTTCATAGTAAAATAGTACATTATTCGCCTTCGTCCTTCGATTGTTGTGTTTCGAGATTTCCTCCGTCCCCGGGTGGCTACGCCCACGCTTGGCGTGCGGACTTTGTTGGAGCTTCTATCGTCACTCGATGGCAACGCCTAGGCTTGGCGTGCAAGGCCTCATTAAATTTTTTGCTTTTTATTGATTTTTGTTCGCACTAAAATGTGCTTTAAATGTTTACGCAGATACGTATGCGTTTTTCACAACACTTCGTTGATAGCGAACTTTTTGTTAAGATTGCTCAGATTGTTTTTCGACGTGCGTTCGTGCACCTGTGCTTTAAATGTTTTCACAGATACGTATGTGTTTTTCACAACACTTCATTGATAGCGAACTTTTTGTTAAGATTGTTCAGATTGTTCTTCGACATGCGTTCGAGCACCGCGGCCACGATTATCCTTGACAAGGACTTTGTTGTGGCCCCACGTTGGGCGCCAATAATGAAAACGACCGGTTTCGAATGGTATAATTCTTTATTTCCCTCGTACGGAACAAGGGCAGCCGTTCTCCTTGAGTGAGTAAATACAACTGAGCTTCATAAATTAATTACAGCGGCGAATGCGCCTGAATACCTGGCTATTTCTTACAGTAACCCTACACATGTTCTGCCGCGTGACTTGCCGACTGCAATTCGCAGCGATAGGTGTTTGTTTTCTGTCATGCGCAACTCGTTAGGCGCATCGTCAGCAATATCGTTGGCAGTGGAGTATTTGGCTTCTTTAGTCAGATAAATAATTTTCGCACGCTCAGCTCCAGACGCATCGTCAGCGATTTCGGTGGAATTGGACGGAAGCGTGTTTCACTCCGATGTGTAGTTGTTCTTATTTTTGCTGGCTACTGTGGTGTGTTAACTTATACTCCTGCAAGCTCCGTAATATCCATTGTTTGAAGTGGAAGATCAAGCACATCCACGGAGCGTACGTTAGGCAGAGTAAGTCTCTTTTGCTTCCCACGCGGTGATACATCTAAATCGATTTTATCGGAGTCCCGCTGTACACGTACCGTTCCGTCTGTCCATTTAAGACATAGATCAGCTTTACCACCTCGCACCTGCAAACGTTGCAACACACTTTTCTCAATTAGAGTTGGCCCGGATCCATCGTCCAAAAGAGCATAAACATCGCATGAAGTGCCTCTTCCGTAAATCGTTATCGGTACCACACGGTAAAGCGTGTTACATACTTCTTTGTGATGAGCCACAACCGCAGTTTGAACATCGAAGGTTTTGTGTCAAACCGGGTGATGCTTGTAGGTGCAACCGTTCACGCCGCATGCTTTTCTCTCACGACAGCTTCTCGCATCGTGCTTTCGTAAACATAACCTACAAAGCTGCAACCTACGCACCTCATTCCATTTTTCATCGTAAATTAAGTTTTTGAACTTATCGCATTTTAAAATTACATGAGCTTCATTGCATAAATAGCATGCTAATTTGGGTTTAACCCGTTCTGCGAATTCTCTGATAGCATTCTTCTCCTCAGCATGAACACTTACCCGATGAGTTTTGCGTTTCTCCGACTCAGGATTGCTAGCAAAAACTACCGATGTAACGTTGCTGGCAGCGTCTGCCAAGTCGAAAAGCCAATCGCTAAACGCATTCAGAGTAGCGTCTGAAGATGGTCTAGAAAACATTGCCCATTGTAAGCGCATTTGAGCTGGCAACTTTTCAACTAGTTCTTGTATCAATACAGGATTTGTCATATGCGACTGGAGCCCTGATGCCTCCATAGTAGCGGCTACATTTTTTACTCCAAGCCCGAAAGTTATGATGTGTCAAGCTTATTTACATTAACAGGCGCCGACGAGTGTAGCTTTCCCAAGAGACTGTTTATTATGTGCTCTGGTTTACCAAAAACTATCCGTAGTGTAGAAATTATCTCGGGTACAAGTTCGGGGATCATCAGTTTACTACTAACGTACTCAAGCGCCTTACCTTTCAAAGCGCGTTGCAAACGAAGCAGGTTTTCATCGTGGCTAAATGCACAAAGTCGCGTGGAATTCTGAAAGCTGCTCAGAAATAGAGGCCACTCCTCCGCTTTGCCACTAAACACAGGGAGATCTTTTGGCACCACGTGTCGCGAACTAATTTGCTGTGCATTCAAGCCTCCAGCATTTGCGCCTCGTTGCGCCCTCTGCCTATGATTACCCTATCGTGCCTAGCACCTGTTCCAAGCTGCCCTTCATTAGCCCTACCTACATCGCCCTGACCCTTGCCATTCGCCCATTCAGTGGTGCGATGCACTTTCAGCGCATCCAGATTAATGTCGTCGTCTGATTCTTCTGAGCTTTCATATCTCCTCATAATTTCATATTTTCGCTCTAAGTATAATAGCTCTGCCTTTTTTCGCTCCTCTAAAAGAGCTAAGTCAAAATTCATACTGCGTTTCGATTTCGCAAAGCCCTGCTTACTCGCCCTATCACCCGTTCCACCTACCTTGGTCTTGCTTTCCATGGTCGCTTAATTGCTCGTTTGGTGTAGTGTGTATTTTTGATGCGTTTGACGTTGCTGCCGCAGCACACTTTTTGCAACTCCATTCTTTGTCCGCAATATCTTGAGAGACTCCTGCACAGATGAAATGTGTCCACTCATCGCACACATCGCACTGGACCATTTCTTCGTTCTCCGGCTCATGACATACAGCACAATTTACTGATCCTACTATCGTGCGCACCATACTTGATAGACTTTATTGCAGCAGGCAAACAGGTGTTTCTAACCTCAATTTCGGCAAATCGTACCTCAAATTTTTTAAGGATTGTTGGTTCTACCAATTTTATGAGTTCGTGAAACGACTTTAAAAACTTTATTTCAAAAAGAGTTACAATTAGAATTATATTTAAGAATTCATTATTAAATTTGAGTATACTCACATTTGGTTTTCCCAACCGCACGTTTTTTTCGCCATAATCAAAGAGATCAAATTTTACAAGAAAGGAAGTAATATGTAAAAGGAAGTAAAAATAGGGTTACCTAGTTGCGCTTAAACAAACAAAGTTACAGCGTTGCCTGATAGGCTTATTGTGCGGCCTGAAAACCAAGTATGGGTTTACGCGAGGAGATTAGCCAGTGACGGTGTTTGCAACAAATACTACAAATAAAATAATTTTTACAAATATAATACTTTATTTTTTATAGAGAATGATCTTTCAAGCAAAAATCAACTTCATCGTGTATTTATAAAAAAAAATTTATAGCAACTAAATCACTTATGATATCTTATCTTCATGATAGGATTTGTAACAAAGTCCAATACATAATAATCGACAATAGTGAATTTCTAAGTGTTGCCAATTTTCGCAATGTGTCTCGTTTTATTCCATTTTCTTTATTTTATCCATCTGCATGATTTATTATTTGTTTTTCTACTAAAACGTACGCAAATACGAAAAAGGATATCGAGTCCTTCTGCCGTCCTATTGCCAACGACGAGTATACTCGTCTTTAGTTTTCTGCTTGTAAATGATTATGTATGATAATATATGTGCACTTACCAAGAAATAACAGGGTTTTGGTAAACAATAACACTCAAAATATAAATGGCAATGGGAATGACTTCATATAATTTTGGCTTGGCAGCGAATGGGTTAATTTCGTGTTGTGATTGCTAATTATGTCGGCTGCTGTTCCTATCACTTTTGTACGGATGACCCCATGAACGATACGAGTTTTTGTCCCCATTAAACTTGGCTGTTTACCATTACTTGTCTTCTATTGTTTCGTGTTTATTTTTGCTTTCTTTCCTTGAAGAAATTCCGTTTGGATTGCTACCTGGTACCGGTTGCATCGATAAACCGCATTTGCTGCATATGAAAACATCCCTTAACTCGCGCGAGTTAAGGACTTTTATACTTAATATTTTCAAAATAAAATAAAAAAAACAAAGTTTAAATCTTTTTAATTACTTTATTTCTTTATAATCACTAAGCAAGCTACCTTACTTATTTGAATCAATCTTGTGACTGACTTAAATTAAATTTTACAGTATTACTTATACTTGACAAAATGCTAATTTTGCACATCCGCATAAAAGGTAAAATTCGTTGCAGTATTACTTATAACAAACAAAAAAATGCTAACTTTGCATATTCGCATAAAAAGATATTGACATAAGTGTTTTATATGTTTTAATACTTAATTGAACAAATTTCAATTCGAAGAATTATTTTCGTTGGTGGAAATGCAGCCAAAAAAAAATTGAAAAATGAAATGTTAACGTTGCATTATCTTTATTGGATATGCACCCAACAAAGTGTAACGATTCTTTGGAAAAAATGTAATTATAAAGTTAACAACATATGTATGTATGTATAGCGTGTCGATTTGTTTTTATAAATAACTTGTAGCGTTTTTAATGTTTTTGTTTCAACTATAAAGAACTGTTTGCGTTTTAGTTTTATTACAAAAATACGTTTTATTAAAATACGTTTGTTTGATCTGCACAAGCTGTGGTGCGTACGAAGAAAAACTAAGAAGTGACTCGTATGACTTTACTGCAATGTCATTATATTAAAAAATAAAATGAGATTTACCGCTAGGCTTATGTACTAAATATTTCGGTACATTAAAATAACGTAAAGAAGAATTAATAAGCGTGAGAGTGAAAATGAGTGGAGAGAGAGAAAATTAACGGAGTTCGCTTAAGATAAACAGGGTGCACCACATATGTAACACTATAACACCCCCACCATTAGTTTGAGGCTATGACGAAGTTATATTATTTTTACTGGGTTATTTATAGTTGTTTCATTTTTTTAGCTGTAGGTTTGGAATATAAGTTAACTAAACTCCTTTGGTAAAGAATTTAAAAAACGATATTTTATTTAATTGATAGTCTTTATTTATTGAACGTAGCAGGTAAACTGACTTTTGTATTACAATCATTTTTCCACTAAACCTATTGGTTAATATAAAAATTAATAAATTTATAATTTTCAATTTTCATTTTGCCCAGTCAGCACCGGACGTGTTGTTTTAATTTCAGTTAAATATTTTTTTTTAAACAATTGCAGTCTGCTTTAAAATTTGATCGCTCAAATTTCGCAAGAAATTTGTCTGCAGCAAGTGACAGCAATTTTGTAGACAAGGTTACATCGTTTTCTTTTACGTTTGCAATTTTTCTTTTTTTCTTTTGTTTCTGTTGTTAACTTATATGTTGTTTGTCTGTTCTTAAAGAAGTATATAAAAATAACTAAGATACATATTGATATGATAATTGAGATATCTATGCTATAATTAATTATTTTTGAATTTTCATCTGTATGCAGTACTTGTTGCAGTGTTTTTTTTCGTACTCTATTTGCTTTAGATATAAAGATTCAATTTTTACGTCTGCTAGTGTTGTATTACTAGTGTCTTTAATTTTTGTTATAAGATTATGTAAGATAATTTTATCGTACAATTTTATTTTAACTTTGGTAAAAGTTTTATTCAACACGTCTATTTCACAATTTTCAAATTTGATTAAATAATTTCGTGTAATTTGCAATTTAGCTTTGTTGCAATTAAGGGATATTGTATTGTTAAAGTGCTTAAGAACTAATATTCCAGGAATTATTTCAATTATTTCTTGTGTATTTAATGTCTGCATTTTGAAATTAGATTCTTCAAAGTTTAGTATATTATTTAAACAATTATCGTTAATTTTTATAAGATTTCTTTTTAGATTATTCTTAATTGCTATTGTTTTCCTAAGGTTCTTAAAAATAGTTTATGTTTTTATCCGTGCTGATCCGGAATGAGTTTTTTTTATGACTTGATTTTTAAACAAATTTATATTTATTATGTTGGTCTTGGGTTGGTGATTCCCCCTTTTAATATGTATGTATGTATGTTAGACTGTGTCTTATTTTCGGTATACGCATACCCAGCTTGAAATAGAATGTCCATAGCCTGCTCTAGATCTTCTGGGTATCTACAGAATAGAATGGACTTCATAGGCTCTGGGATTTTACTTTTGAAGATGTTGAGGGCGGTGCGTTTGTTATTCATAACACTTTGCCTAGTTGTTTCTGTTTCCCCTAGTATCACGACTAATTTGTTATTTAATCTATGAAGCTTGTTCTGCACTTCATTTGTAAAAATCTGGTGTATTTGTCTTGAAGGACACACCTCTGAGCTCGTCGAAAAGTTCTTCGCATGATCGTCTGTCACCGAAATTATTTTGCAGCGTATTTTTTATGTCTGTCCAGGAAACCACGTGACAGTTTATTTCGATCGCCTGCCTCATTTTTCCTTTGAGTTTTGATTTAATAATGTCGGTAACAAGTAGTTGTGAGAGTTCATCGTACGTGCGTAAATGTGAATATATTCGGTCAACAAGTGTGATAAATGTCTGTAAGTCCTTTGGGTATCCCCAAAATTCTGGTAAGGTTTTCAAATATTTTAAAGGGTTTAAAGTTAATCTGTTAACATGAGCTTGATCCTGTTCTGCCATTATCACAGATTTGTTTGTTATATGTATGTATATATACTGAATGGATGTTATTTATAAAGTAAAAAAAAAAATCTAAAAAAAAATCTTTTTTTTTATATCCTAATACGTTTTTGTCTTGTTTTTTTTTCATTTTTTTTAATATTTTTTTTATTTTTTATTTATTTTTTAATATTTGTTTCTTGTTAATTTTTATTAAATTTATATTATGTAAAAATTTTCTTTTTGCAGTCTTTTAATTTCTTCTTCTTTAGATAAATACAGTATTTTTCTTTGAATTTCTGTTTCTATTCTAGTTATTTCAATTGCAAACATTTATAAATAAATAAAAAATGAAAGTCTTACTTTGTCGTTATCTGGTGAATTTGATGCCGTTGTAATATATTTTCTTCTCTGTTGTTATGGTTGTTGTTTTTAAATTTTGTTGTTTATGCTGCTGTTGCTGTTTATGTTGTTGTTGCCAATTTTTATTTCACTTATTAGCACAGGATACATATATATATATATATTTCTTCTTCAATGGTGTGGCAATCTTCTGCAAGCAATTTCGCGAAAAAGTTTTTTTTTTACCGCGTTGAGGAATTGAAATTCGAGCACTACTTTTATTCGAAAAGTAGGACTTAGCGGTATCCTACCGACTGCGCCACTTTTATACTTAATGATTTTCAAAATAAAATAAAAACAAATTTTAAATCTTTTTAATTACTTTATTTCTTTTTAATCATTAAGCAATCTACCTTGCTTATTTGAATCAATCTTATGATTGACTTAAATTAAATTTTACAGTATTACTTATACTTGACGAAATGCTAATTTTGCATATTCGCATAAAAAGATATTGACATGAATGTTTTATATGTTTTAATACTTAATTGAGGAAATTTCAATTCGAGGAATTATTTTCGTTGGTGGAAATGCACCCAAACAAAGTGTAACAGTTCTTTGGAAAAAATACATTTAATAAAGTTATATAAAAAATAATTACTAAAATTCCTAAGAAGTTAAAACAACATATGTATGTATGTAGCACTTTAACAAATATACTCAGGGAGGGAAAGTCAGGCGAAGGTAACGATAATGAGACCATCTTCTATTAAATCTTCCCATTTCTTCTTAATTTGACAAGTTTTTCAGTTTGCTTTTAATATTTAGTTTTAATTGAAACAGTGCCGTTTCGATTTTTTTTTTTTTGCAAAGCTCCACTTCACCGTCACACGTGTGATCAATTATTTTTTTTTTAATAGAAAAGGTGAGACGTTCAATAAGTTTTCCTTTTCGCCGATGTTTCTTGTCATGACCATATATTTATGACCAGGGTTGTAAACGTCTTTGTTGATATAGGTTTAGTACCTATAAGGGGGGTCAGGTGGTTGCCCCATTTTTGATAACACTATTAATTAGTTCACTTGTTTTTTGTAGAAGGTTTTTAAAACTTAATTGCATTTTAACACTTGTTACAATTTATTGGTCACTGGAAAGTTTCAATAAGAATGGTAACAGTTGTATGTATGTTGATAGAGTTTTCAGTTAACGAAACTGCGCAAATCGACTTGGAGATGCCGTCCCTGTTTAATTCTTTTCATTTCATATAGTAACACGTAAAGCGGTCGCTGGTCGGCATATGTATAGTCCAGGCGGCTTATTACAGTGTAGGCGTAGAAATTCAGTTGAGTGTTATGGTTCGTCAGGATATCTGCTGTTGAGCCTGTAATTTTTGTACATCAAATACCCAATGCGCTGTAGTAGCGAGGATGATTAGGAAGATCCTTAATTGCATTCATAAATGTCCACGTTTGTGATCGCCAGGATTTATACTGGCTTTTATCTTCATCAAATCGTGGTAAAGGTTTGAAGAGCTCCAAATCTATGACTTCAGGATCATCGATAGTTAGGCGAATCTCTTCATGTTGCACCCTTGGAGTAATTTGCTGGAAACTTTGGCGTTGTTCCATTGCTAGATTTGCTAGTTGTGCTTTTAGTGCGGCAATTTTTTGTTCCATATTGTAGTTTTTTTTTCGGTTTTCGTCAAACGATGATGTTTCGCTGTATGCCCTGATTTTCCTAATATGTTCCAGTGGTTGTTGCAATTTTGTTTATGCCAATTTTTCGGGGATTTGTTTGTCACACGATGCAATTGCTGTCCGCTATTTTAGGATCTGCTTTTGAATATTTGTGACCGGCTCGTTCGATTGTCTAATTTATTCTCAATAATTTCTTACAACTGTACAACGACGCTTGCTTTATATTTTAAAGTACATATATATATATATATATATATATATATATACATAAGTATAAAAATGTAACGGGAATTATAATCGTGTACATCAAGTTGCATCTAGTGTACCAAATATCCTTTTCCACGCTAACCCAATTCAGTTGATTAATGGGTTTGGCCTCTTGTCCTTATATCATTTTAAGTCGCATAGGTAGGTTTTTACTTTTTGTACTTGTTAGTTGAGGACATCGGCAATTGAATTTATTGAGATGTATTGCAGATTGAATTCATTGAGATGTATTGCAGATTGGTTACGGCTTCTTCAGATGTTTTATCGTAGCATGCATAGCACTTATGTTCTACACCTGAGATTATATTCAAATCAGGTTTTTGATTCACTGGTACGTCAATAGTAACGTCACGATTATGCAGGGTGATGGTTTCTGGCTCTGCTTTGTCTTTGTAATTCAGCACTAGGTGAGCGATGTCATTATCGCTGTCCAGGGTTTCAATATCCGCCTTTTCATAAATTTCCAGGTCATTAGTACGTTGGGGCTCACATCGTACTTAATATTCACTCTACCATACGTAGTATCTCTAATTGGATCATCAATCAGTTCTAGCTTCAATGAAGTATGTGAGAATTGGTAAATCATCTTCATGTTCATTACATAAAGGAATGCGTCTTAATAACAGGAGCAGATTCAAAATGGAGTGGAGCTGGTGGTGTGGTCCACGCACTCGTCCTACTCTAGACGTCGTTGTTTCTGGATCATTTCGCGATCGGCTACGCTTGCAAGTGGTATTACACGTTAAACAACGGAGGCTGATTTATTTGCTGGTTTTCAGCTGTCGATTTAAACATTGTTTAAAAGCACCATAATGGCAAAAAGCGGTATATTGTATATTTTTCGACGGCTTCTTCGAGTTTATCGGTGATTTTTTCGACATTTGCCCAAGTCGATGTTATGTATTAACCTAAAATTGTTAAAAGAGGTGCATGAATTTCGAATAAATTATATAATATGATAGTATCTTACATCTATATAGTTATAAGATTGGGTTCTGTAACGATGGCGGCAGAATTCCCAGATATATTAGTAAAATACTGTAATGTATTGTTGCTGGAGCTTAATTTGGCGTCTGTGTCGGCACCTGATTACGACGCGGGGCACTGGTTACGATGATGACCAATTTCCGAATATATAAAACACGAATTTGGGTGATCGCTTTGGAGCTGAACATTTACTTTGATAATTCCCGTATTTGAGGCAATCATAACACCGCACCAAATTCATATCAATTGGATTTGAACTTGTACCTGTGCTTTGAAAAAACCTCGCATTCATTACTGATCGTGCCGCTGTGTTTGTGACTGGTACAATTTTTGACATGGCACCATGACACATTGATCGTATTAGCACCGAAATATTTACTTGCCAACGATTCAATTTCTCATACCGCTTTAATCTTTCTTCGAGCCCATCTACCGTCTCAGCATTAAGTAACATCGCAACATTCATTGATGAGTCTTGTAATCCCCGAATAATCGCATCAACAATATTTACCTCCGGTTTGCAATCTCCACCATATGTACATGACACATAATGTTTGATCATCTCATTTGGTTCACGTTTGCGTTCATCTAATCGCTTGTACACTTCATATGCTGTATATGTTTGACCAAACTTCTTGATTAATTCAACCTTCAATGCTTCGTTTGTACTAATGCTTTTTGTGCCAAATGTAATTTGGTCATTCCACTACGCATTCTACGTGAAGCCACCAATTTATCAGTGTTGGTACAATTAAAAGCAGCAAATGCATCTTCTAAATCACTTAACCACTTTTCCACGTCGTACGTATCATCAACCGTGAATATATTAATCATTGATTCAAATGTACGAGGGGCAAAGCGACCACCTTCCAACGACTATAGTTGCCGTTGCAATTCTAATAATTCACGTCTTTTCCTCAACAATGCACTTTCTTTGTCGATCTCCTGTTCGTTTTCCGACAAAACTCCATGAAACGGCTGTGTTGTTAGTTGCTGTTGTTGCATATTTTCAGCACCAAACTTTACATTTACTGGATTTTCCATTAAATTTCTGTGCATAACCGATGGCGTTGGTTCAATATCCAATCGAATATTCGTTGCCAAATTTGTACTTGTTTCATCATAAAATGACCTCAAAGTAACCATAATCGCCTCTGGATCAAATATTACACCGGCCTTTTTAAGCACTCGTACCACTTAATTGCGTCATGGTGTGTGCGACATTTCGTTTTTCTCTTGTGTTTGTTTTCTAACTTTTCAAACAAACAAAAAAAAAATATATAAAACAAACAAAAAAATTGTATAGTGAATGTAAAATGTACAAGAGGAAACACGACTGTTCAAATTAATCAAAAGTATTCAAGTGCTAAAATCTAATGATTGGTAACAATCAATTGGTTTTGGACGACGTTTGCTCCTGCGTGAGGGATCAGTGTCCACTGACTGATTGTCATCACTTAAAATTACATCTCCACTTTTAGTTATTTCTTTGTTGTTACAATTATCATGCTGGTCATGGCTTTTCGAATCATATTGTGAACTCACATTTTCTTTCAAATTAACAAATCTCTTAAAATTTTTCTTTTTTCGTATTTGATTTACATGAATATAACGAATATGATTATTTATACTTATTACATACCTTAAGTTAGATATCTTTTTTTCAATAACAGCTGGTATCCATTTAACGAATTCTTTGAAATGACTCAAATAATATACTATCTCCCCAACTTTATAACCATACTTTACACTTTTCTTCTCATCAGCATTTGTATGAGTAGTATGATTATTGTTTGAGTTCGAATTTTTAGTATTATATTTCTTAAACTTAACATTTTTTCACTTTTTAATAAATCTAATACAGTTCTAGGCTTGTATGTGAAAAACATTGCTGAAGGAGACTGACCGGTTACTGTTGTTGGTGTGTTACGGTAGTAAAGTAAGAACTTTTTTACTTTTTTATCCATGGATAGTGAACTTTTTTTACTCAGACAATATTTTTTGAAAACTGTTTTGATTGTGCGAACACAGCGTTCCGCCAACCCGTTTGATTCCGGATGATACGGTGGACTCTTACATACTTTAATGCCATTATTTTTACAAAACTGAATGAACTCTCTACTTTGAAATGGTGGACCATTATCACTAACTATATTTTTTGGACAACCGAAATATTCAAAAACACTGACCTAACTGATCTATTACGCGTGATGCTATAGTGGAACTCATAATTTTTATTTCACAGAATTTCGTAAATGAATCCACCATCAATAGAAATTTCTTGCCCGCAAAATCAAAAAAGCCAATATGGACTCTCTCAAAAGGAAATTCAGATTTTTTCCAAAGTGTTTCGGTTTTGTGTTTATTCGGTGTTCTTGTTTGAAAGGCAAATTTCACAGCCATTAACATAACTTTCGATATCTTTATCACAATTATTCCACCAAACATAAGATCTTGCTACCATTTTCATGCGAATAATTCCCATATGACTTTCATGAAGCGTCTTCAAAGTACGAGTTTGTAAACTTTTGGAAATAATTACTCTTGAAAAGTAAAACAGACAATTGTCTTCAATTGACAATCTAGCTCTATTGGAAAAATATTTTTTAAATAACGTCCTCAACTTGTACTGGCCATTTATTTTTTACGAAACCATAAATGTGCGACAAAATTGGATCAACCCTTGTTTCTTTAGCGATATCCTTTAAATCTAAAGATAGTTCATTGGAAACATTTAGAAAATTAATTGAGATATTTTTTACTTCCGTTTTTTAATTTACCAACGGCAAAAGAGACAATGCATCTAGATGAGACATTTGGTTTGCTCTCTTGTGTTTGATTTTCGTAACTTTCGTCCTGACTAACCGACCAGCGTTGTAAGCGCGCTGCTGCCACTGCGTTATTTGACTTTTTTGGATTGAAAATTTCTTTAATGAGTGAATTATCTGTAAAAATGATGAAGGGTTGTCCAAACAAATATTTATGAAATTTTCTTATTGCAAAAATAATCGCTAGCCCTTCGCGATGGACTTGTGAATAATTTTGCTCAGGTGGCGATAATGGGGATGAAGCAAACAAGACCGGTTTCTCTTTGCCATTTACAACATGGGAGAGAACTGCTCCTACACCATAGAGATTTGCGTCAGTTGATACAATTATTGGTTTCTTAGGGTCATAAAGTTCCAATATGTTATCTTCAACAATAAATTGCTTACTTTTTTCGAATACCGTTTGACATTCATCATTCCAGTTGAAGAGAACTTCTTTTTGTAACAATCGGTATAGAACGTTAAGTTCCATGGACATATTTGGAACAAATTTTCTATAATAGTTTAAAAGACCCAGATACGATTGTAATTATTGCAAATTAGTTGGTGCTGGTGCACTAACAATAGCTTTAACTCTTTTTGGATTCGGTTTGACTCCGCTATCTGTTAGACAATGACCCAAATATTCAACAGATGTTTTTTGGTACTTACTTTTTTCAATATTAATTTTAACATTGAATTTGGACAGATGATCGCAGACTTTATAAACGTTATCAATGGCCTGTTGTTGACTTAAACCACCAATAATTATATCGTCCTGAAAGGCCCTAACATATTCCATACCATTTAATATCTGGTCCATAACAAACTGAAATATAGACGCAGCGCAGTTCACACAAAAGGTTAATCGTTTGTATGCATATAATCCGTTTTGTGTATTGACTACTAAAATTTTTTTAGAATCATTGGATAACTTTAATTGTTGGTATGCTCCTTTCAAGTCAATAACCGAAAAATATTTACAGTTCGCAAAATCTGAAAATATATCTTCAACCAGCGGCAAAGGATAATGGGCACATTCGAGACACTTATTCAGCGATGCTTTTCCATCGAGACAAATCCTTATTTCCCCGTTTGATTTCGCAACAATTACAATGGGACTTGCCCATTGGCTATACTGAAACGGTTCTAAAATTTCTTCTTTACACAAACGATCAAGTTCCTGACTAACCTTTTCGCGCAATTTGAATGGAACAGTGTACGCGGCATGAAAAACAGGTGTCTTATTTTCTTTTAAGACTAAATCCACCTCAAAATTTTTAATGACTTCACTAATTTCTTCATCAATTATGTTGGGGCATCTACTTTTAATTTTTTCAAATATATCATCATGTTCGATTGAGTTTATTACATTTCGTTCAAACCTGTTCCGCCAACCAATAAACAATTGGTCCATCCATGGTCTACCCATCAATGGCTTGAACTTCTTACCGATGTCAACGACAGACATTTTTAAATTTACTACAACATCCCGATGAGCCACTTCAGCAATGAATGATCCACACTCCAATATTTTTTGACCTAAAAAGTTATTAAATTGTTGTAAGACTTAACTAATTTAACATTTTCAAATTTCTCATCAAACTCATCTTTTGAAATGATAGAAGTGGACGCTCCACTATCGACTTCCATTTCAATGACAGTGTTATTGACATTAACACTAACGCAGCAGGCTTCACTTGCACCTTGGATGTTGTTTATGACTTTGATCGATTCTGAGTGCAAAGTGAAGAAATGTGCCCTTTACGTTTGCACTTAAAACATTCCCAGTTGATTGCAGGACATTTATTTTCATCGTGCTTCCTTCCACACCGTTTACACTTGTTGAACTTTTCATCAGATGACTTTTTCGGTTTCGGTACCACTTTCTGATTTTTGTGCTTCCAATCATTCTTTTTTACGGATGAATGTTTGCCTCTTTTAACGTTATTCTCATTTTTTAGACTGTTGACTTTATTTGAACGCATTTCTATTTGACCTTGTTTGGTTGACTCCAACTGTAGTGCAATTTCACATGCTCTGTCCAAATTTGAGGTTAGGTCATCCATTAATTTTTGTTGGATTCGTTCACTTCTTAGACCTCTTATTAGCTGATCTAATAATTCCTCATTTAGATGCTTTTGTTGTAAATTGCAACATCTCTAGCATGTTCCGTTGTAATAAAATCACCAAACTCACATTCTTGAGACAAAAATTTTAACCTCACAATATGTAATCAGAAATTGTCTCACCTTCTTCTTGCATGGCGTTAAAAAATTTATACCTCTCCGAATGCTTATTTCTTTTCGGTTGATAATATTCGCTCAATATTTTCATTAATTCCGTATATGTTTTCTGACTTGGCATTAGAGGTGTTGTTAGTTTTTTGCATAGCTCATAGACTTCAGCTCCGTACAGAGTAATGAACAGCGGCGCCTTCAATTCATCGGAGATTTTGTTGCAAATAAAAAATTGATCCATTCTGTCCTTGTATCCAGGAAAATCACCACCAGGTACGAATGGTTCTATAAGTCCAATAAAATTGTTGGTCATTTTGCTGCTATCACTTTTATCACTCGTGCCTGTAACACTGTATTTGTGCTTGCGCTACTCGACAGCGGACTTGATTTTTTCGCTTTCACCTCAATTGTATTATTTTCTTCAACTGATCGTTTTTCTTTTTCAGCTGGATTCATTGCATATTTTTTAGACGAAAATAATGTAATTCTTTATCCTCGTGGCCATAAAATGTTCAAGAGGAAACACGACTGTTCAATTTAATCAAAAGTATTCAAGTGCTAATTTATTTCAGGTTAATTGATTTTGACAGTTCTCATCTGTCAGTGATAATACATTACATCAGTGATAATACATTACATATTGTAATTTATTAAATTTGGCAATATTCCTTCTTCTTTCTCACGTTGGAGCACGATGCGACAAAGAGAAGTGACTTTCTGCGGATGTTTCCTCCTTGAAATTTTCGATTTATTTAATTTTAATTCAAAATCTTCTCTGGCAGGATCGATTCTTGAAGGAAAATTTCTTGAAGAATGAAAAAATTATTTTCACAAGCACCAAATAAAAATCTTACTCAAAATCAAAAATTTTAACAAGTGCAAAGTGGAATGAATAAAGTTATATTATACATATAAACATATATATTTATTAACAATAATTATAATAGATTCCCGACATCTAGCTACGCGGCATTTTAATGAAAAATGGAAAGTTACACAAGTTTTAAACACCAAACTGACATATCTTATATATTCGTCTTCATCCTTCAGCTAGGCAACCTTCTTCCTGTCTGGACACTCTACCGTGCGCATAATGTCAATTCATAGAATATTAGAATCTATTTATGAAATACTTTTGGAATATACATATGTGTTGCACTCACAAAGTGCTTTATGAAAAACAAAAAGATTTGATATTTGAAATGTATGTAAACTTGAATATGAATATGACGTATGCACGTATCTTTGCGTGTGCGTTTTGCGCGTTTTACAATTGTGTTGCTTGGCACGTCTATAAAATGTAATACAGTTTTTTTATGTTACCTTCCCTATTTGTAACAAAAATATGGGAACGGCGAACCGGGCTAACCTAACAATAGGAATAATGTATATCTCCTTTCCTATCCTTTTTTACATTTAGGTTTAGGAATGGCTTGAAGACCGATTGAGCCCCGGTTCAGACACCGCGTAAACAAAATGATAAAAAAAATATATATTTTCTAGGCAAGAGATCCACTTGCAACCAACTACCGATTGTCCCTGTGATAACTCCACCAAAGTCCACGAATTGAAATTTCTGCTGTACTTTCGTCGCCAATGTTAACGCTACTTGATGCCTGCATATTGTTTCCATGCAATTTGACATCAAATATCACGTCACACTTCTCTACGACCTGCCGTATATAACTATCACACAGCCTGTACCCCTTTGATACCATCGAATATCCAAACATTCGATACAGCTTTAAATTTCTTATCCGGAGTTTTATCTAACGCCACAACGTACGCCACCCTTTGGTTTCTTACCAAACCGTGCCTTGTACGGCGTTTTATTCACCAACGCCCTTGTTGATAAACGATTCTGCAAATACTTAACTGTTCGCCAGTGCCTCTGTCCAGCGCCTGGCACGTACCTGAATTTATTAGCAAACTCCTTGCCATCTCCACCAATCTGCGATTTGCTGAAACCTTCCTTCCTTACCGGACCACTTGACTGGTACATCTCACTTAGCTCCAAGCAGCTGACGCTGTCTTGCAATGCCGCAAATAGTTCAACTGTGATAACTTGATGCTCTATGTGATGTTGTTGTTGATCATGGCTGACGCTACCTTAATTATAATAATAAAACTACTTTATGAATCTATAGTTAAGTCTTGACTGCTGTCTATCGACTGTTCTTTATTTTAAAAGTCAATTATTAATATATGAATTTAAATTAAATAAAAAGTATTCAAATTATAACATATTCAAATTACATACTGATATTGTTACATTCAATTAGAAATGGAATAATAAGCAAAATACTGCAGACATAATATTGATACCTAAAGAATGTATGACATACTTTAGGTTCAATGAAATCTGTATGAGTAATTCCACTATTTACCACAACATGTCACGCGCTATCAATTTACTTCTACTACTTGCTCCGCTACCTCACCTGCGTCTTCCTTCATTCACCCCCCCACTTATAAGATTAATTAAAATTTTTAAGGTAGATAGTGTCTGCCTTAATAATTTCTATGGTGGACTCGTTGATCGTGAAATATTGACGACTTGTTCCTCCTCCTTTAGGGGGTGAGGTGAATTTCAGAGGTTAAAAAAATCGTTCAATGACTAGATAATGTTATTACAAAGATGAGTTTTGAGATAAATGCATTTAAATTTTCAAATTGCACAGACATGGCCTGATGGGCGGTGCTTTCAAAGTGTCTATCTCTCAGAATTTTACTCCGATTGTTTTGAAATTTTAGGAGAATATTTCGAACATATGCTATAATTTAATAAGACAAAAAAATCGTTTTTTTTTTAATTTTCAAACCCACCTAACCCCTTCAATGGGAACTACGCCCACACCGCAAATAATTTAAAAAAAATACCACTGACGTATTCTCACTTAAACTTCAATGTACTTGGTTTTATTTGTTTCTTTATCACTTTTTTTTTTTCAATTCACAAACTCTTAAATTTTCTTGAATTTATAAATTGTTTTTCTTCTCCCTCAAACTTTCTCCGCCCACTTTTGTTCTGTTTGGCGTTTGGTTTTTATGTGTTGTAAAAGAAAAACAAAGACAGCTGACTGGAACTATTTCGCGGGTGCCAGATCGCCATAACAAATAAATTTTCATAAACCTTAAATTTTTATTTACTGAATATCATTTGATCATAGCCACCAAAAAAATTGAAAACCCATTGAAGTGTATAATATGATATATACTCCAGTGGTTTTGCTCGAGTAAATTCAAGGAAATTAAAAAAAAGGTGTCAATTGGGACGTTATTATCTTCTGGGAGATGTGAGGTCGGGTGATGCTTTTCGTGGCATCGTCTACATCTTGCGGTGCTTGGGCACGATTCGGCCCCATGTGACAACGACAGGCAATTCGCGCAGTACTTGCCTAGTATTGCTTCGCGCAGTCTATTCTCTGGGGTTTTCGACCGTAATACCGGGCAGAGCCTTATAGGGTGCCTGCCCTCGCAAAGGCGACACGGTTGTGGGTAACGATGCGCTTGTTGCTCAGCTTTCTTTAACATGGCGGCGAAACGAGTCATGGTTATCTGTCGGAATATATATATATATAACGGAATTCAGTATTTTACCCTCTATCGAACTGGTTGGGTGGCGATTTCGGTCTGCTTATTGTACATATACATATATAATTTAAACGTAAGGACAAATATTTCAATGTAAATTTGCTTTAATGTCAAGCAAATTAAAAAAAATTAAAAAAAAGGAAATGAATTAGTTGTTTTTGAATTAGATTTATTTATAATCTTTTAAAATACTAATTTAGTGAATTAGTGTATGATAAAGTATAATATATTAATTAAATATAAATTGATTATACCTTAAAATTACGGTGTGGCGGCGGAACGTCTTTATCCTTTGCGAATTGAGATGACAAGAAGAAAGTGAAAATGCTAGAAAGTTCCACTAACCCTCAAATCGGTTAGTTATTTCCGTTTTGAAAGGGGAAAGCCACTACCAGGAAAAGTGCGGTTTTTCATATGAACATGGTAGTGCATATGTGCATGTATGAGTGTGTAACACAATTTGTGTACAACACGGAGCATTTAGATTAGGGTGGTGTGTTAGAAGGTGGGATTTAGCCCGAAGGTCTAAACAAAAATCATTCAAATTATCCTTGATATTATTTTTAAATTTTTTTTAATAATTATACTTACATATGTAAGTACATACTTTTGTGTAAATTAAAGATCGTTCGCTCGTACGATTATTGTACATCAACGCAGCAGTAAAACTGTTATATGTCCACTTTGAACATCTTCCATATATTAATATATAATTATCAGCAATATTTAAACTATCGTCACTGTAAGAACCTACTTATTTGCGTGGAAATAAAACAATGGTGTATGGTATACTACTCCGGTATTTTATTGACTCGTCTTGACAGCTTCACAGTATAAAGAATACTAATCTAGAATGTGTATACATGTACGTGCTTTACTCGGTACTGGTAGGCCCTCGTTGTTCGCTCTCTGGTGCGGTTCTCCACAGTCACTACCTTTTTAGTGTCTCACTCTAATTATTTTTCCTGCATATTATTTTTATTTTCTTAAGTTGAGCTATTAGCTCATATGCTTACAAGTTATCACTTACCGATATCGCTTGATGAAGGCGCTAGCATGCTGGAGATGGTGAGCTGAAAGCAGAGAATAGAAAAAAAGCATGTGTGTACGTTGTATACACGTTTACACCTGTCAAATATTTATCTGACGAAGTCAGCTGATACTGTGAAGAATATCAGAGCAGTGATATGGTGGGTAAGGCAGATGTGACAAAAGCTGAGTGTTGAATAGAAAGACTCAATAGCTTTGATTACTAAAGAACACGTTGCACGGAGCCCTTTATTTATGGCAAATTAACCTATTCTTATCTCTATCTCAACGAACGCAGTTCGTCCAGTGTGTAAATATACATACGTAAATATTTATATGTACATACATGCTTACAACTATTGGTAACGCGTCACAGATAAGGAGTGCGTCCCTATTATCCTATTTTCGTATTTCTTATGTGTCTCAATACTGTGATAAGAAATACGTTTCCTAAATACCTAGAGTGTGTTATATGTATGTGTGATGCATGTATGTGTGCATGCACATCAAAGACTGTAACAAGAGATAATCACTTACTCAGAGTTTATCTCTTATTTGTCTATTTGTACTGATATCTACTAAATAAATGGTGGAAGATTTCACACGGAGATTTAGCGGGCATAGAAGAAAAATAATTTCTCACCCTGCGGCGCTCATGAGAGAGCTTGAAGCCTTCACCCGGCTTTGAATGATCGCTCTTGCATAATTTTCTTACTTGATGTTGCGTTACCAGCTGTTCCACTGGTTCATTGGCCTTCTTGCAGATGGTGTCTTTTTGCCTTCAGTGCCAGCTGCTGGTGCTTTCTTTGCTCACTGGCATTCTATGCTTTTAGCCCCTCGATAGCTCCTGCAACTTGTAACCAAAGCGTTATTGGGGAAATTCACTAATTTGATTTATATAATCTAAGAATTATACATAAATATGTATGTACATTAAGGATTGTCCGTACGATTATTGCACATCAACGGTACAGTAAAACTGTTATATGTCCACTTTGAACATCTTCCGTTTTGAAGTTTAGTCTTATGTTTGTTAACGTCTTAATTTTGTGGAGTATTTCTATTGTAAACACTCCACCGCCGGCCAAGGCATAAAGCCAAATCGGCACTAAGTAGCCCTGGCAATCTGGCAACACTGGTTCTGTAAGAAAAATGGGCGCAAATGAGCAATAAACGGTGAGAGCGTAAGCAACAAATGGTGAATGAGCCTTCAAGCCTACACTTAGCCTTCCTCTCCATTAAATTCTTGTTGTAGCTGAAGAAACTGGTGCTCAAGGGTACGGATGAAGCGTTTATCTGCGAAATCCAATGAAAAGCATTCCTTGATTTTTGCCCAATTGCTATCAAATATGTTGTAGGATATTAAAGCGGAATCAGCAGCACCTTTTGCCTGATATGTTGTAATATCGCACGATAGAGGGGTTTGCTTCTCACGACCTCTAAGTCGGAAATGATCACTTCCACCGAGTGAAACCAGGACACGTGCTGAACTGGATTGCCGTCGAAGACTTGTAGCTCTTTGATACAGTCGAGAAACCGGCTGATGTCTCTTATATCCGCTTCCGTGACTGGAGCCTGAGCTACCAGTTCTTCTGCTGGTTCCTGGGGGAACACCAGTTCCCGACGCGGCAGCCCTGGAATTTTCCATGTCCAAACGTCACTATATTTTTAGTGTCTCTCTCTAATTATTCCTGCATACTATTTTTATTTTCTTAAATTGAGCTTTTAGCTCATATGCTTACAATTTAACACTTACCGATCTCGCTTGATGAAGGCGCCAACATGATGAAGATGGTGAGCTGAAAACAGAGAATAGAAAAAAAGCATGTACGTACGTTGTATACACGTTTACACCTGTCAAATATTTATCTGACGAAGTCAGCTGATACTGTGAAAATATCAGAGCAAACTTATTCGTAGACGTCTTCCTTTAGGATTAGTATCTTACTCAAGAGTTCATGGGACACTTGTTTCAATTTGTTGTGCTCTTGGATGGGGTTTGTGTTTGCAATAATCCCATTGATAGCCCATATTTGCTCGTTAGGGTTTTTAAAGATTTCACCTGTTGGGTGTTGTTGTTTAAAAGTACTTACTGCGTGTGCAAGAGTTCGTCCCAGTCACTTGCATCTGGTGTACCAACTATCTATTTCTATGCTGAGCCAATCCAGTTGATTAAGCATTTTGGCTTTTCGTCCTTACATTCCTTTTTAAGTCGCATAGGTATGCTTTCACTTTTTGTCGGCAGTTGAATTCTTTGAGATGTATTGAGATCTTCTACTTTATCTTTAATTTATTTCGTTGCTAACTTATTTCTTCTATCGGTTTTTACGTATATGAATTCACCTTTTTTGTATGGAATTGAGTGTCTGTTTTCTTTTTGTGATATTGCAGCAGTTTATCCTGTTTTCCCCCCTTTAAAATATCCTTTATCTCAGGATATTTTTGTCTGTTGAAAAATAATTCTTCAGGCTTGAATCCTGTGGAGGAATGAATCATCCTGTTATACTGTTTCACAGCGTTGAATAATTCTTCTCCTGGTGCTGTATGATTTTCCTGCGCTAAAACGCCTCAATTTGATGTATTTTTTTAATCCTCTGCTGCTTGTATTGATTGAAGTTGTGTGAGGATGGGTCTCTTTCCCGTTTGAAAGGATTGTGCTGGCAATAGCATGCGCATGTTCCAAGTCTCTTGGATTTTTGCTGTACAAGGTTTCACTGAATGTCCCATAATGAATGTACGAACAACTTCTTGGTTTCATATGTTTTCATGGCTTCACCGTTTTGTTCATGCGACATTTCGATTTTTGAAAGTGCAAGGTTAAGTGCTTTTTTTAATTTCACTATGGTATTCGGATAACTTTCTTCCTTGCTAATATTTTTTTTGATCTCGTCTAATAACACACACAAGGGTTGTTTAAACACTAGAGGCTGTAAGAAAAAACAAATTCACTTATCACTTTAAACGTATAATTGGCTCCACAATCCGTGGAGCGTTTATTTATATATATTTTTTTTTTACAAAGATATTTACATAAATTTAGAAAATACATAAGCATGTCATGGTCATAAAATATTTACGTAAAATAAGAAAGATTACCAATGCAATGATAATCATGATCTGATTTTATATTTTAGTACATTATGCTCCCATGCTAAGTCCATTGATATTTGATACCACTTAAGGGTTGTTGCATGTGCATCTGTCATATCAATGTTCTTATCTGAGCATGTATGTATGTATAAAATTCATGTATGTGCCTATAAATGTCACACAGCATATTTTTATTCCTAAATCATAATTTCTATTTTAGAAATCTAAACAAGGTCCGCAAGGTTTTGGTCCGCAAACGTATAAGAATCCAATCGATTTATAATCGAATAAAGGTTTAACCCATTCGCTGCCAAGGACGAGTATACTCGTGCGGGATACCCTGCCAAAGACGAGTTTACTCGTCCTACTTTAAATATATTATAACATGCAGGCTTTTGAATTAGCAAAATTTTTTTTTGCCACAAACATAATATAAATATGTAAAAAACTTGAAAAATACTACAAATAAAATTTTTACAAAAATAATACTTTATTTCTTATAGAGAATGATCTTTCACGCAAAAATCGACTTCATCGTGTATTTATAACAAAATTTTATAGCAACTAAATCACTTATTATCTTCATGATAGGATTTGTAACAAAGTCCAATATATAATAATAGACAATAGTGAATTTCTAAGTGTTGACAATTTTCGCAATGTGTCTCGTTTTATTCCATTTTCTTTATTTTATCCATCTGCATGATTTATTATTTGTTTTTCTACTAAAACGTACGCAAATACGAAAAAGGATATCGAGTCCTTCTGCCTTCCTATTGCCAACGACGAGTATACTCGTCTTTAGTTTTCTGCTTGTAAATGATTATGTATGATAATATATGTGCACTTACCAAGAAATAACAGGGTTTTGGTAAACAATAACACTCAAAATATAAATGGCAATGGGAATGACTTCATATAATTTTGGCTTGGCAGCGAATGGGTTAATTTCGTGTTGTGATTGCTAATTATATCGGCTGCTGTTCCTATCACTTTTGTACGGATGACCCCATGAACGATACGAGTTTTTGTCCCCCATTAATCTTGGGTAAAGCTTTGAGTATTGAATGTTGGACACTTGGCGGCTGGCACATCTTCCTTCCGTTTTTTATCATTTCATTACTGTTGATTGTTGAACTGTTTTATTGACGAAAGTTAACAGCTTAATAGCACACTTGTGTTCGCCATTAGAATGGTCGATATATAAATTATCGTCTCTGTATGAGATTATCACCAATCCCACACATGCAGGAACAAAAAGACTTGAGTAATGCCAGAAAAAATTACGCAAGAGTGTACTGCTAATATTAATTTTTATTTACTTTGAATATTACAGCCAATATATATGTTTAGCACAGAATCAAAAAAACAGAATACTAGTGATTTCGCATCACACTAAATTTTGCTTTGCTTTTGTAAATGTCAGTCGATGTATTTTATTTTAATAATTTTGTTTTTTTATTAGGTACTTATACAAGTTATTTCAAGGCAGTCTCAAAGGGATTTAGTTATTTTTTTTTTTTTTGATCTCTTTGTTTAATATGACAATTTTTTGATCTTTTTGTATAGTTTTCCATTTTGGGACTGCCGCCGAATAAAACACTTTATTTTTTGACAATTTTAGGCACTTTTATTTATTTAAATAATTATTCACTAATTACACTGCTTACACTACTTACTGGACCTTAAAACTATGCGCGCTTAAGTACTTTTTTAGCGACGACCCTTTCGGGTACATCGAGCGCACGATTTTACTTCGGCTAACTCGAAGCCATTGTACAGCCTACATAGTAACCGAACTCCCTTTCCGTTTTACTTCCTTCTTCAATCGGTTCCTGTTATCGGTTGTCAAACCAGGGTGCTGTGAAACAGCCAGTGTGTCGTAAATCACAGCCTGGGCTTCGTGAAGCAATGAATTCAAAGTAGGGTTGTTGTGTTGCAAGAATTTTTGTTAATAGTTTAAGAACAACAGGTATGTTTACACAAATTTAGAATATTTTCTTTCAATAGATTAGTAAAACTTCTTGGAAAGATTTCGCTCAGATATGTGCAGTCGTTTTTTCCCATAAATTTGGTAAAGTATGAATAATAATTACAAAGTTATTTACCAAATTTTTAAAACCGATCCGATGGAGGTACAACCCTGCGCTTGTTTGTTAATGATGAAGAATTATGTATAAGTATGCAAAACAAAATATTTAGATTTCAGCGAGATAATTAGAATTCTACCCATTTCATTTAAATTGATATTGATTTCCATTAAAGTACTATTTGAAAAGTGAGCATTCATTAAAATATGTATATTATGGAATTGGTAATCAGCACAAACCCCATTGAGAAGAATGTTTGCAAGCATATACATACATACGCATGTATATATATATGTATATGTACACTTTAGAGAATGAGATTGCCACAGAAGTAATGTTCCTTGTTGAATAAAATGATATGTACAGAAGTTGTTATTGCAGAATGTCTTTTATATTCTATTTATGTATGTATAAGTAGTTATTTGTCTAAAAACAAAATTAACTGAAATATGTTAGTTTAAAATTATGGGTATACATTTGTTGCATATAAGATTTGTATTGAAAAAATTCAAGTTGAAAACACATAGGGAAAAATAAACTTTGAAGTGCAAGCTTAAAAAACGACTTTTATTTTAAGAAACTGATGAATGCGGGTTTGTGCAATGTTAGTTTATTGAGGTAACTTAGATACTATGCTCAGGTGGCGTTGAAAACCAATGTTATTTTCGAGCCATGCTATAAAAAACTAAATTCAGTTTAACTGAATAATGTATAGTGTACTTAAGTGAGCACATACACAAATTTATATAAATCGTAGTTGTAATCAAGTACATTGTACTGTATATATATGTATGGTATATAGCATTCTAATTAAAATCTTTTTATTTAATACAACTACAATATTCAATAAAATATATTTTGTTGGTTTCATTGACATATGTGTTTAACACTTTTATTAAATTATATAACAGTAATATTACAACAATAAAACAAATTTCATACAAAATTTTGTGCTTTTTCACTTGGGTTAGAACTCCGCAAAATGAAGCATATTCTATACGGGAATATACATACAGCAACCTGATTTTATTAGGCGCAACTCACTGAAAACTGTGTACAACACACATCATTGTTTAAACATAGCCAAATGCAGATTTCAAACATGTATTTTGTAGAAGTTTCTGTGTATTTATTTTACATTTAAGTCATTAAATGTACTACCACAATTGTAACAAACCTTTCACAAATCACAGTATCGCGTATTTTCTTCTAGGACACACTAAATTGACATGCATAAGCATATCAACATCCCAATATAATAAAGCGTGAAATATATTGGGATTTACATTTCTTGTTAGGTGGCAGAATATTATTTGTCAATCGCTGCAACAACAATTGATTATAGATTCAACAAGAATCAATTGGCACTTGCCATCCTATCCTTGCGACTGTGCTCCATATGTTTTCGTATAGCAGCTCATGGAGTACAGCAGTTCCTGTATCTATAAATCAAGGAGTTTATTTGTAAATAAGCGTTTTTAATAACGAAAACTATATTTACGTTCGTCTGCCAAACAATAAATCTGCATCTTGTTACGTATGCAAAAGGAAATACAATAACCCAATAAAAATCCTTTGTATACGTCGTAGATCAAATATGGCTAGTAGTTCACCACTTCCTTTACCTATAAATGAAAAAGTTTATTAGTAAATAAGCGTGTTTAATAATGAAAACTATATTTACCTTCATCAACAAAACAATAAATCTGCATATTGAAATGCGAATAAGAGGAAATACAATAAAGAAAATAATTACGCATGGTTGCATTTGAGAGGTCTCATTCAATATTACAATTACTTATTAAATGTATAAAAAAGTTAATAAACTATTCAAATATTAATGAAAATAACTTGTAAGTAATACTTTTAACATTTCCCATGTACTTAATAATGAAATAAATTATTATTTTTTTCGATTTCAGCATCATTTTATGTCATTTGGTTATAGGTACTTTTTTTTCTACAATGTAATGCATGCTAATGCATCCCAGCGCTCGAAGTTACGAATGACAACCGAAATGAGAAACGAAAACGATCAGGTGATCTCAGCTGTTCGCCGGAAGCGGAAATAGACGAGAAGTTATGTTACTATGGAGGCTGTACAATGCTCGAAGCGTCGGCGTGAAGAAAAAGTATTTAAGTGAAGTGTTGGATCATCACAGCAGCAGTTGCATCGTACAGCTTTACAAGTATGGAATCCGCCATTTTATTTGTTTACATTCGAAAACAGCTGAGATCACCTGATTTTTAAAACTTTGCATTCTCTCATTACCCACCCAAATCGCATTTTGAATTTCTCTAATTCCATCTTGATTCGCATTGTCAGATTCTTTGCTCTGCTTTTGGTGCGACATTCTGTTATTTGTTAATTCTTCCATTGCCTCTGTATTTATTGCGCAAATTTTTCATTCCATCGATGTCCGCATCGCCGAGTTTGCCTGTCAACTTGCGGGCAGCCATTATGATTTTCTATTTGACAGTCAAACCCTGAGATTGGCAGTCAAATGCGAGTTTGGCATTTTTCTGTGAAATTCACAAGATTCCATACTTGTAAACCTCTACGATGGCAGTTGATTGATTAGTTCAGGCGGTCAGCCACCGCCGCATGCCAATAAAATCCAATGCCTGCTTACAACAACCACTGATGAATATTTATGTAAGTATGTCTGTTTGTTATTGGGATAACACACAGGCATACATACAATATTTACACTTAATGCTGGTATACTTCTACTTCTGTGTTAACTTAAATGTACATATGTATGTATGTACATATAATTTTTAATCAATTTTCTGATCTTTCAAAAAAGTTTCATTTACTTTGCACACAACTTCCAAGTCTACTTCCTGATTTTTTAATAAAATTTCATTTATTTTGCACACAACTTTTTAGTCCACTTGTCCATCTTTCACCAAATATTTTGCACAATTTTTTATACTTTTGTTTTTAAACTTTTTAAACTTTCACTTTTGTTTTCCTCGTCGCTAGTCAAGTATTTTAATGAAACGACCTTCTTCGATGTCTCTAAAAAATTCAACTCGTTTTTATTTGAATTGCCATATTTATAAGCTTTACTTAGTAAATAGAAGCTTAGAACAAACTAACTGTATTTAAATAAATTAAAGTAAATATAGAGTGCTAACTCACTCTCTTAACATAATTATGCTATGTTAATATAATGTTAAATAAGTACATTATTTAATGTAAGTATGTATGTTAATATATAAGTTGAGTTTTTAGTTACGGAATTTTATTTTTTAAAAAGCAGGCGGATTATCGTCCGCGCAAGCATTACTTTATTTTATTAATCGAAACTTAAGACTAATTACAATTATTTGCTTAACTTAAAATTACACCTACTATTGGCCTCACGTCACGTTGCACTTCCATGTGCGCCCTATTTCTTGTTATTGCAGAATCGATCTCTCTGCTGACTGTTGTTTACTTCGATTGTCTGCTGACTGTTGTTTCCGCTACCTGAAGCGTTGAAGCGTCAGCGGTTATGCGGATGCGCGTGTAGACCATTGGCAAAAGTGAACCTAGTTGAACTTTTGCAAACTGTCGAGATAACTCTTCCCCCTTTAAGCATGATCGTCCTCGATCATTAATAGAACGGTAAGTTATTGAAACTTACATATGTTGGAGTGTGACTAGTAATGCCTGTCAACGTATCTTCCTGACTCGTTTTGATTTGTACTGGCTTTATAACTTCCTTTTCCACATATTGGATATTTATGGAACGTTTTCTCAGGAAGAAGATAATTATTATAGTAGTAGTAGTAATATGCATTTATTGAGGTATGAAAATTTATAAAAATTGTACAATAATTCTAAAAATATAAATTTAACAGAGATGGTAGCTAAGTACCTTACTACTGGAATATGTACATTAAGGGGGAAAAAGTATTAATTAGTAAATATAAATATATAGAAGGAAAAAACATACCAATAGAAAAAACCTTCTTTGAATAACTTAACCTAAATTGTATTTTTAGTGACTAGAATTTCCACATAGTAGCTGAAATTTGGCAGTTATTACTGAGATACGATTTTCGATATGGCTAACTTTTGAAATTTCGTGAAGCTTTTTGGTTGAAAACCATCATGGAAGCTTCAGCATCATTTTCAAAAGTTTATTTTGACAGACTTGTAATTTTTTAATATGGGTTTTGGCGCAAATTTCCCATGCAGGACAGGCATAGAGCATTATTGCATGAAATATTACTTTTAGTATTATTATTTTATTGTCAGGACTTAGATCGGACTTTCTATTGATTAAAGGGTATAACATTTTGATTGCGATGTTAACTTTATTAATAATATTTTTAATATTTAATTCAGGTTTATTAAACAACGCGATTCGCAATTTTTATTTAGATTTATTATTATTTTTTACATCAATTTTGTGACTTATCCTTAAAAATGTCCACCGGAAGAGAGCAAAAGAAAAAGAACCAAAAAACGAAGTTGGCTGCCTCTCCAGTATACTCTCAATTTCCCATCTGTCATCTGTCAGATTGCTACTTAGAACAAACAAGGTGATCCATGTGAATGGACAATTAAGTATAAAAGTAAATACATAACAAATATGTACCTCAAAGGTCAATCTACGATCCAAATAGACTCCAAGATACTTAACATTATCACACCAGGGAATTTCTTCATTCATAATATTTTGGGCAAATACATGTGAGCAGTAAATGGCGGTATCATCTGCATAGAATGCATAGCTGCAAGTACTTGTTTTAGGTATATCAGCACAGTAAATGATATACAAAATTGGAGCAATTTTTGATCCCTGAGGTACTCCGGCTGGAATTCGTTCAAGATCTGAAAAATCATTTTTTAATATCGACACAAAAATAGCGGTCCGAAATGCAACTTTTAATTATTTTAATAAGAAATTTGGGACAATTGAAGTTGATTAATTTAAAAATCAGGCCGTCATGCCAAACCGTATCGAATGCCTTATCAATGTCCAGTAGCACTAAGCCAGTGGATTTCTTAGAATGAAAATTACTTTTAACATGGTTATGTATGCACTTTACGTGATGTGTAGTGCTGTGGAATTTCCTGAAACCAAACTGCTCGCCGGGAATCACATCATTTTCATTGATGAAACGCCATAATTTGTCCTTTAGTATTTGCTCCAAGATTTTACTCAAACTACTAAGTAGGCTTATGGGACGATAGCTGCTACAAACATTATTAGGTTTACCTGGTTTTTGAATTGGTATTACCCGCGCTGATTTCCACGCACTGGGAAAATACTGATGCTTTAAACAAGAATTTAATATAAATGTTAGAAAATTTATTGCAAATTTGGGAAATTCTTTGAGCATTGCATTTGTTAGGAGATCAAGCCCGACACCTTTTTTTACGAAGTTTCTGGATTTGCTCCTTCAAATATTCTGAAGTAATATAATCCGAATCCTCGATTTGAATGGACATTGATTCGAACTCTATAACGGCAGAGCTGACCGTAGCTTCGTGAGTTATCGAGCTTAGATTATCTGAAACCGTGTGCTGTTTAAGAAATTCGCTAGCAAATGCGTTAGCTTCATCCACATTGGAATATAGTGTATCGTTGTTGAATTTCATCGGGGGAATCAGTTTTGCTTTGTTTATCACAATCTTGGTTATATTCCAGAAGGGGTTTGAGCATTTTTCTAGTTTGGAAAGCTTTTTATTCCAGTTTCTGTTTTTAAAATTGAAGATTTCATTTCGAATTTGTACATTATAGCTACTCATTAACCTAAAGTCTTCTATTTGTCGAAACCTTAACCAGTTGCGCCGATGGCGGTTTCTGGTTTTGATCATATTAATAATAAAGGGCGGGAGCTTAAGATAGCTTTTGTTTGGAGTGACTCTAGGAGTGGAAAACCTAGCCGATTTTAATGCATTTGTTGTTAAAAATTCGATGTTTTCATCGATTTGGTTTGTGTTGGTCACATTGGCAAGTATCATAGACCTATTTTGAAGTGAGCGCTTTAAATTACTTTTATAATTGCGCCAATCAGTTCGGTTAAAGTCATAAATTGATTTATCTAATTGACAAGCATTTGCTTTGAGACTAAACTTAATGGGAAGATGATCAGAACTAAGATCGTTCAACGTCATGGGTTGATTAATGTGCGAAGAAACATTAGATATAATTAAATCCAGAATTGACGGATTTGCTGAGACAGTTTTCGGGATGTAAGTTGGTGTAGTTGTATGGGAGATGGTAAAAGCGGGACGGGCAGAAAAATCGGATAGTATATTTCCCCATGCATTCGCGCGTAAGCACCCCCAATCGCAATGTCTGCTATTTAGATCGCCACATATAATAAATTTTCCGTTGAAATTTGTTAATTTACGCAGGTCGCTTTTGTAATTATTTCGAGTGGTGGGTGTACTTCGACCACCGGGGAAATAAACACTATATATTTTAAGCCTGACATTTTCATTCATACTTATTTCGATTCCGACGTTTTCAATTACATTAGTATTAATTTTTGGCAGTTCAATAAAATGTAAGCTTTTTTTGATCAAAATTGCAACTCCACCTCCCACTGTGTCTTCTCGGTCGAGCCGTACACAATGATAAACCGGGTGGGATACTATAATATGAGATGTCTCTGAGAGCAAACATATGTCTATATTCTCTCTTGTAAGCAGAGAGAATAGTTCTATATATTTACTACGGATACTTCTACAGTTCCAAAATATTATGTTAAGAGAAGCTACAGACATTACTTAGAATACAAATATTTAATAACTAATTGAGCTATGACACTAAATTGTTGCTCTTTAGAGCTGCATTCGCTTAATCTAGTTAACATTTACATCGTTAGTTTCGCAAAAACATCTTCGGAGAATAATGAAGAGCTATGTTGATTGGTAGTTGCATGTGTACCTGGTGAGTTGAAATTATTGCTTTTGATAGTGCTTTGTTGTTCCTGTGTCGGCCAAGCACGAGCGTGAGTTGTGTTAATAGTGGAGTTATATGGGTTTCCATTTGATGCGCTTATTGACAAAGGCGGAAACTGGTTTGAATCATAAGCAAACGATCTCTTCAGAAAGCTTTGATGACGTGGTGTTTTGTTTAGTTTCTCTTTAATTTGTATAAAAGCAGCTCTGCTTGGACATGCAGAATCTGATGACTTGTGATTACCGTTGCAATTTGCACAGCGAATTGTATCAGGTGATTGGCAGTCATTTGTTTTATGTTTACCAGCACAATTCATACATTTTGTTGTTATGTTACAACCGCGTTCGTCGTGTCCATACGTTTGGCAATTTCTGCACTGTACAAGTATACAAGGACTTTAGCCTTTTTTGGTATTCCCATTTAATAATTGTACGAAACATGCACTTCACATTTTTTCGAAGGTCATTAAGATTTACAGAGCCAGTTTCGAAACTTACAATGTAGAGATAGTCTATAAAATTTCCATCTTTTCTTGATACAACTTTAACTTCTTTGCATTTTGGCCCTAGAGATAAGAGCTCAATTTTAACACTCTCCGGGGTTTTGTTATCGAGCCCCAGCAACACTACTTTAAACACGCGGTCTTCTTTTTGATCGTGTGTATAGAATTGACAATTGCTTTTAGTGAGAATCACCTTTATAGCATTAAAAGTTTCCATGTCTTCGCAGACTATTTTAGTTCCAATTGAAATTTTTTTAACACAATATCGATTTATCACCTTTTTGACAAGAATTTCATGAATTAAATCGCAACTTTTAGCTAGAACTTTTATTGGTGATATAATCACTTATTAACTAGTTTTTTCACTTTCCATGGCAACTTCTGAATCGGAGCCATCGTTATCGGCAAGCGCCTGGAGAGGTGTCCAGTAATTGCGGTGGTTTTCCGCAGCAGTTTTACGAGTTTTTGATGTGGACATTGTGTCTACATCTTCGATAGGCGCGGGGCGTTTAAGAATTTTGTTGCTTTCGCTATTACTAGTGAGGCTTTAAATTTTTCTCACTGCGAGAGGATAGAGTACGTGATACGCGATCGGCTATCAACAGACAACTGAGTTTTTCGTTTGGTTCTGAGAATAAGTTGCGATGTTTTTGCACTAGCTGTCCTATTTCGTTTTTACCTACTGTTGTCATGTGTTCGTCTCGAATTTGTATTGTATTTACGTTTTGTATCCTATACTGCCTGCGATAGATTCTTCTTGTATTTGCTATAAGCATGAAGTTTTCTTTGGTGTATATGACTGCCGAAAGTTCTTTCAGGCTGTCGTTTCCTAATATGGCATGGAATGTTCTTAGATTGGGTAACAGGAAGAATTTAAGTCTGCATCCTTCTAAGTTAAAGAGGTTTAAAAATGTGTGGTGGTGGGTAATTTTTATTTTTCCTCCGACTGAGTTAGCGAAGAAAGGGTTCTCGTTTTTCATTGATTTTTTTACTAAATTGCATTATATATAATTTTTGTTGGATCCTGTATCTACTAGTAGTCTTACATCTGAAGTACGGTAACGAAGAGCTGTTTAGTCTAAAAAATGTACGTCCGTCAGGTCGTGGGCCTTTTCCATATTGTAGTCTGTTGGCTGGCTATTATTATATTGGTCATAGTATTGTTCTTCGTAGTATTGGTCGTCTGTGATTTCGTCGGAATTTATGTGAAAGTTCCTTTGAACATTCGCTGGGGGATGATTTATCATAGATACGTTTGGTGGGCGTTTACCCGGTTCGTGTGGTTTGTGACGGTTAGTATAGTTTACTGCTTTCGTCCTAATGCTTTCGTCTACATCCAGAGGTTGAGGTGGTTTAGGTGGTCGTGGAGAGGGGTGGTTTTGTTGTTGATTGTAGGGGTTTTGCGGTTGATTGGAGGGATTTTGTGGTTGGTAATAGGGATTTTTTGGTTGGTAATAGGGATTTTGTGGTTGGTATCTATTGTATGGGTTGGATTGGTTTGGGTTTTGTTGCGGGCTGTAGGGATTAAGATTTTGTTGCCTATAGTTTTGATGAGGGTGAGGTATGTGAGCTAATTCGGGGTAGAATCTTGCTTGGGGGAATTGTGAGCTTGTAGGTTGCACATATCGTGGAGTGGGAAGCTGTTATCTAGGGATAGAAGAATTAAAGGTTTGATTTCTGAGGGTTGATTGTGGATTTAGAATTTGATTGTTTGCATGCTGCGCTCTTAAGTTTTGGTTTTCCAATTTGAGGCAAAGCTGTAGGGCCTCTGGAAGGCTCTTCGGCTCTTTTATGCCTAGGAGTCTGGGAAGATCTCCAGAAAGTCCTCTGACAAAGGTGTCGAGGGCTTTAGCGCGGTAGTTGTCCGTTAATAGATGGACTGCCTCTTCTCCTATTTCCATACATCCTATTTTATTAAGGACCAGGGATAAATGACTATAAACTTTTTGATAGAATTCGTTACTCGTCATTCTTCCTTGAATGAGACACGTCATCTGGTATTCCAGAGTGCCTATATCGCGTTTGTCTGCGTAATGGGTAGTTAAACAGCGGGAGATTGCTGTCCAATCCAAAGGGGTGTTGTACGATTCAAGGGCTATTTCCGCTTTTCCTATAATTTTGTTTCGGATCACATTTAGGATGCCGAAGTACCTAGGAGTGCCTTTTGAGGGCCCGTATATCCTCAAAATACGTTCAACGCTCTTCTTCCATGAACTAAATTCGGAGGCATTTCCTGAGAATTCCCGTAGTGATCGTACTACGTCAGTAATTTTGTCCATTTCATTCATATTGTTCCTAAATTGTTCCTCTATTGTTGGTCTGTTATTATAGGGGGACATTTTGGATGAGATGGGGTCCATTGGATTGTAAGGTTACATTAATCATTCTCCTAATGAGAGTAGCTAAATCTGGGGAAATTTGTGGGTTTGAGGTTGAAGGTGCTGCGGCTGCAGAGGCTGTTGGGGGTGCAATTAGCACTGGTGGCCTAACAAGATTGTTCGGGTTAGCCATTTTTTCCTTTTTATTTTATATTTAATTTTATTGAAAAATCTAGCTAAAATACCAAATTTTGTAATCTACTATGTTTTATTTTTTTATTTTTTATTTTTATTTTTTTTTTTTAATTTAAATTAGATTCTTAAATATGTATTCTTCCAGTAATCTCAGCTGCATTCGGGTGCCGGCAAGTGTGCTTGGTCCTTTTTTCATTAGATACTGGGGGGCACTAAGCTTGCTCCTTGCTGATGATGAAGTTGTTGTTGTTGTTTTCCGGGCTGGCTTTGTCTGGCTTGTCGTTGGGTTGTCAGGGAAGTTACACGTTCCCTTTCACGCCTCTTTATGTTGATTTTTTCTTATTGTGGCACTTTATAGCTTTTTCGTGGCACTTTTTTTGTGACTTAGTATTCCGTGGCACTTTAACTTTTTCGAGCGGCACTTATTATTAACGACTCGCGGGACGCTGCCAAGCTTATTTGACTCGGGCGCCAATTATCGTCCGAAAAATTTGACGATTAAAAAAAATTAAATTTTTATTGGTCAAGAGACCTTTATTCATTTACTTCCAACTTACAACTCATAGCTTAATTACTAAATCTGTCCTTAATATAACCTACGTCTATCTGTGTCAGCAGATTTGGCGATTGATTTAAATCGGCGCATGCCGGATGTTTGTTGCTTAAATGCAACTACTTTTGCTGATCAAGCTTTTGGGCCGGTGAGTTATTGATTGGCTCATGCCGGATGTTATTCCCAATATTATTGGGTTTGCTGATTCGGCGTCTGGGTCGTTTCCCAATTACATTATTGGTTATAACTTAACTGGTGCTAACTTATATATAATGATTATGAAAGTATGTATTTATGTATGTATGTAAATATGTGGTTGATAATATCACTATATACGAAGAAAATAATGAGAGCCCTTCGAGTCGAATCATCTGAATTAATCCTCGTTTTCAGTTTTGCTAACATCCATGATTGAACCAAAATTATTGTATTATTAATGCGGATTTAGTAAATTTTGGATTTTAAAGTTAATCCTACAATGGTTGATAAGAAAGAATTGCGGGAAAATGATAAATTCCTTCAGCTGGTTGAATTTTAACATAATGGAAATGAAGAATGAATATATTTTTGCTTGCGAATTTGAAAAATGAGTTCAATAATCTTTCTTTGAAACTCCCTACCTTTTATCTACGTAGAAAAAAAACTACTTTGTTTCTAATTGTACGATTTCGCTACGGAGCTGAAAGTAAAAGACGTGACTTCTAAGTTTGACTGATGTTAAAGGCGTAATATTTCACTAATAAATGTTTTTGTCAATGATGCGGTGTACGAGTACACGAAATATATTTGATAACACAAGGCGAAAAGCTCAATAGCGATTTAAACGTAATAATGCGGTTGCGATCTTTAACTGAATTTTATTTAGTATTGTATTTAGCACGGCTACACTCTTTAAAAACAATAGCAATTTCGTTCAATTTGCGCGAAAAGCACCTCATAAAAAAAGACACGCAACAAGTATTCCTGTGTATTTAAACTTTATTGAAACAGTTTGGCAATTTTTATACACTTTTTGCGAACGGTAAACATTAGCGGTAAAATGGGAGCGGTAAATCAAATCAGTTTATTTTTTTTTTTTTTTGAAGTTTATTATTTTTGATCCACCAAGCTCCTGGTGATAATTTTTGTTTTAGCTCTTGGCACGATCGCCAATTAATTCTTTTTGTTTGTAGAATAAGGTTTTGAAAAAAATTTGATATCAACGTCAGAGCGCTAACACTCTTAATCACTGTTTGTTATTAAATCATTTACTTCTTCATCGGTAAATGCGCTACGCAAATATAGCCTCGGCCCACAGCGTTTCACTCAAATCAGAACTTACAATCATGTATATTGCCATATCAAGAAGTAATGTTTTCATTTTTCATGTTAGCATTTTGTGCCATCCTTTTATCCAATGAGAGAAAACGTGCCACAGCTTTCTTTCTGGATTATCCTAGGGCGCAGTCTTCTTTGAAAGGTGTCTTAACAGTGATCCTTGCTTCTTCGTCTAGCTTAGTAGTGTGTCTTCGTAAATTTTTAGACACAGCTCGCCTTCGGTGGATGATTTGGGTTCAGTTGGTAACTCTTCCAGTTGCCAAAACTACTCTAAACTGTTGATTGCTGACAAAATTTTGTTATTACCAGCTGTTGCTGTTACAGCCGTCGAAAGTATCCAACTTAATTTTGTTGATTGCCCTAGGATGCCACAATTTTTTTTACGACGCCTATTTCTAAGATGTCGCCAAATATGTCGCTACCTCTAACCACATCGAATCTGTCGGACTTGTTGTACAATAGTACATGCTTCGATATCTTGTTGCTTGAATGAGTTTTCTGCTTATACACTTGTTAACGCCGTTGTCACTGTGTAGACGTCTATAAATCTTGGCTATATCTGTATTTTTGATTTATTCTGTGAAACGCCAACTCTTTGATCCCTCCAAGACCGTATATTTCAGTTTTCGATTTCTTTCGAGGTAGATTAAGTAACTGAGAGTCTACAGAAATCGCTTTTATTTGTGACCGTTGATCAATAAGAGGTCGTTTTAACTCTCCATAATAATTTAAAATAAAGAATCTGCAATTTTCAGCACATATTTATTAAAATAAATTCGGCCAACAATTTATTGAAAGATTATTCTTATTTTATCTCTTTAAATTCAATCCTAAACTAGAGCTCCAACATATGTGTATGAATATATGTATATATAAAAGGAATTCAAAAGATAACAATCAATCAATTCATCGTCTGCAGTTCCACTGCTTATAATTAACCTGAAACTACTGAAATTATCTAATATTTATTTATTTATTTATTTATTTATTTATTTATTTGGATGAAATATAACCATAAATAATAATATTACAATGTTGCCAAAGGCAGTAGCTACTAAGGCTATCGGCCTGCTAATATCTATTATTCATTGAATGTTCATGTACTTACTATATTATATAAATATTCCTTGATCTAATATTTAAATATATATATATATATATATATATATATATATATATAGTGTCATGAATAGCATGTTCAATATTGACTTTTAAAGCTTGACGAGTGTGGTTTATATGCACGTACATATAGGTGCTCATATCACTCTCAACATCGATTCCACTTTTATGTGAATATATATTTTTTTAAGGTCGCTGACCTGGTTTTGTCAATTATTTTTGAGAACACTTTTATGACGCTACATTTCACAGTTTAATTCGCGAAGCACAGCGCCCTTTGTAATTGATCCCGAGATGAAAGTTTCTGTTTCTGCAAAATTGTGGTTTGTTTATTTATTTATTTATAAAATTATGTCAACTTAAGTATAAAACCTAAATCTACATATATAGAATGAAGCCATGGATACTAAGGCCTTCAGCTTAATTAATTGCATTGTCTTATAGACTACTTGGTATAATAAAATTGTGTATATTTAACTTATGAATAGATGTAAAGGTAAAATAAAATAAAAATTACATTTCATATTTGGTATAGCAGTTTCGATAATTTAAGAAAATTAATTATTTTATACAAATTAAAAGGAGAAACATTAGATATTATATTCAATGGATTTTCATTTTGAAATACTGATTGTCGAATTCGATTAAAGAATGAACAATGAATTAAAATATGCTCAAGAGATGTTTCATTATTTGTTTTACAGAATTGGCATTTATTTGGAGAATGTTTCTCAATATAGTGTTTGTGTGTGATGTTTGTGTGACCTATACGCAGTCGAATTAATTTGGTTTCATCATATCTAGATAAGTAGTAAGTTTCATTTCGGTTGTTAATATCATAAATTTTGCTGCAATTGTTATTAATATTTTTGTACCAGTTTGAAGTTTTTTGAAATACTTGTGCATTTTTATTGGAAAAATTAAATTTGATAAAATTTATTATATCTGATTTGTTAAAGTTATTTGATCCAATAACAGGTGAAATTGTTGCACTTTTCGCAATTTGGTCGGCAAATTCGTTCCTTTTATTCCGATGTGTGCCGGAATCCAAATAATTTTTATTCTATTCGCATACTTGATAAGAAGATTTCTTATAGTAGATGCGTAAAAAGAATTGTTTAAAGTATTTGCAATGGCGCTCAGGGATGAAAGTGAGTCAGTGCATAAGCAAAACTTTCCTTGATTACTAATAGCTATATGAATTGCCTCATGTATTGCTATTATTTCGGCAGAAAAGACTGACGAATATATTGGCAGTATTGAAAATTTCAAAATTTCTTTCTGTTTAAGAAGTAATTGCATATCCAATTTTTCCATGATTCAGTGAACCATCTGTATATATAAAGTTATAGTTTTTATATTGGTTTTTAAACATTAAAAATTTATTGATATAGATTTGAGGTGGGGTAGTTGTTGGTTCTACCAATTTTATGAGTTCGTGAAACGACTTTAAAAACTTTATTTCAAAAAGGGTTACAATTAGAATTATATTTAAGAATTCATTATTAAATTTAAGTATACTCACATTTGGTTTTCCCAACCGCACGTTTTTTCCGCCATAATCAAAGAGATCAAATTTTACAAGAAAGGAAGTAATATGTAAAAGGAAGTAAAAATAGGGTTACCTAGTTGCGCTTAAACAAACAAAGTTACAGCGTTGCCGGATAGGCTTATTGTGCGGCCTGAAAACCAAGTATGAGTTTACGCGAGGAGATTAGCCAGTGACGGTGTTTCCAACAGTAGTAATCTTTTTTAACTTAGCGAGGCTGTAATCGATTATGTTATATTTAAGAAACCATGATGGAAGCTTACTTTTGGATTTCTTAATTGGTAAAAATGGTAGTTGAAGGTCTTGACAATGATACATAATTTTGTGAATTACTGAGTGATTTTTCTGAGGAACTTGTCTCATACATTTTATCATAATATCTCTAAGAGGTGTATTAGCAGAGTTAGATAAAATTGTAAATAATTTTGCGACTAAAATTTCGTACCTTACGTCTATCGGAACAATATTAGCTTCAAATAACAAGTTATTGATAGGAGATGTACAAAAGGCTCCTAGAGCTATTCTTATAGCAGAATTTAGTATGCTTTTAATTTTTTTGAGATATGTATTTGGAGCAGACCCGTAGAGGTAAAGGCCATAATCAATTTTTGAGATAAGTACAGACTTTATAACGTTAACAATAGTTTGAGTACTACAATTAAGTTTCTTACTCGAAAGACATTTAATTATATTAAGTTTTTTGAGAGGGATAAGGAAAGTTCTCTTATGTGAGAATTCCATGAGTACTTACCGTTTAAATAAATACCAAGTATCTTTAAGTTATTAACAACTGGAAAACTACGCATGTTAGTTGTTAAGGTACATTTACAATTAGATTTTTTGCATATATGTAGTTGTTTACACTTGGTAGGTGAAATAGAGGCACCTGAATAATTACACCAATCTAAAATTTTTTGAAATAAATTAGTTAGATCAAAGTTAGTATTTTTTGTTTTTTTTAAGATCAATAATTAAATTAAAATCATCAGCATAAGCAGAAAACTTAATATTTTTAGTTACTGAAATAATGTTTGAAAGTTTATTGAATGCAATTAGGAATAAAATTACAGAAATTGGAGACCCTTGAGGAATACCTTTAAATAATGGATATTGAGCAGCTAAACGTACCTTTATTTTACGATTGGACATAAAAATTTTTATGTAATTAATAATTTTTGGACCATGTTTCCACTCTACAAGCTGGTCAAGTATAGAGTGTATACCAATCTTATCAAATGCTTTAGTGAAGTCTAACGAAAGAATTGATATATGCCTCTTTTTACTAAGCGATTCAGTTATAGATTAGACTATCTGAAACTGATCTACCTTTAACAAAGCCAACATGATTTTGATTAATGAGATTATTGTTTGTAATAAACCACCATAGTCTATTAGCAATTATTTTATCCATAACCTTTGCATAACAAGGATTTAACGAGATAGGTCTATAATTAGTTATGCCAGTTTTGTTCTTTGTAGGTTTAGGAATGGGAATAATAGTACTTATTTTATATGATTGTGGTAAGAATTTATTGAATATGTTATTGTAATGATTAATGATACGATATTTAAGGTTAATGGAAGCATTTTTAATCATAGGGTAGTTAATTTTGTCCTGACCGGGAGTTTTACCCTTGAGGCTATTTAAAGCATTATTAAACTCAATAAAGCATATTTCTTTTTCTAATGTTAAAGCATTTGTATTGGGCTTATAGCTAAGTGAAAAATTTAGTTCATTGTTTTTGGATGTACGAAATACGGGAGTGAATTTAGAGTCTTCAGACTCACTCGACCAAGTTCTTGCTAATAATTCAACTATTTCATTTTTATTTGTAATATTCGGTGAATTGGGAGATATGTTAATGCAGTGAATATCATTTTGAGGATTTAGACCGCAATATCGTCGTATGTTGTACCATACTCTGTTAAGTGGAGTTCTGGGTTTGATTTCAAACGTAAATTCAAATGTACTTCGACGTTTGGCAGATTTAAGCTCACGACGAAATTTCGCATTGGCTTTTTTGTAATTGATTACTGATTCTTCTGATATGTATCGTTTAAGAATTTGCCCACATTTGATTTTATCCTTCCGAAGTATATCTAGATCATTACTCCACCAAGGAACATTGTGTTTATTAAGAGTAGGTTTAGAAAGAGGTATTGCTCTATATGCACTTTGTAATATTATTTTATTTAAATTTGCAGTTTCTTTGTTGATATTTAGACTGGGTGTTATAGCGTTATTAAACATATTTGAATACTTTTCAAAAAGAGACCAATTTGCCGATTTAGTTTTAAATTTAGAAATGTAGCCAAATTCCCTCCCGCTTTGATTATTTTTAAATAACTTAATAAATATAGGATAGTGGTCACTGCCATGTAAATCATTGTCAATTGACCAATTTGCTCCAATGTGAATGTCCGGAGTAACAAATGATAGGTCGATATGAGTGAAAGTGTGATGAGTAGTACAATGAGTGGGCTGTCCATTATTTAGTAGGATGAAACTGTTTTTTTGGATAAATTTATTTAATTTGTTGCCTCTAGAATTGTTTTTGGGAGAGCCCCAGTTATTGTGCCAGCTATTAAAGTGTCTCCCAATATAAGAGTTGGAGAATTGGCTGGATTTAAAACTGATAGTAAATTATTGGAAGAAAATTTTTCCTTGGGACCGATATATGCATTGATTAATTGGAATTTTAATTTGGAATGTATTTCAGCAGCAATTGCAGTAAAATCGTTATTTAAAGAGAGAGGTTTACATTGAATTGATTTATGAATAAGTAAAATAACACCATTGGAGGAGCTGCTGACATTGTTTGATAGTACTAGATAATTGTTAGGTACAGAAAAATTACTGTTAGGTACTAAGTGTGTCTCTTGTAATGCAATTATTTTAGGTTTATATTTATATATAAGCAAAGAAAGTGAAACATAATTATTCACATAACCTTTTATATTCCATTGAATAATACTTAAAGTCATAAATAATTAAATATTTGAAAAACTACATTGGTCATCATCAATATTCATTACATTTGAATTTTTTTTTTGAATTTTTAATTCTAGGTTTAGTTTTATTAGTTTTAAATTTGTCTACAAGCTTTAATTGTGCTCTTTGTCCATATGTTAAATTTCTAGGATATATAGTTGCTTTTTTTAACTATTAACAGGTTTGGGAGCCACTTTATTCAATTCAGCTGTATCTGACTCCACATCGAGGGAATCCACAAGAGCGTCATGATATGTAACAATCTCTCTCTCTGGTATAACTCTCGGGAGTTGTTTGTTATTCTCAGTTAAAAACTTTGTTTGTGTGTTACTCCTAGTAACAGGTTTATTAGGAAGGTCATTGCGTGTAAGAGTTGGGTGGAACTTGAGAGTGGTGGAGAATAGTGGTTCACTATGAGAGTGATTGTTGCTGTAAATATTAAGCGCAGTTTTGTGATTACATTTATTTCTTGTTTTAATGCATTGTAATTCTTTTTGTTTTATGAAAACAGGGCACGATTTTTCAAAAGCACTATGTTGATGATGTCCTGTTATGTTAAAATGCTTACAATTAATGCATGATTTGCTTGCTGTGCATAGTTCTTTTTTCTCTTCGTCAAGATGATATTCTTCTCCGCAGTTACCACATAACTTTTTATTAGAGCAAGCTTTGGATATATGTCCAAAATAAAAACAATTATTGCATCGCAAAGGAAGTGGAAAATATGCTCTCACTTTTGCTTTCTCATAACCGATATTTATGTACTCAGGTAATGTGTGAGAGATAAAAGTAATTATAAGAAGGCCAGTTTCTTTTAATTCATTGTCAACTTTTTTTAAAAATTTTTTTACTTCATGTACGTTTTGCATTTTAAGTTCAATACGAATGATGTCTTCACTAATATTTCTTAGTTCATTTGAATATATAACACCTTTGGTATAATTTAATTGTTTGTGTTCAGAGACACTCACAGTGATAACTGCTTCGGCAGATATGGCCATAGAAGTTAGTTTAAGAAGATTATTTGTTTGAGCGGAGTTTTTAGTTTTCACTAAAAGTGATCCTTCGCGTAATTTTTTTACAAATTCAACTTCCCCATTACAGGTATAGTCAATTGATTTTTTAATAACAAACGGAGACACATTAGTAAATTTGTCATTATCATTTCTAGTTATTACTAGAAATTTTGATTGGTCATAATTATAATTACGACTCCAAATGTCAGGTGGTTTCCCCATAATTAAAATATTTTTTATTTTTTGAATGAAAAATTAAAAACAAAAATCAAACTTTTAAACAGTGAAGTGTAGATTTTAGAGGTCAAACTAGCTGTATAAAATTTTATATTAAGAATTGTTTTTGTTATTTCGCTCACTGAGTTCTCTTAATACTCAAACGTTAGTTTTTTATGCACTCGCGAGCAATTGAAAGCAAACACAGGAACAGGTGGATTAGAACGTCTGAATGGTTTGAACATCGATCGTAGACTGAAATTGTGGTTTGCGTTTTTGATCGTTTGTAGGTTTTTACAGACTTCTCTAATAATCAGCTGTTCTATTATACTCGTAGATACTGGGTCTAGTGTTTTCAAAACAATTGTTCAAACTGCAATATTTTCCCTCTTTTTTTTTCTTGCAAGCATAGCTCTCTCTTGCTTTTCATGTGCATTAAAGGAAGATACGTATAATGCATATTTACGACAACAATCATGGTCCGTCACATTTGCTAACCTGTACACAGCTGATTAGCCAAATAGAGAGAGCGCTTTTTCCTCTAACTCGCTCAACGCTCCTGCATTTGGCCACTATGTTTTTCCAATGACCTTGCGTCTGAAATGAAATAAATGTGAATGTATATCGAAAATAATTTTATTTTATTAATAACTTCCTTCCTTCCATTGTGTTGCAGTTTTTGATGGATCGCGCGAATTACGTCGTCGAGTCCTTCTGGTCTCAAATCCGACTGCGCCAATTACGTTAAAATCGTTTATCTTTAGATAAGGACCCGTAGACTGTCGTCGAGGTCTTCTGATTTCAATGGCATATTGTATATTTGTGTTAGGAGTTTATTTTATAATCTATTGAAACGTTATTCTAGAGTGTAATTGGTTTAATTTGGGCTAGTGACGTCGGCAAAGACGTAACTCGCGTGGCATTTAGCAAATTTGCTAGGTCCTCCCATAGGTGCTGCACTGATTTTGTTTGACCGTGGGCTATTTCGGCCAGTGGTCATTTGTGCATTACTTACTTACTTGACTCAACATATACGCGCAGTTGCTCATGAGTGGCTCTATCCGCATTTTTTGTGCTGAAAAATATGTTTATTAATAAATTTCTCTATTTATAATGGTGGAATATTTAAATATAATTATAAAAAATTACCTTTTTTTGTTGTTATCCATTTTCAATGAATTTCAATTTTTAATGTCATTTGAAATTAGCTGTCAAAAAAGCTTTTCACCACATATGGTGAATAAAAGAGCTTTTATTCTAATACTTTTTGCGTCAGAATCGCCAAAGTCTTTTAAATGAACTAGAGTACAGTTTTGCGAAAGACATCATCTCACATTTTTCCATTAAGTAAGAGAATCTTTATATATATGTATGATAATCGATATGTATGTATGTAAGTAACATAAACCACAAATTTGAGTTTAGTAATAATGATTTATTAAGAAAATTTCTTACACACGTGTATGCGGTTTGAAATCAAAAACCAGAGTGAATCAAGATGAACTTAAAAACTAAGAGCTTACTCTAAAGTAGTAATGGAAGTTATTTATGTACAGTTACAGAGAGTAAATGTGTTTTAGGGAATTAGTGCAGAGACATAATGTCACTTACATTTTTCAATTTGTACCTTGGGTTGTATTCATTTAGCTTATTAAAAATTTTCTGTAAACTTTCTAAATGTTCGGTTAGAGAGGTTGAAAAGACTAGTATAATAGTATATAGTCCATATAAGTAATACATATTTTATTAATATAGTCCGATAAAACATAATTAAGCATTCTCTGGAATGTAGCGGGAGCGTTTTTAAGACCAAAGGGCATTCGAATGAACTCCAAATGATCCATAGGCGTTGAAAAAGCTGATCAATATCCATTAAAACTTGATGAAAACCCTTTGCTAAGTCCAATGACGAAAAATATTGGGCCTTACCTAACTTATCGAATAGTGACTCTACGTTGGGTATGGGAAATTTATCATCTATAGTTATTTCGTTCAACCTCCTAAAGTCTATTACTAAGCGCCATTTTTTTTTGCATTCAGATTATTTGATTTTTTCTCTACTATCCACAATGGGGAATTATATGGCGACTTACTAGGGCGTTTTATATTTTCTTTTAGCATTTCATTTATTTGTTTTCCTATTTCGTTTTCTAATATTTGTGGATGCTTGTAATTTCTGCAATATATTACTTTATTAGAATTAGTTATTATTTTATGCTTTACGCAGGTAGTTTTTTTTTTTGCGGGTGAGGAGAACAAAAATGCCTTCCGCATCGTCATTGTGTCATCACAAACAATGGTATGTGCCACTTGCAGGTCACTAAAAAACTCTCCTTTAAGGAACCGTCGCCCACCCTGGAAACCGCTTTCGCTTTACTTCAGGGGGCGTTCCATTTTTCTCGTAGTGAGATTACATCTCGTCACCTGCGTCCAGGTCCCGATTTTTCTGACGTAGTACGATCTCTACGTAGTTTTATATATATTTCCAGTTTGATTCACTCTGGAGCATTACTGGTACGATGTTGTCCGCATCCAGCGGGCCTACCAGTTTCCCTAGTGCCTCTCGTTCTGTTTGCCATCGTTCGCATTTAAAAAATGTGTGGTCTGGACTGTCCTCGACACCGTCGCCGTATATGCAGGACGGCTCCTCTGCTTTGCCAATTTTGTGCAGGTATTTTTGGAAATATCCGTGTCCGGATAACATCTGAGTGACAAAGTAGTTCAAATCCCCGAATTTTCTCTGTGTCCTTAATTAGCCTGGCGGTCCATCTGCCGCAATTTCCTTGTTCCCAGCGGCTTTGCCATCGATTGTAGGTATCCAGTTTTAGATCGCCTTTCGCGTTTTCCCACATTCCTTGGTTCTTAAGGTCCCAAATTCTTTTCCTCTCTAGTGCCAGGAGTTCTATAGGAACATTTCCACTTATTACCAGAACGGCTTCATTTGACACCGTACGGTATGCTGAAGCTACCCTTAATGCTGCCGTACGATAGACTTTGGCTATAGTCTTGCGCCGGTTTTCTTTCTTTAAAGTATCTGCCCATAGTTCTGCACCGTAAAGTAGAATACTCATAGTTGCCGTCATCAGTAGTTTTCTTTTCTCCTGCGTAGGTCCTCCGATATTGGACATCAGCCTGCTGAGACGAGATGTTATTTTAGAGGTCTTTTCCGCGGCGTGTTGCATTTGTGCCCAATAAGTTAACCTTGGGTCCAATCTTATGCCTAAATAGTTGACGACCCTACGTGTCTTCAGGTTGTCGGATAAAGTGTGCATGTTTATTTCTAATGGGATGTGCTTCATTGTTAGCAGTAACAACTCGGTCTTTTCTGTTGCTAATTTGAGACCGCATGAGTCAAGCCACATTTGGGTTCGTATCATTACCTGGTTTAGTTTCCTTCGTGCGTCTTCTGTGTCGCGAGCGGTGATTATTGCTGCAATGTCATTCGCGTATCCAACTAGGTATGCATCAGGCATCTTGAGACTTAATATGCCATTGTAACTGACATTCCAGAGGTCAGGGCCAAGTATCGAGCCCTGTGCTGCGCCTAACGTAATTCTGAGGTTGCGGGTACCGTCTGTTGTATGGTATAGGAGATCTCTGTCCTTTAGGTAGCTCCTTATAATTAAGTTGAGGTACTTGGGTATGTTGAACTTGGTCTCCAGAGCTGCGATAATGTTGTTCCATTGGACGCTGTTGAAGGCATTTCGAACATCTAACGTCGCCAATAGAACTATCTTCTTATTATTATGGCACCCTCGTTGAGCTAATTGTACACTTCTCGTGACGTTCTCAATGGCACCTAGTGTCGATTTCTTGGATCTGAACCCATATTGTTTTGGTGATAGGTCGCCAGCGCTAATTATGGCTGCTTCTAATCTGGGGTTAATCATCCTTTCAAGCAGTTTCCCAGCGGTGTCCAGCATACAGAGCGGCCGATATGCTGATGGGCTGTCGGGGTTCCCCTTTCCCTTGCTAATCAAAACGAGCGATTGTCTCTTCCAGATTTCTGGGAATACACCGGCTTTTAGACAAGCATTGAACATGTCCAGCAGTACTTTGGGGCAGCTGATGGCTATTGCTTTTAGCACTTCAACAGGTATTCCGTCGGGGCCGGGCGATTTTTTGGGCTTCAACTTGCTTGTTGCTGACTGCAGCTCTTCAATTGTAAAAAGCGGTATCTCTGTGGGAGTTCCTTCAACATTTAGTTCATCCACTATTTCTTCGTGAGTCGGAAATAAAGCGTTTACGATTCGGTCCATTTTGAAGGCGCTCAGCTCTGGCGGAGGTGCTCTGCCACCTAGCTTTCCCATGACGACTTTGTACCCTAAACCCCATGGATTCCTATTTAAATCGTTGCGCAGCTCTTCCCATTTTTCCTTTTTACTTTTAACAATTGCGAGTTTAAGTTCTCTTTTCGCAGCGTGATATGTTTTCCTTTCTGCGGTTGCATCCCTTCTTCTCCTGGTTCTCGTATATACACGCATAAGATGAAGGCAAGCTCTTCGCATTGCGCTATATTCTCTGTCCACCAGTACGCAGCGCGTTTTGAGTTCATGTTTACTGATTTCGGCATTGCTTTGTTGCATGCTCGGGTGATCGCGAGCATTGTAGCTTCAACTGTTTTTCTTACATTTCCAAGGTTATTCTCGCTGAATGTATGTTCATCAATTTCGGATATCAATGCGCTGGAGTTTAGTTTTGATACGTTCCATTTACGCGTAGTGCGATGTTTTTTGTATTGTGTTGATCGGTTTTGTAAATCTATTGTGAAAGATATATATTGGTGGTCACTACCAGTGTAATCTTCAAGTACCTCCCAGTTTTTTACCATACCTGCTATACGCTCTGATGCTAATGTGATATCTGGTGTAGATTCCTCGCATCCTGGTCTTCTGAAAGTCGTCGGGCAGCCATTTTGAGTATTCGTTTACCTCTGGAGTCAGTATTTGGCATTCCCCATTCGATTGCTTTCGAGTTTAGGTCTCCAGCAATTACGAAGTTTCCTTCAATGTCCCGCGCTGCGTCTTTTCTATCGAGCTTGGATTGGAAGTCATTAATGCTATCGCTAGGTGTTAAATAGCAGCTGATTATAGTAAAAGTGTGGAATTTGGCCCAAACGTAGCCATTTCCGTTGCCTCTGGCAGTGATGCAGAGCTTACTGCCGGTAGGAAGCCATATTGCGGCAGTTCCGCTGTTGTCGTTAAGCCATATTCCGTTTTCCTTCTTTTTATATTGTCCGCTTATAACGACCACGTCGTAATGATTTTCAAGGGTCATTTGGGTCAGTAGTGCATTTGCGGTTTTTCATCTATGCATATTCGCTTGTAGGGCTTTCATTCTGGCGGAAGACCTTTATATACCGCGCAATTCGTAGAGCCCGGTATGTGATTTGCCTGTTTAATCTTTGCGTCCGAACATAGGCAACAGAGTGGCTGTCTGGTGCATTCTTTCAGCGTATGTCCTGGTTGGCCGCAATTTATGCATAGTCCTTGAGCTTTCCTGTCTGGTCCCTTGCAGTCCCATGTTAAGTGGCCTGGCCCAAATCATCGGAAGCATCTTTTAATGGTTTCCTTCAGTCGTAGCCTACAGTTAATCCAGCCGATTATTGCGTGGTGATTTTAACAATGCTTCTGCCATTTGGCTTGGTAAGGTTACGTAGGCTCTTACTTGTTCTCTGCTATTTGGTATCGAGATGTTGATTTTGGTATCAGTGACAGGTTCTCCGAGCGCACTGTTTATTGCGTCTTGTACTTCTTCCCTTGTCGTTAGGGAATCGAGGTCTCTTATTTCTACTGTCAATTTAGGCTTTATATCTGTTACCGTGGCGGTGTTCAGCAGGGTTTTCTTAAGCATATTGCAGAAGCTTGAGTTAACGATTTGACCTTTTTCCATTTCTAGTAATACCGCACCAGCCCGGGTTTTTCGGATACACTTAATTTTTATGTCTGTCTCTTCTGGTTTTATCTTGCCGAGGATGTTTCTTAGAATTTCAGCGTAGCTTTTTCCCTCTGCTGGTTTGATAATCACTGCTTCGGATTGTTTTCTCGGCGGTTTGTCTTTTCCGGTTGCCTTTGTCCATTCTTCTTTTTTTCTAGTGGGGTTTACGCAGGTAGTTGTTAGGTTTTGACCATTAATATAAAATGTCTTTTTATTTTTATGTAGAAAATCTTCTAGCGATTCATTCTCTTCCTTATTTAAACTCGTAAGTACTAAATCTTTAAATTTTTCTAATTAAAATTTTTCTAAATAGTAAATTTCTTCATAGGAAATATTAAAACCATTCTCAATAAAATTTACTTTTGTGTCGTTAATTAAAAGGGTATTAATTTGAAAGTCTATTATTACTGCCAAAGGGCGCAATATGTTTACTCCTATTATGCAATCAAACCTTTTGCCAATGAAATTAACTAACTAGCTTAACTGAGATAGTACTATTTTTTATTTTAAATTCACTCGGTAACTAAACGATAATTTCTTCTACACCTACCAGGGTATTTAGTAAAATAGGTGTTTTTAATTGCTTCTTAATTCCTAACTTTGAAAAGAAATTGTAGTCCCCGAGAGTTGTAGCAGCTCCACTATCAATTAAGCATCTTGTTTTTGTGTTATTTATAGTAAGTGTAATTGTGGGTAGTGATAATTTTGAGGCTGTACAGGAAAATTTTCTGTAAAATTGATAGCATCTATTTCCATTGGTTCTAAATTATTACTAAAATTGTTATTATATGACAGCTGTTGATTTTGTTGTAAATTATTGATATTTCCATTGTTATAATTTTGACTCTGGAGGTATCCATTATTTACGGAAGGGTTAAAATTGTGGCTTTGAAAGTTTGCTGAGTTTCTGTTGTTACTATTAAAAGTACCACTATTATTCTGAGTCTGAACATTACTAAAATTTCGGTTGGAATTACCAAAACCGTTTCTGTTGCCTCTGCTATTCTGGCTACGAAAATTAAACGAGTTGCTAGAATTTCGCTGCCTTGGGAGATGACTACCATTTGAATAATTAAACCTATTACGAAAATTGTTGGCCATATTATTATTATTTGAATAATTATTATGTTGTAAGTTATTATTAGGAAAACTATTTGCATGTTTATTGCTTACTATTTGTATATCTTTTAATATATTATTTTCCAAATAAAATGTATAAGCTTTGTTTATAGAATTTATATTATTTTGCAGTAAAAGGGATTTTATATGTAATGATAAATAGTTAACATAAACATCAAAAATTAGTTGCTCATTATTTAAGGGAGTATACATTTCGTTGGGATCTAAAGAGTATTTTGTGTTCATTGCACTTAATATCATTCATTAAAGGTAGGGTTCACTAATGTCTCTACAGCTCTTAACGCATTTCCCTGCAAACGGTTGCTTAGAACTAGCTGCAGCGTACCTTTGTGTTCCTTTGGAGTTAGCTGAAGAACAGTTGTGATGTCTCTCAAATAATTATTTAATGAGTACTCACTGCTTCCGGTGAACGGTGGTAAGCTCCTCGCTTCCCGTAGACATTCAGCAAGTGTCAGCGCCATTGTTTTTGTTTTGTTGTGCTGCTTGCTTGCTATTACGAGTTGGTTTGATCTATTGTTTGCTGCTTAAGCTCTCACTGGGCGAACTTTTTTTTTTCGAAAATATTGTGCTTTCGCCTTGTTCGAACCCATGCACACAGACGAAAAATGCTATTGCCAGCGGAAACCTCCCTGGGGAGGCTTCAGGCGATGACCCTGCTGTTACTATTTACCCTCTCTGGGTGCAGCAACGCGTTTTATTTATTTTTTGTTGGTATGCAGTTGTTCTCCCTTTCCCCCCCTTCAATTTCGAATTGATGTTATTACAATTGCTTTTTCTCAAATGCCTCTTGGTAGCTTTAGACAAAAGTGCATTGCTTTGTTGTTGTTTTAATATAAATGCACACTTTTTGAAGGTCAGATGAAAGTCACTTATTTTCCGTTAGGACATAGTTTTAAAGCTTTTCATATATTTTTTTTCAGTTTATATTTATAACATTATCAATTTGCTTTGCACGCAAATGTTCGATCACTGAATACGATAATTTAATATACGTATCCCATCCTCGTCGCCACTTAACTTTTTAATAAAACACTAACAATTTTGGTTTTGGAAATATAAAGATATGTGTGTTTATTCACAGATGGTGTTGTTCTAAGACTAATTACATTGGTGATGAACGAAATTCAGTTAGCTTTAAATTCGAATTTAAAAATGAATACTTAGCGGTAAAATTATTGCGTGAAAGGAGAGCGAGAAGATGAAACTCATCAAGATTTGTATATACATATAACTGGTATGTATTTATGTATGTAAGTAAGTATACGTGTATGTATGTATGTAAATATTTGGTTGATAATATCACTATGTATGTACTTCCGTAGCTCGCTCCAACCTAATGTAATAGCATTGTCTTCTAACTCTTGCACCCAGTCATGGATATTTAATGCGTCAGTACCAGTAAAAGAAGGTAAACTGTCTTGAATGTCTTTTAGCGTGAAGTTGCTGCTCATTGCAACTGCTCGTCGTGTAACATTCATTGCTTCTTCATATGCGGATTCTACTTCACTTTCTTCATCATCGCTTTGTATGAGATTATGGTGTTTTAAAAATCCTAAGTACACTCTTGCGTCCTTGAACACTTAACCCAACCCGTCTCAGATGATCTGACATTGTAATTGTAGGAATAAAACGCGGTAGCTTTCGTTTTATTTTAGTACATATTCATACAGATTCGAAAAGCAACTGTTCTTTGTCAAGTTAAGTACGCGTCTCGTTCATTCGTCGATTCAGTGTTGCCTGTGTCAGGTCTAGCAGGGTTGCTTCCTGTATTACTTTAATATGTCCGTCCGTGTATGTCTCCTACATATCTATATTAGTGCAATAAGCGCATTATTTGTTTTTTCAATAAACTTAAATGTGTAGTTTCATTGAATTGAAATGTTTTTATAGGCCCTAATCACAACATTTCCTCTAATTTTTGGTTCTTTGACAATAATTGTAATAATGAATCAGTCGCGCGTAAATGTTTGCGCCTAGAGTAATTTCAATCGGCGTTGCCTTAAAGAAGTTCGGGACGGCCAGTCGCAAGTTTCTATATACCTCAGCAGTTTGTTCACTGAGCGACCTGACTGGCGTGGGAGTTGGTGGTATGCTTTTAATTTGTGCGCAGACGGTGAACTCTGCCTGACCCCCGTTACTGTCTCTTATTGTGAGTTCGCACACTCGATTGGCTCCACGCACCCTGAGTGAGTTAATGTCGTTTACACGATATGAGTGAAAAAAATGTATCTATCGCTACGCCGAAGTGCGTGCTCTTTATTGATATTCTTAAGACTATCTTGTTACATAAATCTTAGTTATATTTATACTACTGAAATGTGTCGGTTGTTATCGCAGTGGAATATCCCGTTGAGCTAGTTGAGCTGTTTAACGAAAGCTCGGCCTAAGTTGCCATTTCTTTTGCGGATTAAACAGCAGTTTTCGGACCTTGAACTTACTGCTTGTGGGGGCTTTGTTCTCGTGACAAAATTCACTTAGGTGATTAACACTGCTACTCAATTCAAATTTTTTTATGAATTAATGTTTTATCCTACCTGAAATAATCAAAGAAACAACATTCAAATTTAATTATCCCACTGTTGTTTCTGGATTACTCCTTTGCATCTTTTTAAATGTTTATTAATAATTTTTTTTATTATTATTGTTGTACACATTCATTTGACTTCTACTGAGTTTACAAAATTTTTCATCTCTCTGCCGGTACACAAATTAAATCTCGAGTTTAAATTGTTTTTTTTTTTTTAATTTTATTTATTTATTAGAAAAACAAAATGTAAACAAATTCAAAATTAATGTGGTTTATTCGTATAAAGTGTTGAATATGTTTCCAATAAATATTGGAAAAAATATGTTTTATTTTTAGTTCCGTAAAATAATCAACATTGAATGTTATTCAGGTTTGGGTTTCTTTTCAAATTTTAATTAATTAATTTTTCTAATTTTTTGTTTTTAAACAATTTCTATTGATTTTAGATCTTTAATTTCACTTTGTTTTAATGGTTAGCTACCGTACGGTTTGGGGTATAGTAAGCGATTAGTTTTACCAATTTTTACATTCGTATGGTGGTAAGTATGGAGAATGAGAAGGAGTACAGGGTTAAAGATAGTTTCATAAAACGATGAGATCTTCATCCATGTCTTCAACAAGTGTTATTATTAAGTTGAAGTACTATTGTTGATAATGAAAGAGTCATACACAGGTTTCTTTGTAATTCATATTATTTTAATGCATGAAGTTATTTTAACGAGAATTCTAGATGCTATATATTTTAAAAAAGGAAAAAGTGTCTAGTCATACAAATATGACTGCTCGAATCTTGTGTGCTGTCATGTATCAATATATACATATTTATATACAGGGTTGCCATATGACATGTTAAGTTACAATAAGTACGCAAAAATTTCGTTTACGGACGAATACGTAGGAAGGACAAACAGCCTTAAGCAGTATCAATAAGCTATTTTCATTTAATATATTGCGTTCTGGAACAAGTATATTTTGTCAACAAAAGTGGTGATCTTTCTATTATAAGGTTTTCCAATTTCATAGTAACAAACCTTTACCTACTATACCGATTTTATGAGTAGAATCTTCATCACAATTTAAGCAAGTCAATCCTTTACTTAAAGCTATAGTAATAATTCTCTTTTAATTTTGTATCTTGGTGAAAGTAAATCTAATATATTTTAGTCACTACGAGTACAGAAGTGTTTCTCTGAAATAATCAAAGTTTTTTCTTTATTTTATACAAAATTACAATAAATAACTTAAATTATGATTTATCCTACCTGTAATAATCAAAGAAACAACATTCAAATTTAATTATCCCACTGTTGTTTCTGGATTACTCCTTTGCATCTTCTTAAATGTTGAGGTATCTACATTCGTCGTGCCCAGGGTTCATTGCAATAAATTTGTAAACTATTTGGCCCTTCCCAAGTCGTATTTATTTATGAATTAGTTATAATCTTACTTCAATTGATAGAATTAAAAAAAATAGTGTCTTGAGCGAGTTAATATCGTTTACGTGCGTGCTTTTTATTGATATTCTTAAGACTAACTTTACATAAATCTTAGTTATATTTATACTACTGAGATGCGTCGATTGTCCGTTGTTAATTGTTTACTGTTTACGAGTGTAGATAGCTTTTTGGGTTTATTATTGTTTGTTGTATCGATAATGCGTTTCTATTGTTCTGATGCTTGTCGGTTATGGTTCCCGAAAATGCATATCAAAACAAGTTCATTGTTTTGATGTTGTTCACATGAAAACGCTGATCTGTTGATCATGAGCTGGAGTGATTAGAAAAGTAGAAAGTGAGGCCATGTCGTTAACTAGCGGCGTCACTCCGGGGAAACGTGTTATACGCTGCTCTACGACTATGCTGTACTATATACGCTGGTATTCGTGTAGACTGCGACGACAACTGTACTGTACTGCGGCGTTAGTGCGGTATTGGCCATATTATGGCACCCGATTCACGGAAAGCTATAATTGTGACCAGGTCAGCGGATCGACTCATTACCTATCTCACACTTAACATACAACTTTTACACTTGATGATATCTAGACTTACCAGAGGGTCAACACTCCCAAGTCTGTTCGTTTATTGTGTGGCTTAAATTCCGCAATATTTAGTCTTCACCAAATTTATTAATAATAAATGAGATACTTCCTTGCAATATAAAATTCACAGCTGATGAAATGTACTCTAAAATGTACAAATACTTTGAATTATATAAATGAGATTGCTAAAACGCTGAGGTACATATACTAGCTGTGCCCAGGGTTCCTTACAATAAATTTATGAAATATGCTACGCTCATCGCAAATCGTATTTATTTATGAATTAGTTTTAATCTTACTTTATTTATATTGTAACGAACTTGCTAAATTCACCTCGATTATTCTACTTTTTGTTCGAGTCCGATCACTGGATTACTAAACAAACTCCCAAGATTTATTTGTTCGGTTTTTTTGTCTTTCAGGAATTTATTTCTAGTGTAATTACAATTTTCTTATTTAACAAATCTTTATCATACACAATTATTATCTGCTTCACTCAGCTTTATCCGTTTCTCAAACACACGCTAGGACTGAGTCTTCAACTTCATTCCTTTCAAATGGCTGCTGCAGCTCCTTTTATACCTCAACAGCGTGTATTTGCTGTCTACCCTTTTGTTTGTCCTTGGTATGGGTAATTTGCATTATACGGCCGCTTCTTTATTTTCTGTCCTTCCGGGAATTGCATTTACATTGTCAATAGTTTTGTTTGTCCTTGGTATGGGATTTTCGTCACAATATGTTATATTGACATTAGTTTACTAAATTTATTTTTATATAAAATAACGCGACTTTAGCTAGTTTAGCTAAAAAAAAGCGTTTTTTTTTTAAAGAGCTACTGACCGTTCAGTTGAATCTTTATTTTCAGACTAAAGTTTTACAGATTTAAAAGCTTACAACTAAACTTAGCTTAGCGGCTACTTTCGCTGGCGTTGCTTGATCTCGTTAAGGGTAATCTTTGTTGTCGGTATCTGCTGAGTACCAAGATTCGCAGAGATGAATACTATATTTTTGGATTTTTGCCAAAAAATGTAATATTTTTGATGTTTCACTTAACCTATTGTTTACACTTTTTTTATCTCTTTTCTACTGAACTTACATAAATAATCCTAAGGTGGTGCGGCGGCTGATGCTTGTCATCTCCTTTTTCTGGTCCAATGGCCATATATTACAATAATAGAAAATGTTCGCCAAATGAACACTTCTATTCTCGTTTTGTTCGTTCAGTAGTTAGATAAGTTATTGTTCACATGCAGAGTTGCACGTTTGTGTACGCGATCCCACCCACATGTTTATTAAGGTAGTTAGTCAATCCAAAGATGTGTGTTAAAAGCAAATAAAATGATGTGAGCAATAAGCTAAAATCGATAACAGAAAACCTCATTAAGAGGTGTGCACACTATGCGAATAGCAGAACAATGCAAGAGAGTATGAAGATCGATGTGATGAATCTGAGTTACTGAGGATACATGCCAAAAGAGAGATGTTGTGGTGAATGTGAGGACAGAGGCGCGGTTAAAATAGGGAAACGAAAATGCGAAGCGAATACAGTCAACTATTTTAATGAAACAACCTTCTTCGATGTCTCTATAAAACTTAACTCGTTTTTATTTGAATTGCCATATTTATAAGCTTTACTTAGTAAATAGAAGCTTAGAAAAAACTAACTGTATTTAAATAAATTAAAGTAAATACAGATTGCTAACTCACTCTCTTAACATAATTATGCTATGTTAATATAATGTTAAATAAGTACATTATTTAATGTAAGTATGTTTGTTAATATAAATTATCGTCCGAAAAATTTTACGATTAAAAAAAATTAAATTTTTATTGGTCAAAAGACCTTTATTCATTTACTTCCAACTTACAACTCATACCTTAATTACTAAATCTTTCCTTAATATAACCTACGTCTATCTGTGTCAGCAGATTTGGCGATTGATTTAAATCGGCGCATGCCGGATGTTTGTTGCTTAAATGCAACTACTTTTACTGATCGAGCTTTTGGGCCTGTGAGTTATTGATTGGCTCATGCCGGATGTTATTCCCAATATTATTGGGTTTGCTGATTCGGCGTCTGGGTCGTTTCCCAATTACATTATTGGTTATAACATAACTGGTGCTAACTCCTCCGCCGCCAAAAATGGACGTCCCCGTTCGTTCAAACTAATAGCTTATGGTTAATGACTCTGTAGTGATCTTGGGCGATTCTGGTGTTGCGACCTCTTTGCTGTCGGTTACATTGACGTTAACTTTGTAACTCGATAGCTCTACTGGTTTCGCTTTAAAAAATGTTTCTATGGTCAATTTTATGATTACTCCTGCTATGAAAATAATGCTAATTATAGTTAACGAGAAATTTGTTATTATGGCTGCTGCATGGGTTGTCTGTAATGCATTTAACTGTTTTGTGTTATCGATATGGAGTTCTTTCATCATCTCCAAGCTAAGTATTTCTTCTTCTATATTTGAGGGAATATTTGACTGTAATATCGCTGGCAATGGCTTGTGGGTTAGTATCTCGTTAAAAGAGTACTTCTGGTTGTCTGTGAAAACTGTAGAATTTTGGTACTGTACTGCATATAGTGAGATTGGAAACACTTGTATCCAGTTGGGTTGTTTCTTAACAACTGACTATTAAAATTTGAGAATAGTACATTATGGTCTTAATTCTATTTAGTACATACATAATTAGGAGCGTACATAGCATACGTAATAACATTCTTGAATTGTGCAAAGCAATTGTGTACTTAGTTTTAGTGTAGGTGCAGCTGCATCTGTTGGATTGGAATTGGAGCTGTTCGTGACTTTAATGTCAACAAAGTCTGGATTATGATGTGGGAATGTGTGAGATGCTTATGGTTTGGATTGTAATTTGGGAATGTTTAGAGAGGGGCAAAGTGCTTATGCGAAGGGACCGCATGTGACTATATAACGTATAGGATTGGTGACGTGCCTCCAAAATAAATTTGTATGCATCGTCTAACGCTTCCGGGTTCCTCGCAAAAATCATAGTTTTTGTCGATTCCGGTAAGTGATCCTTAAATACGTTTAAGGCGATTCTATTTATTTCTGTTACAGAATATAGTCCGTCCTGGTGTGTCGATTGTCGGTTTATTAACCTGTTTTCAATTCTGTTTATTTTGTAGTAGTAATTTTCGATAGTTCCGTCGAGCCTAGTAGTTTTTAGTCTGTCCATTAGTTCGTTACTACTAGCTTTTTCACCGAAATGTTTTATTAAAACGTCTTTAAGTTGTGACCAATTCTCTACCGTCCCTTGCCTGTGTATGGCTTCCCTTGTTCGTCCGATACATTTATTTTTCATATACATATGTGAAAAGGATTCTTTTGTTATTTTCATCGAAAGCATTGATCGTTGGTAGGAGTGACTCCATTTGGTATAAGAAGTCCGTTAGCTGAGTCATGTCTGTTCCGTCAAAGTCACGTACATTTTTTATGCAGTTTAACGGGACGTTGAACATATTAATCGTACTTGCATCCATTGTTGTACAATATTAGTTAAAATGTTTCACAAAAATTTAGGCTAATACTATACAATTACTTTTTTCTGATTTATAACAGACAAAGAAAAATAAAAATGTTCAATACTATTTGTTCCAGAGCTCACCGCACCGTTTTTCCGTGAAACTGCTTGTTGTCTACCAAAAATTGTTCTCTTTTCCTTATTCGGCTGGAATTTCTTGCTCCTGTTATTGATTTGTTGGTTGACGCCTTGTTGTTTTCTCGACGATTGTAGTAGTTAGATGCGCCTTGGAGTTATATTTTGTTGTTGTCTACTATTAACTATAACGTTTAATTTTTTCCAATCGCTATTGGTGTGTCACTATTATTAACGATGGTAGTTTGCTCTTTTTAGATTTGCTTTGCTTTTTAGATTTGCAGAAATTTACGAACAATTTTATTCGACTATGATGCACTTCATTAATAACTCCGCTCACAGCTCACTTTCCCAAAAGACAATTCTTTTTGCCTCGGAGTAAAATATTCCATCCTCGTCGCCAGTTATACAAACACACTTGTGTTCGGGTTGCTTGTTTCACAAGAACTGACTTTATTGAATCTTTAAGCTTTACATTTGAGTCTTATTATAATTGAGTAAATAAATGGCATACATAATTGGGATACATAGCTTATTCTTAAAAATGTAGATGCAGCTTAGGAGTGTAGATGCAGCTGCATTTGAAAAAGGGAACCGTTCGTGACTATAATGTCAACAACGTTTGGATTTTGCTGTGGGAATGTGTGGGAGTATGTGGAGTGTCTAACGTTTGGGTTTGGATGTGGGAATGTGGAAGTATTTGGAATGTCTAAAGTGGGGCGAAGTGTTCATGCGAGGGGACCGCATGTGACTATATACAACTTCACAAATGTAATTTTCACTATACTTCTGAGAAGACCGAATAAAAAAATAACTCCGTGCACACGCGAGCGCTGTAGGTTGTTGATAGTTATTTCGTTAGCTCGAACGGCCACCGCTAAGCGATCGATCGGCTAACGAAATCTGGGCTAAAAGGAATAGAAGGATTGGCGCGTGATAGGAATACATGGAAATAGTGGGAATAAAAGGGTTATTCCACGCGCACGGTAGTTACATAATTTTTTACTATTGCGTTTAAGTTGAAATGTTAATTGAGTGTTTATTCTTCTGTCTTTTGGTTCTAATGAAACAAAAGCAAAAAAGAACGCTCGTCTGGCAACCTCACATGCTCATTTTCAGTGACTTCCTGTTAGTTGGGAATGAATTGAAAATTGAGTGGTGAACTTTTAAGATAGTGTAACTGCCTTAAATAGTATTGTTGTAGCATAGTAAAGTTAGCCTGACTTGAGTTCAATTTATTGATAGACACTATGGGCCAACTTTATTTCGTAACTCAAAAAAAAACTGAATTACTTGATTTCTGATTATTTGAATACCCTGACTCCTTACTTGCGCTGGTGAACAACGCTACGGCGGCAGTTGTGTAGCTATTGTGTGGGATGTGTGTTAACCTTCCGTGAATATGAATAACCGTTCTGTATACATACCTCTAAACGTATTTACAAGTGTGGGGTAATGATTTCAGTCCCACTGTTTTTTCCTGCGATTCTTAACATTTATTTAACGAATCAGCTGCGTCCTAAGTACTAATGAGATGTTCTTCATATAATTACAAAATATGGATGACACAGCCGATTCCTGTAAAATAAATTTAATTAATAACTTAATTAAATATCTATTGTAGCTGCAACGCTTACCCTCCGTGGGTCTAAAAAATACAATATAATAGAGAATGTATTTTTTTATATATAAAATGAATACATTTCTATCTATTGTGAACTAATTTGACACGCTGATATGCCGTGTACCACTTACAATGTTAACTCCTGGTGTTGAGCTCTTGTGTGAATATTTTTTCAAAGACTTAAAAATAAATATATGTAAGTGAATACTCTTATACGAGTACATAAAATTATAGAAATTGAACATAAAATAGGTTTAAGATTTGTAAAACTACATGCAAATGTGTAAAACTTATAGTCCGAAATTATAGAGCAGTTGGCGCAGTCGACTTTTTACAACGTGACTCCACGTCCCTGGCTCTAGAAAATATTTCTGATGATCTTTCAATCAAAATTGAATGAAATCTATTTCCCACTCGAAATACTTATACATACGAATTGAGATTTCCAAATGAATTTGAACAGCTGGGTCAAAATTGCGACAGCACTAAATTCTATCGATTACCCGTTTATGATTCCTTGCAAATACTTGATGACCAATTGTACCCGATAGATAGCTAAAATCTCTGATTTCTCTCTTTAGAGATTAGTCGCACAATTTTGTAGTTTCTATTTATATATATTTCCTAACAATATACAAAGTTTCAGGTAATTACTGATTGAAATTATTTAAGTAAAATGTCAAATATATCGGTAGTATGATTTCATAGCGAATATTGAAGCCTTTTTTTTATAATTTCTTTTAAACGATTTGGCATTGAAAGCACCAATTTTGCTCTTGCTTTGAATATGCTCTCAGCTGTGAATAATTCTAGTACTCTGAAGTGTTATATTTATGTTTTTTTTTTAGCAAACTCTATTCGCTTTTTTTTATTGACCCGGCTGATCAGCCTTTTTTTCCTGACGATTCTGGACTTGTAGCCGTTACGAAGAAGCATACGCCGCACTGTTTTCGGGTGTACATCTTTATTTAACTCCTCTTTGACTTCCACAGCAATACTTTTTGATGTTAGTTTAGGTTTTTTTTTTAACTTTGTGTACGCGAACTGAATATTCGCGGACGTCCTGAACGTTCACTACTTCGTTTAATATCCACATTTTCAAAACGCATAATTATACTCTGCTTAGACTATGACTTAAAACTAAAATTGTAGGTACATGCACACTTATGCCCATCTATACCTAAGCCTCACCCTCCTTAATTCGTATTTTATTTTATTTTGTTGAATTTTTTATTTTTATTTTAGGGAATTCGTTAATTTTATGCGTTCCACCACAATATACACAATAATATAATTGTGTATATTTTATCTAAGTATCTCCCATAATATCACATCCCTGCAAGACGGATGAGTATCTCATAAGCGCTCAAAATATTATTTTCACTGATTACGAAAGTTCTCACTAAACTTCTCTTTTTTCTTCTAGTTTCGGGAAAAAAGTATTGTCGGTGTGATCTTACATCTCGTTTTTTTTATTTTATTTTATTATATTTTATTTTTTATTATTATTTTTTATTTTATTTCATTTTATTTTATTTTATTTTATTTTTTATTTTATTTATTTATTTTATTTTTTTTTACATTTTATTTTATTTTAATTTTTTATTCCTATTTTTTTTTATTTACTTTATTTTTAATTTTATTTTTATTTTATTTTTATTTTTTATGTTATTTTATTTTAATTTACTTGGATTTAATCTATATTCATTTAAATTATTTTTTTGCCGTTCACTTTCTTGCAAATAGGAGACTAACTGAAAATGAAAAGATCATTATATATATGTATATATATACATTTAAATATATCAAACCTCGATTATGCGCTGATATCCTCCTGCAAAATACATAAATTTATTGTATAAATTTTCAATAAAATAAAATGAAATATTAGAAAATCAATTTTCCCACCATCTTTTTGTCAGCTGAATTTTCAAATAATAAAATGAAGTATATTTAAGTAGTGATGATTAAAAAAATTCTTATATGAAAACAGAACATAAATCGTTACTTCTGTACCCTCTTTTCTTCCACAGGGTAGCTTTAAGTAACTCATCAACAGTTTTTTTTTTTGTTTTTATACTGAATTACGATGAACATGCTCCTTAAAAAAAACTATATTGAATGAATCATACATAACAGTGATTTTACTAATGTTATAAATATTACGATCTTTGGTAATGTGCCATGCCAAGTTCCCAAAAAGTATATTATATAGGAACTCTGCTAATATAAAAAGTGTTTTTTTTTTGGCAGAGAGTTACTAATGTACATAACTACACCTCCCGTATGCCTTCTGGGGGAATCACATCGCCCTGTTTTAAATGAAGCTAAACTTATTTCCGATTCTGTTAGTTAGAAAAAGAAAATGGTTTTATTGATTTGACTCTAATGAAGTTTCTGTTATAAATAATAAAATATGCTAATTCTTGCTATATGAAAGTTGTTGTGGAAAAAATGTACGTAAAACTAATTGTAATTACATAAATGTGATTGTTAAAATGATTAAAATTTACCTTTATGGCTCTATAGCTGTGGATAGATGTGGGATCTCGAAGAGCAGAAAAAAACGGATTTTAAATTCGGTCACGTATAAGAACTTAAAAATATCGTTCCTTATTTGCAAGAATGCATGTAAGTCACCACACATTAGGGTGATAACAAATAAACGGTATCAACCGATTTAAAGTAAAGTCAGTGCACCTTTTATTAAAAACATATTTTCTTAATAAATGGTAATTAAAAAAAAAATTGTAGTTCAAAGTTTCTACATTTGATGGGCTCTTGAAATAACGAGGCCGAAAATGGTGGAAATAAGTCATCAAACCGCCAATAGTTGGTATGCCACCCACTATTATTGGGCGTACAAGTAAAGTAAATACGTTTCACTTGGTTTACTTTTTATTTTCCTGACACAAGTCAAGGCAACCAATTCGGTTTGATGAGTTACTACGACTAATTACAATTTGTCGGTGACCGCACCTAAATGCCTGCCTCTACTTCCCTAATTGCCAGCACCGCTGCAAGTGACAAAGCGCCTATTGACTATTGAGCGGATATGAACAAGATTCTCTAGGTGCGATATGTGCCTGAGATTTTTTATGTTGATTTTTTCCAAGTATGGGAGTGGCAATAGAGTCATGTGGTCAGTAAAATTTACAATTTGCGCAGGAGTAGCTTCGGGACGAGAGTGAGCTATTTTATTCCAATTATAATAGGTGGTTGCGTTAATGGTAATTTCCCCGTCAAAGGTTACTATAAAGGTTCCCCTTGTCAGCTTTGTTAAGTTTCCATCGTACAGCGTCGCTGGTTGGTTGTTTATTAGTACAATGCCATTATCGATTTCTCTTATGGCAGCTACGTAGTCAGCTGATATCGTTTTGCAGGTTGCTGAGTGAACGTTCAGAAGCTGCATTGCGCACGGGCTATCCCCCAAAGGTTGGCAAAAGCTCGCCATTAGGGTTTCCTTGCAATTGTGCAGTGGTACATAATTTCCCTTACATTCGGCTATATCTTCTGTTTCCAATGATAGTATCTTTTCGTCGTGTATCACGGGCAACATCTTTAAAAAATTACAAACACTAGCTATCTTTGGATATTTTGTAAAGAAATAAATACATTCATTACTTTGAAATATTTTGATCTTAGAAACTTGTAGTAAATCACTTATAGTTACGTTGACAGAGTGTTAAGCACTCTACTTACATACAGATATTCATATTTGATTTCAAGCAGGATCGGGGTGTCTTCGTCTGAGTGTCCTCCCTGGAATGTCAAGCTGGAGCCACCTGTATTGTTGATTGTTGATTAATTTATTTATTTATTTAGTAAGGATTAACCCGTACGCGTTACACACGTTTAATTACTTTTGTATTTTTACGATGAAGATTGCCCCGCGGTGTCATGTAAACTTGCATAATCCGGTCTACTAGCTTCGGAAAAATATTTTTTCTTGTAAACATCGTGGAGTATTCGCCTTTTTGGAGGCATTTCTGAAAATCCTCGTAAGAACACTTGTGTAATTCTATCGACTGCGCTTTCAGGGCCTTCATTGTATTCAAGATGTCTTGTTGCATCAGACAGATGGCTCTATTCCATGGAAGATTGCGATCTTTTATACAATTTCTTTCTATAATTTTTAAAACTTTTAGTATTTTGTGTAGAAAAATCGCTTACTCCCATAGTAACTCTATCAAATCCATTATTGAAATTAGTTGTATTAATCCACTCTCTTGTAGATTTGATCGAGCAGCTGCTTGTGAACTCGTTTCTAAATAATATTATTAAATTTAAAATTAATTAAATATAACAAATAAATTACCCGGCTGTTCTTCCAACAATCCTATTTCCGCTAAGATGTCCGGAGTCTCTGGGATATGAATTACTTCCTGTGCTTCTTCTACTGCTTCCACTGCTACTTCTTCTGTTGAAAATACGCTCAAATCGTTGACATCCTTTCCATCTGTTTTCGAGGAGCTGGCAGAAACGAAACTTTCTTTGTAGCACTCTTTGTTCTTTTTACCATTTTCATTAATATTTTCTGAATACGCGTACACTCCGATTCACTATAAACGTAATCTGACATTGAACTATAAAGTTTAAAATGATCGCGCTTTTATAACAAATTTTCTTGTTTAAAAAATCGAGTTATTATTCACTCAACTTCATTTTTTTATTTTTATTTTTTTTTTTGGCATCGCATTAAGTATCTAAAAAAATATTTCCTACTTCCGTTTTTATGGTTTTCACTCGATTTTATTTGCTTTTATTTCAATAATAATAAATTTCACCATTCACACACAACTTTTTCGTGTTGATTTTGTTTATCAGCTGATTTAATGTTTTTACCGTATTGGACATAAAATCGTTATGCCAATAAAAGTGCTGCCACATGTCAAATGATTGTTACATTTGAAAAAGTTACCTCAGTACCCTTTCCAATTGAAATCCTAGTTTGGAAAGGAATGTAAATTTCAAGTGGAGAAACACGGTGGATATCCAATTGTTATTGAAACGATTTCTCCAACATTGGAAAAAGCTTGGTTTCATGTCTACTGAGAATCATCAACGACATAAAGCTACGTTCACAACGCCATTGGAATTAATATTAATGCAAAATTGTTAAACATTCTGTAAAAAAAGTAACGGGAATTGGTCAATAAAACGTAAAATATGTTTATTATTCATTCAAATTTATTATATCGCCTTCAAATTTGAGTTTTGAAAAAAGAAAACTGGAAAAAAGCCATAGCCATATCAGTTGTTCGAGAGTAGTTTTTGAATTTTGAACAGCAATTAGTTCACAAAGTTGGGCTTTTTCAACGTATATAATAATTTCATTATGGAAAAAACATAATTTTGCTAATATTTTTGAGTTAGTTTTGTGGTTACTGACGGCTAGTTACATAATTGTAAAAGGGAAGTAATAGTATTGAAAATTGAAATTATTTAAAAGTGAATTTCTAATGACATACCTGTAACCATATACATACATGTGTATGTAATAGAGCTCCAGATGCACGGGTATCGAGCAGTGCGAGCAGCTCGATGCTCACTCATTGCTCAACTGCTCGGCAGAACAAAAAACTTAATTTTGTTTATCAAAATTTCTTTGGCGTGCAATGATTTTTACACTTTGCATGAATAAATTTAAAATTATTAAAAAAGCAAATGTTCTGAGAAAAAAGTCAAAGTATTTTTCAAAATACACGAAATGCCCGTGCTCGTGCTCGAAAAGTGTCGAATAATGAGCATTGAGCAAGTATGCGAGTGCTCGTTGTCAAGTGCTCGCTCGCTCGCTCGAATATGTTTGAGCACAATCTGGCACTCTAGTACATACAGTGACTGTATAATAAAATATAATCTTTAGTTTTTTTATCATTTCCGGCATTGAATTTTTCATTATCCATTTAAATAATTTATAAAACAAAACCAAACCAAAAAATTAAACTTTTTAATTATAATTGCTTTCAAAACTCGTTTATAGTGATTTTCTAACCTATTTATATAAGTGGTTTTTATAATTTTTTTTATTGAAAAAGAAAAAAAAACCAAAAAAAATTTTTACCAAAATTTATTTTGCTCACACTTATACATACACATCTACCTATGTACAATGAAGAAAGCAAATATTTTAAAATAAACTTTAACTTATTTCTTTCTTTCTCTCTCTTCCTCTCCCACCCACCCAATCTCTTTATTTTTGTTTCTCCTTGACATACGCACCCACACACTACCAGCTTTATATCTAGCCTTCTCCTTTGCTGAGAATATCGTATGTCTTAAGTAAAAATATTTATTTAACAGAAAACCTGCTTAATTATTGCTTTAAGTACATTAAATTAAAAATAATTAATAATTATTTTTACACTATTTGCAAAAGTAAATGCTTATATGAGCATAAATCATACATACATACATACAAATGCATAAAAACAATATTTTTTTTAGATTTTATATTAAATTTAAGTTAAAACTTAATAAATTTTAAGTTGAAATGTTAAGAATCTTCAAAAGCCTATTTCAGGCGCTGAAGTAGAGTAAAACAAAATGAAAAAAAAAAATTTAAAAAGAAACAAACAAAAAATCTGTAAAAAATAATAATTTTTAAACCAGTTTATAATAAGCGCAAAGAAAAATTAAAAATTATGTTAAAATGTAAAAAAAACTGAAAAATTATGTATGTATAAGTACATAAATTACTTTAAAATAATTGTTACTATTAGAATTGCAAATAGTTTTATTTTCTGTAATTAGTTTATACAAAAAAAATATGGTTTACACTTTTAAGTTAAAATTTATAAATAATTGAATAAGAAATTGAGAAGTAACAAATAAATCTATACAAGTAAAGTAAAAAATGCTAGTTTTGATAAGATTAAAAAAATGAGAGAAAGAAATAAAATAAAATATATAAAAAAATATTAAAAAAAAATAATTAAAAAAAAGTAAAAATAAAAATTTAATAGAAAAGAACAAAAAAAATTAAATTAAAAAGGAAAAACAATTAGAAAAAGAACCAAAAATAAAATAAAAAATCAAATACAATAAACAAATTGAAAAAAAAAAAAAAAGGAATAATAAAAACACAACGAAAACTCAAATATAACTACATATATATGTATAAAAAAAAAGTTAAGTTGTGTATTAAATATGTACAACACAATGTGTTAATAAAAAAATGAAATCGATCAATTGAAACTCTTAATTAATTGCCTGCATTCATATGTGCATAACTTGGGTTTGATAAGAAACAAATTCACACTCCCCACGGCTGCGGCGCCGTTGCAACGCATACATACATACATACATTATGTAAGCATATGTAAGTAATAGTTTGCAACAGCAGCCAGCGCTGAGGTAATCAGTAAAAAATAAAAATAAATTAGAAATTCAAAAATAGTTTCAATGCAGAAATACAATAACAAAAAAAACTATAAATAATAAAAATAGTTTGTAAATGTACGATAATATGCAAAATGATGTAGTTTTAGTAACATAAAATTTGAAAAAAGAAAAGTCTATTACAAAAAAAAAGTATATAAATGCATAAACGAGTATATTCTGAAAATGTAAAACACTTAACATACAACTACGTACATCTGTACACATATGTATAATTGAACGATATTACAAATAAATAAAATGTAAATATAAACATACAAACACGTGTATTCATTTATGTATGTGCATATATGCATTTTAATTGGCAATAAATTTCATTTATTTTATGCATTTGACGCGGTAAGTACATTTATTTCTCTGATATTTCAGATTGTGTTGATTGGAGTAATAGTAACCAGCAAGCAATGATAAAACTTTAAGACATATTCTAAACAGCTATATTGCACGATTTCAAATCATTTCCATTCGAATTTAAGTAATAAATAGCCGATGGTGGAACAAAATCAAATGGCTAAAGACATAATACAAGAAATTTGCAATAAATTCAAAAAACTAAGTGAATTTTTCTTCAATTAATTCGATTTTTTTTTATATTATTATTTTTTGTTTTGGAAAACAGACTTTCTTTCATGCTGATTGATCGGAATTGTGGAAAAGCAACTAGTCCATTATCCTGAAAATTGTCAACGAGATAACCCTCCAGAATATTACTGACATAACATGGTGTCAGAAACAGATTATTATCGACCAATTAATGCTACTTAGATTGAAATCTCCCAATACGATTATGAAGACCTACAATGTTATCAAAATGTACCTTGGATAAGCAAATATGTAAATGCATCACGTATGTGCATCACGCATGTGCAAAAGGCACTAGTGCCACCATGTATGTGTGTAAAAAGAATAGAATAGAATCCATTGTTTGAAATATTAAAGCAGAAATTAATCGAGTTTTAATGTTAAAACTCAAAAAAAAATTAAATATTCGATTGTTTTTTTTAATAAATATTGTTGAAATTGCATTTTAGGATGATTGTTGTCTTCTTCTTCGTAATAGAATACCAAAAATTCCTCTAAACATCACAAAAAGTTATTTTTCTATCACAGTGGTAATTTTTATGTCGTGTGGAATGAAAGAGGCGAATGTTAATATCGTTACGATCTTGCTGATTAAACTTCGATGATTTCCCAAATCCTTTGGGTACGACCTCTGGATTGTTAAATAAAATCGCCAACTTAATTTGCAGTCTCTTTATTTACAAAGACTTTAATTAATGTCCTTTTGATTACTCAGTAATTCACAATTCAATTACAATTTACGTTACTACTTACAATTACTTGTATACAACTTTCACAATGTACTGTTTTTATTACTGTACTGTAATATAATCTCCAACGCGTTTACTTTACGACTGATTAATTTTGCAGCTGTGTGTCGTTCTTATATTCTTGTTTGCTGCTTGAAAACGAACCCCCCGGAATAATCGCGTCATTACGATAATCGCGTCGTTGCGATAATCGTCTCGTTACAATAATCGTCTCGTTTACGATAATCGTCTCGTTTAGGCTCTAGAACATGCCAGTTGTCGGCTCCTATCCTTCACCTTACATTCGCTTCGCATTTTCGCCACACTGCCCTCCACCTAAGTCAGATCGTCCCGATCAGACACATTTGCTGTTCCAAAGCCTCTCTAGGTGGACCACTTTCATCTTGTTTCTCGGCCTCCCTACGGTTTGGATTCGATACACTACGTCGTTTAGTCGTTTGATTATCTTGTATGGACCTTGCACATTACATTGAAGTTTTGGGGACAAACCTCTCTTCCGTTGTGGATTGTACAGCAACACCAAATCTCCATTTTGAAAGCCTTCGGAGTTCATCGCCTTGTCATACCGAGCCTTCATTTTGTCACTCATAATTTGAGTTCGCTGCCTCACAAGAGCATGTATCTCTCTTAACTCTTCCTCGAGGACAGTAGACGCTTCCTTCCCAATTCTTCTCGCATCACCAGTTATTCCAAATTTTAAATCGCTGGGCAACCGAAGTTCACTACCAAACAGTATCCTGGCAGGTGTTTGACCTGTTGTTTCATGCACTGCAGACCGATATCCCATCAGGAAAAGCGGTATGTGTACATCCCAATCATCTTGATTCTTGTCCACTACTTTCCGCAAGTGCTCTTCCAGGGTCCGGTTGAATCGCTCTACCATGCCATCTGATTGAGGATGCAGGGCTGTCGTTCGTGTTTTCCGAATACCAAGTATCTGGCACATCTCTTGGAACACCGCCGCTTCAAAGTTTCTTCCTTGGTCTGAGTGCAATTCTATAGGCGCACCGTATCTGGTAACCCAATTGTGAGTGAATGCATCCGCAACTGTTTTCGCTTCCTGGTTTGGAATTGGGTAGACCTCAGGTCATTTACTAAAGTAGTCCATAACCACAAGAACGCTATGTTTCCGTGTCTGCTCATAGTGAATGGACCGACTACATCCATGGCAACCCGCTCAAATGGTGCACCTGAGTTATACTGCTTCATCTGCCCATGACTTCGTGACTTTGGCCCTTTAGCTGCAATGCACTCCGTGCAGTTAGCAATCCACTCAGCGATCGACTGCCGACAGCCAACCCAATAGAACCGCTGCTTGATCTTCTCCAGCGTTTTTGTAATACCTAGGTGCCCTCCACTAGGACCATTATGGAATTCCTTAAGAACATCCGGAATTCTTAACCTCGGAACTACTATAAGCTTCCGAGAGCACTGGCCATCTTCACTTTCCCATACTCTATGCAAACAGCCAGATATCAATTCTAAACTGTTCCATTGTGCCCAGTATGCTTTCGCGATGGGACTTTCCGCTGCCATTTGTTCTTTACTTGGCCGTCTGTTCACCTCCAATCCGTGCATTATCAATTCCAAGTCCGGATCTTCTTTCTCACATTTCCTTAAGTGACTTGCCTCCCACTCTTCTGCTGATGTAACTGTCATTAGCCGGACGTCTATTATGTCTTCCTTACCCTCTGATTTTGAGCAATGCTTACATTCCAAACTACATGGTCGACGGGACATAGCGTCAGCATTTCCGTGCGTATTACCCTTGCGGTGCTCGATGGTGAAGTCATAACTTTGCAGCCTCTCAATCCACCGTGCAAGCTGCCCTTCGGGATTCTTGAACTGTAGTAGCCACTTCAGCGCTGCATGATCCGTTCTAATGCGGAATGTTGACCATACAAATATTTGTGGAAGTGTTTAATGCAATCCACCAACGCTAATAGTTCTCTCCGAGTTCTGCAGTAGTTCCGCTCTGATTTTCCAATAGACCGGCTCGAAAGATTTATTTTTCCTTGTGAGTTCATGGAGACTATGAGCTACGCTGGCGAAATTCGGAACAAAGCGGCGATAGTAAGTACCCAGCCCAAGGAAACTTCTTAATTCATGCAAATTTCTGGGTCTCGGCCAATCCTTCACTGCTTCTATTTTTTCCTTCGCAGTACACACGCCCTTCGTGGTTACTTGATGACCTAAGTAATTCACCTCCTTCTTGAATAAAGAGCACTTCTTAGGACTTAGTTTAAGACCAGCGCCAGCTATTCTCTGGAAAACTTCTTCCAAATTACTCAGATGTTCGTCGAAGCTCTTTCCCAATACGATTATGTCATCCAGATACACCAAACAGGTCTTCCAGTGTAGTCCTTTGAGCACATGGTCCATTAATCTTTCAAAAGTGGCAGGAACGTTGCATAAACCAAATGGCATTACCGTAAATTGCCATAGACCGTTGCCAGCACTAAAGGCTGTCTTCTCTTTATCTTCTTCACTCACTTCTACTTGCCAATACCCGCTCTTAAGGTCAAGTGTTGAGAACCATTCTGTGCCAGTTAACGAGTCCAGTGTATCACCGATCCTGGGCAAAGAATAGCTGTCTTTCTTTCTAACATCATTTAATCTCCGATAGTCCACGCAGAACCGCAACTGGCCATCTTTCTTCTTCACGAGTACCACCGGAGAGCTCCATGGACTTGCCGATGGTTCGATAACATCGCTTTCGCTCATTTCCCTAATTATTTGGCCAACAGCGTCACGTTTGGCTAGTGGAACGCTTCGAGGAGCTTGACGAAATGGTCTTGCGTCACCAGTATCTATGCTATGCTTCACTACGTTGGTCCTGCCTGGTTTATTGCCATCCTTGTCGAATATGTTGGAGTATTTACGGATCATCTGGCTGGCCTTGTGCTTGTACTTGTCTTTCAACCCCTGCGTCCATGCATTGATATCTTCCTCCATCTCCTTGCTGCCAATAGAGTCGATTCCAGATGAATCATTGCTGTTAATAATGGCTTCTACCTCTTGACATTGCCCTAATACAGTTCCACTAGGATTTTTTACTGATGATCTGAAGTCATTTAATACTCTCACTGGGATGCGTCCATTCTTTCGTGTCTTAGCCAGGGTTTTTCCAATAAGTAAGTCCAGTGTAGAATTTTGTGCTGCTTCGACAACCCACAATTTGTTTGTCCCACAATCTCCATTAATTTTCGCCCAAACAACTGCTTCTGACTTCGGTGGAATCAGTTCACTGCCTTCTAAGACCACTTGTTTGCTGCTGTATGTGAAATCATAGCCAATGTTTAGTGGTACCTCCATGTTCTTATACTCCATAATTTTGTTATTCAAATCGATCTTGATACCTTGATTCATCAAGAAGTCCACTCCTATGATTACCTCATCCACAATCTGCGCGACTATAAAACTGTGTAACACCGTCACATTCCGGATTGTTATCTCACATGTTACTTCTCCCACCACTTGGGCATCCTCACCAGTCGCCGTTTTCAATATTGCTCCAAGTAATGGTCTCACTTCTATACCGACCAGGTCAGTTCGAATGATGCAGTGTGATGCGCCCGTATCCACTGTTAATATTCGCGTTCATCCATCCACATATCCACCAATAGTAATGCTGCTCGTTTTCCTACCAATTTGCGAGACGGAGATTATGGGGCATTCAACTGCAGGAGCCAGCATACGCCCTTTTAGACTGGCTCGTTTTAGTTTAACGACTGAGAAGTTGATGGTTTATCTTCGTCAGCCTTCTTGTATCCTGGAACCCGTTTTGCATTCGCGTGCGAAGTGACCAGGCTTTCCACATTTAAAGCATTTCCCAGCCTGATTCTTACCACCAGAACGATTCATTCCTTCTAACGACTTCAGAATTCTCAATATTTCGGTCATCACATCTGCTGTTTCAACCTCCACTTTATTAACTTTGTATGCTGGTCTGCTTATGAGTGCCGCCGTTCCATGCTCCATTTATTGGTTTCAGCCGTCTTTTCAAACTGGAGCTTGAAGACTTGGAAGGGAATTTTTCCGTCAAACGATGGTGTTTTTACCTTGGGAGCGTTCACTGAAGTGGTTGGACGATTTAACTGCAAATCCCGGAAACGACCTTCCAGTGTGTTGACTTTGGCTTCAATTAATTCTTCTATTTTTTCTTGCCGACCGTGCAATTCGTTGACTTTGCTCTCAATTAGATCCTGTCTTTCCTTAAGTTCTGCATTGTCTTTCTCCAGATTTTGCTGTATTTGCGCGATGGTTCGTTCTAAGTATGATATTTGCTCCCTCTGTTCAACCATTTGTGATGTAATGTTGTCATTCATTGCAGACATTTTAGTATCCAGCTTTTGTGACATCTTGGCATCCTGTACATCCATCTTTTGTGACATGTTGGCATTGATTTGTGAAATGTTTTGTGACATGTTGGCATTGATTTGTGAAATTGCAGCCAACAACATGTTCATGTCCATACCGGTAGATGAGCCAGGGGCACATTCTTGAATCTTACCTGATGGCTGCTCCAACCCTTTCGCAGAATCAATAGCTTCTTCTTTGTCAATGTCCTTCAAGGATACATCTTCATCCTCGCGACGGAATTCGTACTGGTTCAAGTCGGTGCCTTCGACTTCCATTGCTTCTCGCAGTCTCGATTGCAGCTCTGCCTTATTTCCTGTTGTAGACAATCCTCGCTTTGCCAACTCCTTCTTGAGAGAAGGTATCGTCAAATCTTGAATCTTCACCATTTTTCAATAATTATCCTTTGGAATTTATTTAACAATCCCACTTCTGACACCAATTGTTACGATCTTCCTGATTAACCTCGATGATTTCCTTAATCTTTCGGGTACGACCTCTGGATTGTTAAATAAAATCGCCAACTTAATTTGAAGTCTCTTTATTTATAAAGACTTAATTAATGTCCTTTTAATTATTCGGTAATTCACAATTCAATTACAATTTACGTTACTATTTACAATCACTTGTAAACAACTTTCACAATGTACTGTTTTTATTACTTTACTGTAATGTAATCTCCACGAGTTTAATTCACAACTGCTTGCTCTTGCAGTCGAATGTCGTCCTTATATACTTGTTTGCTGCTTGAAAAACGAAACCCCTGGAATAATCGCGTCGTTTACGATAAACCTCTCGCTTACGATAAACCCCTTCGTTTACGATAATCGTCGTTTACGATAATCGTCTCGTTTAAGCTCTAGAACATGCCAGTTGTCGGCTCCTCTCTTTCATCTGTCATTCGCTTCGAAGAGAGGAGCCGGCAACTGGCATGTTGATTACGTTTATCGTAAACGACGATTATCCTAAACGAGGCGATTATCGTAAAACGACGCGATTATTCCAGGGGTTTCGTTTTTCAAGCAGCAAACAAGTATATAAGGACGACATTCGACTGCAAGAGTAATCAGTTGTGAATTAAACTCGTGGAGATTACATTACAGTAAAGTAATAAAAACAGTACATTGTGAAAGTTGTATACAAGTGATTGTAAATAGTAATCAAAAGGAGTAATCAGAAGGACATTAATTAAATTCTTTATAAATAAAGAAACTGCAAATTAAGTTGGCGATTTTATTTAACAATCCAGAGGTCGTACCCGAAGGATTTGGGAAATCATCGAGGTTGATTCAGCAAGATCGTAACAATTGGTGTCAGAAGTGGGATTGTTAAATAAATTCCAAAGGATAGTAATCGAAAATGGTGAAGATTCAGGATTTGACGATACCTCTTCTCAAGAAGGAGTTGGCCAAGCGAGGATTGTCTACAATAGGAAATAAGGTAGAGCTGTAATCGAGACTGCGAGAAGCAATGGAAGTCGAAGTCACCGACTTGAACCAGTACGAATTCCGTCGCGAGGATGAAGATGTATCCTTGAAGGATGTTGACAAGGAAGAGGCTATTGATTCTGCGAAGGAGTTGGAGCAGCCATCAAGTAAGATTCAAGAAAAGGCTCCTAGCTCATCTGCGGGTATTGACATGAACATGTTATTGGCTGCAATTTCACAAAAATTGGATGCACAGGATGCCCGTAATTGGGAAATGAACGCCAGCGTTTCACAAAATATGTCTGTAATGAACGCGAACATGTCACAAATCAATGACAACATGTCACAAAAGTTTGATGCTCAGGATGACAAGATATCACAAAAGTTTGATGGATTAGAAGGAACAATCGCACAAATACAGCAAAATCTGGTGAGAGACAATGCGGAACTTAAGGAAAGACAGGATCAAATCGAGGAGCGACAAGACAAAATAGAGGAGCTAATTGAGACCAAAGTGAACAAATTGGAAGGTCGGCAAGAAAAAATGGAAGAGTTAATTGAAGCCAAAGTCAACACATTGGAAGGTCGTTTCCGGGATTTGCAGTTAAATCGTCCAACCACTTCAGTGAACGCTCCTAAGGTAAAAACACCATCGTTTGACGGAAAAATTCCCTTCCAAGTCTTCAAGCTCCAGTTTGAGAAGACGGCTGAAACCAATAAATGGAGCATGGAGGAAAAATCTGCTGCACTATTCGTTGCGTTGGAAGGACCTGCGGCAGAACTTTTGCAAACTGTACCTGATTATGAGAGAAATGATTACGACGGATTGATGCGAGCCCTGGAAAGACGCTATGGTAGCGAACACAGAAGAAAAATTTACCAGATGGAGTTAGAAAAGCGCGACCAAAAACCCAACGAATCTCTACAGGAATATGCCTCCGAAATTGAGAGATTGGCTCATTTAGCCATCGGAGACGCATCGGGTGAGCATCTCGAAAGGGTGAAAATACAAAAATTCATCAGCGGCATAAAAGACGTTTACACCAAGCGAGAGACATATGCGAATCCAAAGTTAATATTCGCGCTAAAACAGTGGTGTATTCTCAAACACGTGAAACGGCGGCACTCATAAGCAGACCACCATACAAAGTAAATAAAGTGGAGGTTGAAACAGCAGATGTGATGACCGAAATATTGAGAATTCTGAAGTCGTTAGAAGGAATGAATCGTTCTGGTGGTAAGAATCAGGCTGGGAAATGCTTTAAATGTGGAAGGCCTGGTCACTTCGCACGCGAATGCAAAACGGGTTCCAGGATACAAGAAGGCTGACGAAGATAAACCATCAACTTCTCAGTCGTTAAACTAAAACGAGCCAGTCTAAAAGGGCGTATGCTGGCTCCTGCAGTTGAATGCCCCATAATCTCCGTCTCGCAAATTGGTAGGAAAACGAGCAGCATTACTATTGGTGGATATGTGGATGGATGAACGCGAATATTAACAGTGGATACGGGCGCATCACACTGCATCATTCGAACTGACCTGGTCGGTATAGAAGTGAGACCATTACTTGGAGCAATATTGAAAACGGCGACTGGTGAGGATGCCCAAGTGGTGGGAGAAGTAACATGTGAGATAACAATCGGGAATGTGACGGTGTTACACAGTTTTATAGTCGCGCAGATTGTGGATGAGGTAATCATAGGAGTGGACTTCTTGATGAATCAAGGTATCAAGATCGATTTGAATAACAAAATTATGGAGTATAAGAACATGGAGGTACCACTAAACATTGGCTATGATTTCACATACAGCAGCAAACAAGTGGTCTTAGAAGGCAGTGAACTGATTCCACCGAAGTCAGAAGCAGTTGTTTGGGCGAAAATTAATGGAGATTGTGGGACAAACAAATTGTGGGTTGTCGAAGCAGCACAAAATTCTACACTGGACTTACTTATTGGAAAAACCCTGGCTAAGACACGAAAGAATGGACGCATCCCAGTGAGAGTATTAAATGACTTCAGATCATCAGTAAAAAATCCTAGTGGAACTGTATTAGGGCAATGTCAAGAGGTAGAAGCCATTATTAACAGCAATGATTCATCTGGAATCGACTCTATTGGCAGCAAGGAGATGGAGGAAGATATCAATGCATGGACGCAGGGGTTGAAAGACAAGTACAAGCACAAGGCCAGCCAGATGATCCGTAAATACTCCAACATATTCGACAAGGATGGCAATAAACCAGGCAGGACCAACGTAGTGAAGCATAGCATAGATACTGGTGACGCAAGACCATTTCGTCAAGCTCCTCGAAGCGTTCCACTAGCCAAACGTGACGCTGTTGGCCAAATAATTAGGGAAATGAGCGAAAGCGATGTTATCGAACCATCGGCAAGTCCATGGAGCTCTCCGGTGGTACTCGTGAAGAAGAAAGATGGCCAGTTGCGGTTCTGCGTGGACTATCGGAGATTAAATGATGTTAGAAAGAAAGACAGCTATTCTTTGCCCAGGATCGGTGATACACTGGACTCGTTAACTGGCACAGAATGGTTCTCAACACTTGACCTTAAGAGCGGGTATTGGCAAGTAGAAGTGAGTGAAGAAGATAAAGAGAAGACAGCCTTTAGTGCTGGCAACGGTCTATGGCAATTTACGGTAATGCCATTTGGTTTATGCAACGTTCCTGCCACTTTTGAAAGATTAATGGACCATGTGCTCAAAGGACTACACTGGAAGACCTGTTTGGTGTATCTGGATGACATAATCGTATTGGGAAAGAGCTTCGACGAACATCTGAGTAATTTGGAAGAAGTTTTCCAGAGAATAGCTGGCGCTGGTCTTAAACTAAGTCCTAAGAAGTGCTCTTTATTCAAGAAGGAGGTGAATTACTTAGGTCATCAAGTAACCACGAAGGGCGTGTGTACTGCGAAGGAAAAAATAGAAGCAGTGAAGGATTGGCCGAGACCCAGAAATTTGCATGAATTAAGAAGTTTCCTTGGGCTGGGTACTTACTATCGCCGCTTTGTTCCGAATTTCGCCAGCGTAGCTCATAGTCTCCATGAACTCACAAGGAAAAATAAATCTTTCGAGCCGGTCTATTGGAAAATCAGAGCGGAACTACTGCAGAACTCGGAGAGAACTATTAGCGTTGGTGGATTGCATTAAACACTTCCACAAATATTTGTATGGTCAACATTCCGCATTAGAACGGATCATGCAGCGCTGAAGTGGCTACTACAGTTCAAGAATCCCGAAGGGCAGCTTGCACGGTGGATTGAGAGGCTGCAAAGTTATGACTTCACCATCGAGCACCGCAAGGGTAATACGCACGGAAATGCTGACGCTATGTCCCGTCGACCATGTAGTTTGGAATGTAAGCATTGCTCAAAATCAGAGGGTAAGGAAGACATAATAGACGTCCGGCTAATGACAGTTACATCAGCAGAAGAGTGGGAGGCAAGTCACTTAAGGAAATGTGAGAAAGAAGATCCGGACTTGGAATTGATAATGCACGGATTGGAGGTGAACAGACGGCCAAGTAAAGAACAAATGGCAGCGGAAAGTCCCATCGCGAAAGCATACTGGGCACAATGGAACAGTTTAGAATTGATATATGAATTGCATAGAGTATGGGAAAGTGAAGATGGCCAGTGCTCTCGGATGCTTATAGTAGTTCCGAGGTTAAGAATTCCGGATGTTCTTAAGGAATTCCATAATGGTCCTAGTGGAGGGCACCTAGGTATTACAAAAACGCTGGAGAAGATCAAGCAGCGGTTCTATTGGGTTGGCTGTCGGCAGTCGATCGCTGAGTGGATTGCTAACTGCACGGAGTGCATTGCAGCTAAAAGGCCAAAGTCACGAAGTCATGGGCAGATGAAGCAGTATAACTCAGGTGCACCATTTGAGCGGGTTGCCATAGATGTAGCCGGTCCATTCCCTATGAGCAGACAAGGAAACAAATACGTTCTTGTGGTTATGGACTACTTTAGTAAATGGCCTGAGGTCTACCCAATTCCAAACCAGGAAGCGAAAACAGTTGCGGATGCATTCACTCACAATTGGGTTACCAGATACGGTGCGCCTATAGAATTGCACTCAGACCAAGGAAGAAACTTTGAAGCGGCGGTGTTCCAAGAGATGTGCCAGATACTTGGTATTCGGAAAACACGAACGACAGCCCTGCATCCTCAATCAGATGGCATGGTGGAGCGCTTCAATCGGACCCTGGAAGAGCACTTGCGGAAAGTAGTGGACAAGAATCAAGATGATTGGGATGTACACATACCGCTTTTCCTAATGGGATATCGCTCCACAGTGCATGAAACAACAGGTCAAACACCTGCCAGGATACTGTTTGGTAGTGAACTTCGGTTGCCCAGCGATTTAAAATTTGGAATAACTGGTGATGCGAGAAGAATTGGGAAGGAAGCGTCTACTGTCCTCGAGGAAGAGTTAAGAGAGATACATGCTCTTTGTGAGAACTCAAATTATGAGTGACAAAATGAAGACTAGGTATGACAAGGCGATGAACTCCGAAGGCTTCCCAAAATGGAGATTTGGTGTTGCTGTACAATCCACAACGGAAGAGAGGTTTGTCCCCAAAACTTCAATGTAATTGGCAAGGACCATACAAGATAATCAAACGACTAAACGACGTAGTGTATCGAATCCAAACCGTAGGGAGGCCGAGAAACAAGATGAAAGTGGTCCACCTAGAGAGGCTTTGGAACAGCGAATGTGTCTGATCGGGACGATCTGACTTAGGTGGAGGGCAGTGTGGCGAAAATGCGAAGCGAATGTAAGGTGAAGGATAGGAGCCGACAACTGGCATGTTCTAGAGCCTAAACGAGACGATTATCGTAAACGAGACGATTATTGTAACGAGACGATTATCGCAACGACGCGATTATCGTAATGACGCGATTATTCCGGGGGGTTCGTTTTCAAGCAGCAAACAAGAATATAAGGACGACACACAACTGCAAAATTAATCAGTCGTAAAGTAAACGCGTTGGAGATTATATTACAGTACAGTAATAAAAACAGTACATTGTGAAAGTTGTATACAAGTAATTGTAAGTAGTAACGTAAATTGTAATTGAATTGTGAATTACTGAGTAATCAAAAGGACATTAATTAAAGTCTTTGTAAATAAAAGAGACTGCAAATTAAGTTGGCGATTTTATTTAACAATCCAGAGGTCGTACCCAAAGGATTTGGGAAATCATCGAAGTTTAATCAGCAAGATCGTAACGATATTAACATTCGCCTCTTTCATTCACACACGACATAAAAATTACCACTGTGATAGAAAAATAACTTTTTGTGATGTTTAGAGGAATTTTTGGTATTCTATTACGAAGAAAGAAGACAACAATCATCCTAAAATGCAATTTCCAACAATATTTATTAAAAAAAACAATCGAATATTTAATTTTTTTTGAGTTTTAACATTAAAACTCGATTAATTTCTGCTTTAATATTTCAAACAATGGATTCTATTCTATTCTTTTTACGCACACATACATGGTGGCACTAGTGCCTTTTGCACATGCGTGATGCACATACGTGATGCATTTACATATTTGCTTATCCAGGAGGCGCATTTTGATAACATTGTAGGTCTTACATAATCGTATTGGGAGATTTCAATCTAAGTAGCATTAATTGGTCGATAATAATCTGTTTCTGACAGTATGTTATTGTCAGTATTCAATATTCTGGAGGGTTATCTCGTTGACAATTTTCAGGATAATGGACTAGTTGCTTTTCCACAATTCCGACTCAATCAGCATGAAAGAAAAGTCTGTTTTCCAAAACGAAAAAATAATAATATAAAAAAAAATCGAATTAATTGAAGAAAATTCACTTAGTTTTTTTGAATTTATTGCAAATTTCTTGTATTATGTCTTTAGCCATTTGATTTTGTTCCACCATCGGCTATTTATTACTTAAATTCGA